>CM074184.1:35604206-36111706 GCA_037179385.1 Holothuria scabra
GAGCAACATCTGGAAAAAAGGCCGTGGCCGGCTCGACTTGAACCAATAGGTTGGAAACTGGGCTGTAAAACTCCATCTAACCTAACCCATTCCGTCTCAGATCAAAAGTGGTACACTGCATCTGTGAAATCACTAGGAGTAACTGCTTGGTTTACCTGGAAAATGCGTTGTTGAAGTCGTAAAATAATATGAAAAATACTTGGAAGAGAAATTAAAAGAAAACTGTAAAGTTTAGCTGTCGCTTCATCTTGGGACAACTGCTTTTTACCTTTAAAGGCAGTCATTCGTCAACCCAAACTGCAATCTTATCGCATACACAAATCCTCAATTGACACATCGCTTTGATTGACATCAAATTAAACACGCCCTCTATTTAGCATTTAGCACAATACCAACGTTTGGTTGCCACTTCTGAGACTGTTCGTTAGGGATGGCTCCCAAATTAAGATTTGATATTCACTCCAAACAGTGAGAGTACTAACTCTTGTTGGATTTATTTTTTCAATCCAAATTTTGAATTGGCCCCTAATTTCACCCCCTTTGGAGTGACTTATCTCCGTAAAGGTGTTCCAAAGTACGTGTATCCAAGGTCTATATTAATATCACGGTTCTGATAAAACTTACACTGACTTGCTTTATTTGTGCGTTTGGTCCCATTTCGTCTCCAGGCACGTGAACCGACATTACAACATTCCATGTTCAAAGCGACCGTTTGTTAGTCTTTCATTAAACCACTGACCAAATCATTTCCTTTTTCATGGTGGTCTTCTATCATCAATTAGTCGGATTTTGATTTCGAACTCGGTGCCGTAGTTGGATCAGGAACGATTTTTTGATGAAAATCACTATACAGCGGTTCTGGTTTCAAAACATCTTCCGGTGAATCGGCCTGTGAGATACATCGCTTAATTTCTTGCAACACGATGCCAAGTCTTCTATCCAGAGCAGTGTAATGCGGTTCATAAAGAACTGGCGCTATCAGATCAGTTGACAGTGACTCCCGCATGACGTCACCCAATTTATATTCATCCTTTTCTAATATTAATAATCTTTCGTATGTAGAGTTGCGGACTCTGTTAATGAAGAAAAATATTAATTCTATAAGCACTGAAATTGGGAGGGGAGAACTCGGTGTAATCCCTCCCCCTTACACTCCCTACCCATCACAAAACAAGAATAAAGTTTCCGATTTTCTTAGAAATCTCAATTATAATGTAATGAAAACAGTGACAATTATTTTTTAACTTATCATGAAAAGTTAAAGGTATACTAAAGGGGAAGTTTTACCAAAAGATCAATTTTCACTTGAGAAACAAGAACTAAATCTTGTCAGAGTTCTGAAATTTTCATTCAAATCGGACATGTGTTTCTCGAGATATCAGCAAATGAAGTTACTAGATTTGTGTTCCAAAGTGAAATTGAGGGCAGCAGAGATATCACTTCTCCACATTGACAAGGAATGCTTTGTTTCCCTTTGTTTTTTTCAGACTGTTATGTTGACCTTGACGTTAATAGGAAAAGGAACCCCCATGGTGATTGCAAATTTTGAAAAGTTCTCATGCTACTTATGCAATCACATGGGACTGTTGAGTAGAAAATTGGATGTAAAGTTTAAAGAAAAACAAAAGACTGTCCATTTATGTGGGGATGTAAAGTCACATGTGCTTGCTTCAAGTTCACTGTTTGTTGAAAATGTAGCGACTTTACTTGCTCATATCTCGACAACCACACATCGGATTTCAAATGTAAATTTCACCACAATTCTTAGAATAAGTACCCCTCTAACATATCAAAACTTGATATGTCATTAAAGCCTCCCCAAGATTTGAGTTTACATGATAATTACAGAGTAAGATAACTTTCTTACAGGGAAAGATCTGACTTTTCAAGGACGTTATATATAACTTCCAAAATAAAATTCTAGCGAAATATTCGTCTTGCAACTGTCTTTAAAATGAAAGTTGTTGAACAAGAAAGAAAATTAGCTATATATGGTCGGTTTCACGATTGACCTACAATATAGTGGCTTTTCACATGACGTCATAATACTCTCCGGCAGCCATGTTAAAGTACATTTAACTACGTAGTAAACCATACGGGACGCGTTTGCTCCTTGAATTTGTATACACCGTGCATATCACAGCGCACATTGTGCAGAGCGTTCGGCACAAAGCCGCGTGTATTTGGCATGAATGTCCTCCAGCATGGCGGTTCCGTGACGCAATTGCAAAGCCTATATTAAGCTCATGTTTATTCATAATAACCCCCAAATATTAGAAGTCCCCTGTGGTGGCCTAATATTTGATGCATATTAATAGCAATTGTAGCTGATTTATTGGTTTAAATGTTTTTTACTTCAAATATCAAAGTATATTTTATTGCTTATCACCAATAAGGCATTTAACTTAGTTAGAAGGCCAAGTCCTCTCAACCCAAACTGCAATTCTTGTAGGGGTTCACCGAAATTTTCAATTGGCTCAGCTCTTTGGTTGACAGCTTATTCAAACAATGCAGAGTACCAAAGCTTATATTACACAACATGGACTGCACTGAGACTGTTTTGATTATACACTTTGAGCATTTTTATGACTCACCCTGAAGCAATATGAATTAAGATTGTGTCTGGATGAGGATGAATTTCAGACAATTGTGGGAGGTTAGGAGAATTGGTACTGTTTGGGGTGAGAGAATTGGACCTTTAAAACCATTGTTCGGAAAAGCCCCCTTTGCCACTATTGAAAAATAATATCGTTTTAAGTGCAGGTTACTTTTCATTACTGTTCGCCAATAAGGGGAAAATGTCAAGCTAAAGATCGAAGTAGCGCGAAATGACTTTTGGTTTAGGATTGCGAAATTGCAATTATCACCAATGATGGCCAATAATGTAAACGGTCTAAGGGCCGTGAGTTTGGTCAGTTAAGAGTTGTAATCAAGCGGACGTAGCTTCTTTGGGAAGCGGTTTCATAGTTTGGTTTCGCCCAATGGCTCTTTGCCAGATAGTCGGGGGACTTTCGAAAAAGAATTATTAGTATTACCTTTTGGGATACCGTAGGTTGTCTCGCGAAAAAAAAGGTAACAGCTCAGAACTTAAACTACCCGTCAATTTTATTCTTTTGATTTTTTGCGCATAGACCTTATGTACACGATGCATGTCACAATCAAAAAGTACGCCTTCTTTTGGAGGAATAGGCGTACGACGAGGGCGTGCAGTGGAGTTGGGTAATCGCTCTTCCAATTCGGACAAAACAGTAAGTCAGTTCGGGCAAAACATGATAAAAAGTGCCATTATTCGGGATAAATTTGCTCTTGCACTCCTTACAAAAATTATCTCCTTACGCCTACGTTTGGAGGAATAACGAACCAACACCAGCAAAATTCAGACAGTTGATTTGTCAGCCAATCAAATATGCGTGGGAGTTTGAATACACGTTTGGCGAATTTTTCTTCGTGCTGATCACCGATCTTTATAATGTCCCACACAAAGATGCAGTCACGTGCACAATGTAATCTCTCCAAAATTACGCAATGTTATTTCTCCAAAATGACGTCAGTCGTGACTTCAATGCATAAGATCTATGTCAAGATTGGAAGTGCTCTGGATATAAATTAAGGTTGGCCCTAATTATCTTTTTGTTGTTGAGGAGTAAAATATGGATCCCCTCGTGTTATATGTATGGAAATGATCTGGGTGAGTTTTCTAAAAGCATCGCTTATGCCATTAGGGAAGTCGACGTGGTGTGATACCTCAGAGATGAGTTTAAATACAAGGTGGTATTCAAAGGCACTACAATTGGTTCACCATTTAATTACATTAAATAGACGTAATTTTAATTTGATCCTGAACACGGTGAGACTAGATGACGTCTACAAATTGTTGGAACCGGACACAAGATCATATGAGAACTGCAGTATAGGCCTATTTGAGAGTCCAAAAAATAAATGGTCTATATGATGGCGTATAGCACTATTGATCCTTGTTAGTTTAAAGAATTCAGGGTAATGAATCTACACATTCTCAACGAGGACCACTAAAAATGAACAGCGACGAGCGTCTTCTTCTCTTCTCGACTAAAGCTCAGTGGGCAGAGAAATAAGGTTTATCGGTACTTACACCCTCATACTTTTGCATTGTGGCTATCAGTCGATTAAAGAGACGTTGATATACTTACACACAGCATTGAATCAGTGGTACGAGGCACGATAATTCGTCGGTCTGGTAACGCCCAAAACTGTAAAGAGAGCATGTAAAGAGACGATGGAATATTTCTGTGACAATTTATAGAAAAGCGCTAGCCATTACCATGAATACCGATCCCTGAGGGGATGGTAAAATGATTCGAATTTTCCAGCATCTTTCAAACAAATTGTTTTATAAGCATTGCTGGCAGGGGGTATGTCTTTCCAATATTTGAGAAATCGCCCGTGTTGCCTTGTTTTGTCAAGAGTATTTTTTTGAAAATCCAGTCAAATCACCCGAATATTGAGGACAAATCACCTTCTTTGGTCGGCCATGACGTAACATAAAAGGATTTTCACCAAAACATGTGTATCAAACTTTTACTTACGCTCTTCCTTGGTCCAGATGAATAAGGGTTGAAAAATTGCCGAAGAAATGGAACGTGTGATAACTATGACGATCCATATTTCCTGTTGTATGTAAAATTAAAAAACATGTTCTGTTAATGCCACAACACTACAACCCCACAATATATCTGTCGCAGTGTACCGCTATACAGAGAAAACAGGAGCCGCCGAAAACGTCGATTTAGTCATCTCTGATACACTGCGTTTCACAGGACGACATACCCGAATTTTTGATTGTCAAGAGTGCATAAGTTTTAAGCTAATTGAATCAATTTTATCGTGCAGCTCAACAAACTTTATATGTCATCAGTGGTTATATGTTTTTGTCAGCACTAGGATGAAGTCTTCTGCATTCACGGTCGCACCTTTAATGATCTTTGTTTGCTTCACCGACTTTGCTATACGGGTGTTCTTACGGTTTATATAATATAATATAACATAACATAACATAACATAACATAACATAACATAACATAACATAACATAACATAACATAACATAACATAACATAACATAACATAACATAACATAACATAACATAACATAACATAACATAACATAACATAACATAACATAACATAACATAACATAACATAACATAACATAACATAACATAACATAACATAACATAACATCTTTACTGTTTCACGCGGAGCTCGAAACTGCGAGTAGCTACCCGAAAATTCGGCCACAACAACGGGAGAGACAATAGTTTAAGGTCACTGGGTCAATAGCCTACGGAAGCTGATGCGGGGCGTGCTACGTCCGCTTTTCCGCCCACTCCCGAGGCGCGCAAATATACCCCGTTTGGAGCACAACGGTAAAGGGTTAATCTAAAGTATCTGCACCACGGGGCTGTACCCACACGCAGAGACAGCGGCATCAGCTTTGCAGTAAACACACTCCACAGGCTTATTTTAAAGCGGTGCACTGATGTGGAGTGAACAGCCCAATCAGGCAGGCTGTTCCATTCATTAACAACCCTATGAGAGAAACTGAGCTTCCTGATGTCAAGTCTAGTAAAAGATTTATCAAGTTTTTTTTTTCAATGGTCTCTAACCAGAGGCCAATATATTTCGCCAGAGGCGGAATTTGCATTAAAGTTTAAATTTTCCGTGACTTAAGGAGGTCAGGTGGAAAAGCTAGGATGTCATATTGAATTTCGGTCCTGGTTGTATGAGGGTTGTTGTGTGCGTCCAAAGTCGTCATTGAGCAGACCGGTAGCAGTTAGGCTTTAGCCCAAAGCAGTTAGTCTAGCCTGGGTCTTTGTAATAGTTTGGGGGGGGGGGGGTTCCCTGCAGTTACTAGTTCTTGAAAATGTTTTGACCGCCATCCATGGTTTTATGAATTTACTTTTTTAATATATTTAATATTAGGGAGTATCGTTGTATTAAAGTAGGTTGTACGGAACCTGTCTAAGGCTCTTGTATACCCCTTCGGGGTGTTCAGGAGGGTACTTTAGGACAGTCGAGCGCAAGGAGGACCTCTCCGGGTCACCTCTTTCGGATGTAACCCGGATCCAATGCGCTTCGATAACACTCTAACCGAAACAAAGTTTTGGAAAATAAAGCTGGCTCTTGAAATGAAAACAATCGGAAATTTACCGGTCCTATGTTACACCAGACCTTGAAGTAACACCAATCAACTGTTGTTTCCCTTATTTTTCTGGCATAAAATTCCCAAGTCTCTGGCATATTAGCTCTTGATTTTCAAATGTTTGTCTAAAAAGCAATCAACAGTTTCAGAAATGTTTTAACCCTTTGCCGTTGTGCTCCGATCGGGGCATATTTGCGCGCCTCGGGAGTGGGCGGAAAAGCGGACGTAGCACGCCCCGCACCAGCTTCCGCAGGCCATTGACCGCGTGACCTTAAACGATTGTCTCTCTCGTTGTTGTGGCCGAATTCGGGTAGCTACTCGCAGTTTCGAGCTCGGCGTGAAACAGTAAAGATGGGTGACAGCCGAGCTCTCCGCATTGGGTCCAAAAGGACCCAAACAACGGTAAAGGGTTAAATATCGTTGGAGAGCCTCAATCCGCAGGCCAAACGCCTAAAGTTAACATTATTCAACAACTATTTCATTTGCCAATTTGCTTTTAGAGGGAGCTGCAATTTTTTTTAATAATCCCCAAGCACTGCAATTTTCTTACAGGAAAACCACAATCTTAAAACTTTCTGCAATACGAACTCCCTATTTTCAAATATTTATTCAAAAAGCGAAAGCTTCGCGCGCCCCAAAGTGTGTTCCGGTGTACAGTTATCTTAGCACTTAAAACTCGGAAATTCGTTTTTGCTCCCTCCGGTAAAAACGTCTTGCTCTACTTCAGATGGCTGGCACTCTGACATAAGTGAATCGGTGCAACCCAAATAAAAGTCCACGACCTGCCCTGCTTCGAGTTTCGATTTTGAGTTTTCATATACCATTATAATTCAGTGCATGCAAGCAACTCGACGTTCGGAAGTTTGGTGTTCATTGTCCTGCATAAATACAGTCTGAAAACCAAAGAGTGAACTTGTTCACTCTAGATAGAGTGAAAGAGTGAATTCTCTCCAATAGAGTGTTCATTCACTCCAAGAATAGTAAAAGTCACTCCATTAGAGTGCAAATTCACTCCTTAACGAGAGTGCCATCAGGGATCACTCTTTTCTAAGAGTGGGACGCAGTTGTTCATTCAGTTCAAGTCTAGCCTGGCTAGATTAATCAGAAAATGTGTCTACTGCACAAAACAACATTTTAAATTTAGTTAAATATGTAAAATTGTTATCAATATTTTAGATTGTAAATACTACTTTTGCAGTGCCATTTCTTTTATCTCCAATCGCCAGTGGAGGAGTTGTTAGAAAGGGAGTCTGAACAATTTTAAAGGAAGGGGGGGGGGAGATTCAGCCCAAGTCCTCCAATATAGTTATGACACTGACCTTGTCAGGTTAGGGACAAGAGACATCCTTTCGTAGAGGAAACCTTCCCATCCGGATATTGTAGAAAGGCAACCTGGGTACCATAAGGCATGTGTATCAGACGCTAGCTAGCCGCCCAAAGAGATTAACTGATTTTGTTGTAAAGAAGATAAAATGCCAATTTTCTTTCAGTAAAATAATTCATAATTCATAAATAATTCGTAATTTGCAAAGCTGAAATATGATGGTAACAATTTTCAAATTAAGAAGGAAAATTTCTTCCACTTCGCATGTGCTACACTTCCGACAGTTCCAGTCCTTTGTTGAGGCGTCGGATCACTCACAGCCCCCTCTCGGCCCGTCGAGGAACCTTTGGACTTCCCGTCTGGAAAATTTGGATAACTTATAACAACTTCAATAGAAATGTTTTGATTGAAGCCTTAGTTTGAATGTTTCTAAACCTGAGGACCGCAAAGGAGGACCACCTTACACCTCGACATGTCTTTAAATTCATGTCTGAAAATATTCCCAGCCTGATTTTTTTTCTCAAAACTGGGAAATGTTCCTATTGGTTAATTTCATGAATATGCAAGAGAAAAAAAATACATTTGAAAATCTTACCTGTGAAAAAGTCAAAGATGGCTAAATCAATTATATCTAGTAGTCGTCTGCCTGTTTTGAATATTTCCTTCTTCATGACTACACGTTTGCAGTAACTGGGGTCGTCTTCCCATCTGAAGATGTGAGAGCATAGATGAAAGCTCTTTACCTCAATATCAACATTGTTCCCCTTAATCGTTCACCACAATATACCAAAACCACATCGAAAAGGATTGTGTAAGGGTGGAATTCGACATTTTCCTGGGATTTACCTTATTGGTAAAGGTTCGCTAGCAGTCAAAGGGGGGGGGGGGAGGGGAAGATTGCCCTTAAAATCACAGAAAGCAATGTATACCATTTCATTCCAAAATGTTTCGCGCTCTTGAAAATTTTTCTTTTTTTAATTTGTTTTTTGTTTGCACAAAAGTGCTTCGCACTCTTGACATTTTATATATATTTATTTGTCAGTGTAGATTGTGATTAGGAAAGAATACGGTCTTTGCTAAACTTGCTTCATACAAAATGTAATCAACTAAAGATTGATTTGCAAACACAAACAGCATTTTGTGTATTTTGGAACATCTGTTGCATTGCATTTTTCAGCTGGCATATTATATTGATAGACGCTTTAAAAAATAAATTAGGCCTAGGTACCAGCACGCTATAACAAACTCTTCTATCAAATCTGGCAACTGTCATAATGCACAAGTTCTTACCAGGACAGATTTTTACAAACCAGCTTTAATAGAAGCGTACCGGGAAGCTTTGGAGAACTTTCTAAAAGTATGGGTTTAGACGCTACTTGGCAAACCAAATTTGGTGAATCATTATACGTCAATGTAGGCTTATCGGTACAGTTAGAATTTTTTCCTGCGAAAATGGTTCCAGAAGTTGTGAGAAAACTGTTTCCTTATAGGAGCTCGAAAAGCCAGATAAAACTTGAAATATAAACGACGTTTAAGTAATTATACGTCATATTACAATTATTGAAATTTATTCACAAAAAAGAGTAGTCATATTGAAATATTTCGAAAAACTGGCGATATGGGCCCGGTTTTCTTTGGTGATTATGTCATAATGGGTTAAACTTTTCGCGCCCTAGCTTAAAGCACCTGACAAAGGCAAGTGATAGTCTGATTTTAGTCGGTCATAACTTGGTTCCCTCTCTTTCATTGAATAGGAGGGTTTGAAATTCATGTAGACAATAAATAAACACGATTTAAGGCTGATGGACCCCACTAATTGCTGCCTACAGTCACTAAAAACAAGCGCCGAACGAATTCGTCTATACTTGTGCGTTACATATTAGCAGGAACATAAAAATACTTACTTTGCTCTTTCTCGTTTACTGTAAGATCTTTTAAATGGATGCACCCAATGTTTCTTCATTGCTTTAAATTGGGAAGGAAGAAATGCCCCAACACTGCCCTCAACCATGTCTGGATTACCGCAAACAGGATGTCGAGATATACCGCAGTACTGAGTACATTCGGTCATAAAGCAAAGGTTTTTGGCTGTGGAAGGGCAAACAAACAATACGTTCTACATTATAAACTGCATCAGTTTAATATCAATCGATTGTTTTAAAATACTTTAATAAAAAAGAGAAAGTAACCCACCCTCCTGTTACCAAAGACCTTACACTAGGACCACAAGAAAATTGATAACATTGAAAAAGCGCCCTCAATATCTTCGTCAAAATAATTGGAGCTTCCCCCTTTTATTCATTGAACTATTTTGAAGGTTATTCATCATATCTCCATGGTTTAGTTGACACTGGTCCTCAATATGATGATGACCTATGATAAGTATTTATTTTACTAATGTTTTCCCCATCACGACCATAAAAAATCTCGTAAAATCCAAACGGCAATGTAGGCGGTCAAAAGGGGGAAGACATCTATAGAGAGTAATGGGCACATACCTGATTCCATAACATAGAGTATTAGTCGAGTGACAGACTCACACTCGGAAGATGTAAGGTTCGGCGATTCCCGGGTCAAGCAACTTCAAAGACTTTAAAAATCGAACCTTCTGTAGTTTTGCGCAATAAATACTCAATAGACTAGGGAGGATATCCAGAACACAACAAATGGAAAAAAGTTGTGGGTACAGCTATAGATTAAAAAACTCAATCAATGCCATATTCTCATGATTCTTCACCTTGTTCATAAGGTTTTGCGGAACTAAATGCCACCCACAGGCCAACGAAACAAACCAAATGTTGTTGTTTCCCAATAATATCTATCTCTGCGATGTTCCAGTAAGGTAAGAGGTCTGATATACGGTCTAAGAAACAAAGGCGGCGATTTGTTCTCAGTACTTAGGAACATTACTGCATTTTCAAAAATTATTTTGTGAAAAGAAAATTGAGCCAATTCGCGATTTTTAATATATGGGGGGGGGGAGGGGGGCATGTCCCCCAGTCGCTCAGGATCACCGCCCATGCCTAGAAATAGGTAGACTTACTAATACTGAAGTACAAAAGTAAGCACGACTCACAACAACACCGTGACGAGAGAATAAAGCCGCGGTCCCGCTACAACGAATTCGGACTGGATTCCAAACGGATTTTTGTGAGTTTGAATTAAAATCCCCATTTATGGCCAAAAAGAACACAAACTTTGTCAAACTGTGTAAATTAAAATATTGTATCGCAAGACTGCAAAAATTAAACCTATCCTGATTATTTCCGCTAGCTGTCTGTCACATCGACAGAGAGCGGACCTGCCTGGCGATTCGACGTCACGAACCAATCAGTTAACATTTTATTTTCATAGACCTCTAATGCAGATGTTTTTTTTTTAAATGGTTGGCCAGACCAAAAGTGGTCCGGGTTTTAATAATAAAACCCCAAACCTCAAATATTCGCCGAATATACACGAATCCGGACAGCAAGTGATGGTCTGCAGTGATTTCAGTCGGCCATAACTGGGGTCCGTCACCTTCATATCTTTCGATTTCCTTGCTTACCTCTATCATGGATGGTTGTACACTAATTTGTATCTTGAATTCTCCAATTGCACTAAATATGAGGGTTTGAAATTCATGTAAACAATAAATAAAGACGATTTAAGGCTGATGGACCCACTAATGGCGGCCTACAGTCCCTAAAAACAAGCGCTAATCGGATTCGCCTGTAGTGCGATGGCGGCTTACGACATGCATGTGGCTATATGCTAATCAACACAGGAATATGAATGGTTTAACAAAGCCGAAGACACAGTACCATGAAATAACGAAACAATTCAACAAGGTTACATTCAATCCATGTTGGAGTTGGTAACTTATTACCCTCATATTTTCCATACACCTTTGGATAAACAAAATATTCAAAATACTGAAATCAAGGAATGACGCGTTTAGGTCTTTTAAACCAAAGGAACTAATGAACCTACAACTTGAAGTACATCTTGTCTACCTATATACATACTATCACGTGTGATCGTTTCGTACATACCATGGACCGCTTATTAAACCTCATTTGAACTACAGATTGAATCTTGATCTATGACACCAATCATTGAAAACAAAAAATAGTCAGGATGGTTCCTCTCCTGACTAATAAGACTCATATCTGTCGTTTGGCTGGTTTATCTGCGGTCACAAACTAGCCAGTGGATTAGTCTATGTGGTCCCGACCAATCAGTTGACTAGTTTCATTGTGATCATTGACTAATCCACAAACTATAGGTGCGTTCGATTTAGCCGTTCGAGCCGGCTCAACTGGCTCAAGCAGTTTCTTGACTGGACGAAATGTGACGTAACATACGTCACTGGCTCAACTAGAACACCTCGGAGGGCTGGTCGTTTTGGCCGGCTCAAGTTGTGACGTTTTGATGACGTTTAGATCACTTTTTCCGAAAGATCGACCACTGGCTGAGCCAGTTGAGCCGGCTTGAGTCGCTAAATCGAACGCACCTAATACTAAGTAAAATTAATATCGTCCAGTCAAGAAATTGGTTAAGCCAGTTGAGCCGGCTCGTGCCACTAAATCGAACGCAACTATAAGCACGAATTCGACTAGTTGACAAATCATCTATCTGCATTTGTCGGCGTTGGTTTGTTTTGCCCTCAAAGGAGGGCGTGCGTTTTGTTCTGTGACATTACGTGCATGAGGATTATTCATTAAAAAACAAGCCTTACATGTACTTTTACAAGCATTTACACCCTTGAAATCGCGCTTTAGCAACCGTAATTAAAAATCGTGTTTTATTTTCTTGTACTATAATACCGTTTCAGTGTGTTTTACGGTGCAGGGCGCTATTTAAACTTACCAGGTGAATAAAAGAAATTCTTGCGTAAATATTTATCTCCACGTGCTTTTAGTTCTGATGTCATGTTGAAAATTCGGCCGGTTACTGGTGGAACTCTCCTAAAGTCTAAAATTCTGAAAATAACAAATCGTGTAAAACAACGTCACAAACATATAAATTTCTTATAACTAAGAAGTCCCTAAAGGGAGGGGCCTTCCAAGAAAAAAATAAGTCGTGGAAACGGAATACTGTATTGCGTTCCAATAAAATATATCTTGTGTTATTCAACCTCTTCTCCACCTTAGTTTGCATCTAAGGGGCTCCACTCCTTCCAGGTCACTCGATTCTGAGGTACATGCTTTGAAAAAATTTTCATAGGATCTACCTCATCGAGTGACCCGGAATGAGTGGAGCCCCATAAAATGCAAACTGAGGTGGTAGAGGTTGAATAACACATCGGATATATCAGCTCCTTTAACTTGCATTTCTCTTTTTTCACGGGGTACCATCAGCCGCCGACTTAAGTGAAATAATCACACTCTGCCCACTCGGTGGACATGTATTCCATGTGCACTTGTATTCGCTATACACTCGTAATATCAACTTCAAAGATAGGTACATGTTAGACACCTGCTGTGAAGTTTGTACACTTACCTATCTAAATGAAATGATGCTATCTCGGCTGTGTGTCTCTCGATGTCTGCAAAATAGTAGTGATCCGGGAGGGTCTCGTAATTTCGAGGGACTCTAGGAGAAAAATGAACAAACTGACCGATTATCTAACATGTCACTGCTACCCTGAGAATCTGCCAGTGGTTTAAAGCTCTCATTAGATTCGTTCTCATAGTATTATTGTAGCGTACTTTTAAGAAGAATAGGTTGGATGGAGTTTTACGGCCCAGTTTCCAACCAATTGGTACAAGTCGAGCCGGCCACAGCCTTTTTCCAGTTCCCTACCCATTGCCTATGCTGAGCACCAAGCACAGTGGCAGTAGTTTCCACTTTCAAAGTTTTGGGTATGAACCGGCCAGGACTCGAACTCCAGACCTTTACTTTGAATAAGTGTTTTGACAAGGATATTGTTATGTGTATTGTAATCTTTCAAGTCCTTTGACTATAGACGAATCCGATTAGCGCTTGTTTTTAGTGACTGTAGGCCGCCATTAGTGGGGTCCATCAGCCTAAAACCGTCTTTATTTATTGTCTACATGAATTTCAAACCTCATATTTAGTGAACTTGGAGAATTTAAGATACAAATTAGTATACAACCTTCCATGAAAGAGGTAAGCAAGGAAATCGAAAGATTTAAAGGTGATGGACCCCAGTTATGGCCAACTGAAATCGGACCATCACTTGCTGTCCAGATTCGTGTATAACTATTATATTGGACAGTCTCATCCACTGCGGGATTATCACTGGCGATGTATTATAGGTGAAACAGAGGAGTCTAACACCCAATGCACTTGACTTTTCCTATTTCATTTAAAGCGGAAAGGGTGTGTTTTCATAGTTAAAACTTGCAAAGGGGTAGGGTAGGATGAAATCTTCCTGGTTTTATTTATGGGGATGCATGTTTGCCGTAGGTAATTGTTCTCGTCAGGAATAGTTTAATGCAGAAAAGAAAGAGAGAGACTTGACGATATACATCCCTAAGTAAATCAATGTACTATAAAAGAGTATGTTAAGTTATTGAACTGATTTTTGTAAACACGTCTCATTATGTGCTATTCTTAGCATACGCATCTCATTCTACAATGTTCTATTTTAAAAGCGTGTTATGTCAAACATAATATGCTAACTACGTAGCGGAGGGGGTGCTTTTAAAATGCGGGTAATATTAATTTGCGAAATAATATGTTTCTGGTACATTCATTGGGGTAATAACAAGGCCATGAAAACAATGCGACGGTTACTGCCTGGTGTAAATCCGAACGAAATATTGAAATATGTAAAAATTAAATTGTTGCTATGTTTATTTTGTCGTCATATAAATCTCTAAGTCAATATATATGAGGCTGTACTCGTCCGTGAAGCCAATGGGAGGGGTATGGGGTTCACCCCTCTAAAACTATGTCCCGTATGCCTACAAGTCTGTAGGACTAAAATTTAACTAATCAGGAAGCTTGCCATATTTCTACTCTGAAAACACAACGTATGGAAGCATTATCACGCCCAGTCCACACCTTGTGACTTACAGGTAGGCCTAATTATTAAATTCATTCATAACTGGTAATAATCCTCAATTTCTATTGGTCCATAGTGACCATGTGATATCCAGGCTTCAATATATTTCAGGCTGTTCCATTTTACTCAGGGTTGCTCTCTTTTAATGTGGTTATTTCCAATGAAATAAATTGCCCAATTCGTTTGAAAATTCATTTTCCGTTTTTCAAATCAAAATATTATTGTGTACATATGAAAAGGGTCAAAGAACTCTGGACCTTTACATTTGAAATTTACTCTTGGGGAAAAATGCTGAAATGGACTTTGGCTGCGACTTGTATTGACCTCTGATTGTTCATTATCCTGTGTTTGTGCACTGTCATCGTGATTATCACATTATCATGTCATATCGAACACATGAGAACACATCAAGCTGTTCAATCTTAAGTTTTGAGATGTATTAGTACTGATATAGAAGTATCCACTTGGATCATGCGCACATGTCGTTTGGCAGTCCATTCTTACCCCTGGCACCCTGAACCAAAGTTACGCCAATGAGTTGGGAAAAAAGAATAACATAAAAATAGACTTGGGCATAAACATCGGATATTCTAGCATATCCCGGGGAGGGAAAAGTAGAAAGAAAGTAATAAATACTATTTGGGAATTGCTAGCCAAGTTCTTCAGAATATTTTACCCACTATTTGTCCATCCCTTTCCCTCACATGCGGACCTTAGTATCAAACTATGGAAGCAATATCTTATATTTTCATCTCCATACACTATCCCCGTCGTAGTAATTATTGCTTTAGAGATTTTAGTCACACAAAGCAACAGCTCGATATACTGTACTACAAAGTTCAAATAATATATGCTATACTAACCTCCAAGGCTTCATAATTGCTGTACCTCCACCACTGAAGGTAAGAAACAGTTTGACCTGTGTTCCACCGTGTTTCTCTCCTTTTAAATGCAAATTAGATAAATATGCAAAACAAAAATCAAAATGAGAATAATGCTAAAGATAACGGTTGTTTCAATATTAAATGAAGCAAGTTGATTCGAAGGAGTAACTCTCAATTTATACATTACACAAAAAAGAATTTATACAATCCCCCCAAAATCTCTGCTCGGTTCATTTGCTTTCCCTTGATTCCTGGCCGAACTTCAGTATTTTAGCCTTTCTTTTACCCATTTAGTGTGTGGGTTGGAGTATATAGCTATTACGGTAAAAGCTTCGTGGCTGGAGTGGGAGGACTGATTCTTAAATTCCATTAAAACTCTTTCAATGCTTATGTTTTTGAACGGGGCTGTCTTTTCGACCTCATTTTCTCTGCGGTGCTTTAGCACTTCATAAAAGTGTACATGGGCGTCCGCAGAAAAAAGCCAGAGGGGCAAAATTTCTAGGGAGGGGCAAAACCTCCAAGTCACCATGAATTGACACAAAGCATGCGAAAATTTCAGCCCAAAATGCCTCCCAGATCGCCGGAAATGGCATTTCTAAAGCCTATTTTTCGCATGGAAACTTGGAAGACACATTTTGTTCGGGTTTTTGCTTTGATTTTTGTATGTTTTTTCAAATTTTTGATTTTCCGGGGGGGGGGGGGCGGGCAAGTGCCCCCCTTGCCCATACGTGCGGACGCCCATGAAAGTGTATTACGTAAATTGTATAGTGAAGAGATGACAATGCATGGAATGTTTCAACGACGTCACACGCCTCACCCGTTTTGATTTGCCAAACATATTGCAGTATGCCAGCAATTTTAGCTAGCCGAGAAGCAACTGACGATCCACGTGCAACTGTTGCTACAAAACACTGAATTTTTGCGCGGCTGTGGCTGTGACTTATCAATTGTGACGTCACGTGAAAGCAGTCAATAGGTTTTGTGGGCCCAGTCTTTAACCTATTTGGTTATCGTCGAACGGGTTGTGGTTGAATTTCGCTGGCTCACTTGCTTGGAAGTATCACACTTCAGTCAGCCCCGGCCAATTGTCCAAATGCAAACGGAGTATATATAACGTAGGTTTATTTCTTTAAACTGTTATCCTCGATTTCCAGCCTAGCGATAGGGTTTAGAGAAGCATTTCTCTTTGAGGAAACTTAACACGAGGAGGCGGCCTAGGTCCAAAATGTTGTTAACTTTTCCTGGTTTTCAAGTATGTTAATGCAGTATAACTTCATTCATGATGTAAAAACTCGCCTGCACCTTTTCCAACAAATAAGACAACCTTCTTCTAGCAAAATTAATTTTCTGGCAATTTTGCTCAAGACTTCGAATTTCCTGGAAATTTCAGGAAATTTTCCGAACATCTTTGCACCTGGTGCTCCCCTAGATGAATGTCACACAAGCTTGGTAATGACATGCTATTTAATGGCGTATAAACAGTTTTCCATGTTTTTTAATGATAATTCGCATGTTTCGGAAAAAAATGAACTCCATATTGCTATCCTTTACCTCTACTTAAATCATTCCTTGTAATGTCCATAAAGTGAATCTTACGTCAAACACGCACGTCTCTAACTAAAGTGTAAAAGTGCTGCCACTTATATAAACTTATTGAAGGAGCTTAAAGCCAGCTCGAAGATTACTCTGCAAATTCATTGTCAACTCAAGTTATACACAAGCTACATTTGTCTGCCTGGGGAAATGTAGTGTTGCGGTCGCTACATACAACTAGGTAGCTCCCTGCTACAATAAAACAAAGTATCCAGTAGGCAGATACAGTCCATACGTTAGGTATGAGCTCGAGCTGTTCGTACATACAAGGGGGTGGAGGCGTCAACATGTTTAGGGGACTCTGGACAAACAGAACCCTGCCCAAAGAGGGCCGCAGTGTTCTAAAAAATATCAAATTAATTATTCAAGTCCGATACTTGGGGTAAAAATTGGATTCGAAATAAAATGAACTGAAATTTAAGCATTAGTGAAGTAAATGCATTTGAATGTAAAAAAGTACAACTCACACGATCTAGAGAAAGAATTATACATATAACACTGCAAAACCTGACCTGGTTTCTATTTAATAGTTTAAAAATAAAAAAGTATCAAAGTTTAAAATAGAGCTCGTCTAGCAGGATTTTTTTACAATTTGTAGCAAGCACAGTTGCTGGTAGTATCCTGTGCTTCTAAGGTAAAATATTGTTTGGTTTAATTTTACCTACTCGCTGCGGCTTATTCTGATTTAAATCTTGCTAGTCAAACTGTAAATACGATATCATATTAACTCTGTTTTCGAAGAAGGTGCCATGAACCATTTGCCTTCTTTGGCGAAAATCCCTTGCGGCGCCGCTGCCCCAACAAACCAACTCATTCTCTAACATGAACAATTCATATAGGCACGGGAAGCTGATCTCAGTTGAGGGGATGGGGAGCGGAATAAATGAGAACAATCTGACCTCTCTTTACTAGAAGGGTCTAATGGGGGTGCGGGGGCCGAACATAAGCGTTCTTATATGCCATTTGATTTTACAAATTGTGTTGATATCGTACATTAAAAACTATGAAATGTAATTAGGGAGCCTGAAATATTTTAAATGGTAGCACGTATAGAAAGTTTTTTCATGTAGAAAGGGAACGAATGAAAACACAATAGCTCTCTCGTTTTCGAATGGAGGTGTTAGTGAACCCCAGTCCTTCCTGCTTTCCATGCATGGGGGAGCAGGTCTGCTCCCAGTAGTTAACTGAAACACTAAAATTTAAATGTATCATTATCGAAGAAATTTCTTTTAGCTTGTATCGTATATATATATACGCTGTCAAATGGTGGTTATGGCAGCGGTTTATCTCTAACAGTTTTTCAGACGTAATCATTAAAATTGTACTCTTGCAAGAGTTTATATTTCACCTCAACTAAGATCACAAATCATGTCAAGGCCTCGGTCATATCTGAAGCTTCTTTAAACTAAAACAAAATGGCATGTAATAAGGAAACTGCTTTCATAATCCATTTTTGTCAACATCAAGTACTTATTTGACCAATAAATTTTAGAAGACAAGGAAGTTGTTTAAAAAGTTTCTATTACGTTTTTTTCTGCAATAAAGGTTGTAAAATTTAAAGGTATAACACACACGATGTAGATATACGGACATGTGTCCAAACTGCAAAATGAATGATCACTTTGTTTCAGTTTTTAAAAGAGACTATATACTTCTAATCGTTCAGTGCTAACATGTGGGATGAAATGTAATATGAGTCTTTCATAACTGTTGACGGAAGTATTTTTTCACGTTAAGGAACGTCCGTTTTGTGTGAACATTTTTCCTGGAATATCTCATGCATGAAACCAAAAAATGCAGAGCTTTACACTTGGCGATCAGAAAGAAAAAAACCTTGAGATCACTTCTTGACGAAATGGACAAATTGGTATATGAAATGCTCAGACAGTCAGTGGCGACGCAAGAATGTCAGAATTGGAGGGGGAGGGAGTGAAGGCACTAAGGGCAAAGGATAATTTTTTTGGGGGAAAAAGTTTCCAGCACATCGCAAAACCGAGCCCAAAGTGCCAGTTCTAGGGGTGCGGGTCCAGGGGAAGAAGACCCCGGGAATTCTGAGGTTTAAACACATCTCTGAATGACAAATTAAGTCTCTGGAAAGGTATGTCATCTATTTTTTCGGTTAATCCACCTTCTACCTGATATTATTTGGAGAGGGAGAAGCTGTAGGGGGAAGGAAAATCTGAAGAAATGCCACTCTGACCCCTCGAAGCGCTGCCACTGCGGACAGTTGAATGCTGCTATTTCGAAAATTTTCGCATTGCTTTCAGTGAAATATTTATATGCTTATGGATGAGAACAACATTTAACTTCTAAATCATCCCTTTTTCTAAAAAGTCTCATCGACACTCTGGCGAAGGGGCGAAAACGAAGCATTTACTCCTGGAGGAGTTCTGCTCCCTTAAGGAGCTAAACGTCCCAAATGGACAAGGACTGGTCCTGACTCTCACCCATTTAAAGTTATTTTCACTTGAAACATTACAGAGAGTAACTTGGAAATGAATCAACACTACGTCAAAAGTATGCTTACAGGATTATATATTTACAAAAAACAGAACATTTGAATTCGTGACGTCAGCAAGGCTCAGTTTGTAACGAACAGGCACTCATTTGCCTTCATTCAATTTGTGAAACAAATGTAAATATGATGAATTATAAGCACAAGTTAAATGTCGGATGATTTCGCAAAGTAACTTCAGTCACCTCGGGGGGGGGGGGGGGGGGAGGAGATAAGTTGCATCTTTGAAGTAAATATGGGTGGCGATCCCGGGAAGGGACGGGAGCATGTTCCCCATGTGTGATAAATTACGCATTGATTTTGGTTATTTTCACACAATAATTTTTTTAAATAATTTCCCCTAACTCCCTGTTGAGACCAACTTCGCCGCCTTTGGAAGTATAAACACATTCCTTCATAATTTACATTGTAGGCCTAAGTGAATTAATTTTATCAATGAATGCTTCAGGTTTTTCAGCATACGAATGAATTAGATAATAGCTATCAACGGTACTTATTCATTTTCACCAATGCTCTATGAATCCACGTTGCAGACCAATACCTACCCCTAATTGCTATATCTAAATTGCACTATTCTCGCCCACCGCGCGCCTGTCGGAGAAGTTCAAAGATATTATAAAAGTTTGTTTACAATATCTTTGGAGAAGTTATGACACAGCGCCCCGTACTAAGCCATCTTGTAATATACAGAAAGGTGGGGGCAGATATGGTAGCGGCTTTATTTCTAACGCATCATATCATAATGCCTGTATGGTATAAGCACGGACTTCCTACACATGGACAGAGTATACTGCAAGGTGATTGTCGCTACCGTACGTGTAAGAAAAAGCGCACCAAGATGGCCGTCTGCTATAGTTCTGTGTGAAAGTTTGGACTTGCTCAAGTGTATCACCATATTTTGCAAGAAAGTTGAAATATTTTTTTAATAAGGCAAAGTGAGGTCAAAATCACTACACGTATTGCAGGAATATGATATTATTTCTCATTGAAGGCAAACCTTTGCTCAAATATTGCAGCGTAGTCTTCAAATCAAACGATTTATAGCTTCCCGGCGGCCATCTTGGTGCGCCTTTTTTATCCCAGCCGGTGGCGACCATCTACGGATAGGACGTTTACGTTACATGCTGTGTCCATGTTTATAAGTCCGTGGGTATAAGAAGTTGCAAATAGTGAGAATTGATCCTTACGTGCTGCAAATAGCTCTTCGTTGCCCAGATACGTCATCAAAGGTTCAATAACTTCGGTGTCATTGAAGGGGTACAACTCGTATCTATTAATCAATTGGTGAAAACGCTCCAATCTATTCATCTCTTCCCTGTTGTATGAAAAAAATATGTATATACAGACGTTACACACACACACACACACAAAGAAAAACAGAAATAGATTCGTGGACACATCCATTCTAAAAGCAAAGAGTGAAATTCTGCTCCAGGGATCACTTCTAGAAAATTAGTTATGGATGAAGTTTTGCGGCCTATTTTCTGACCAATTTGTTTGTCAAACTGATCATGACCCGTTTTGGAGTTGTAGCTCACTGGCTTGTTTTCCCTACTCCATTGCTCAAACAAGGCACCAAGCAATTCCACTAGGAATTTAGTAAGTCTAAGCTATTTCACATGCATGGAGTGAGATATTGTTCTTTTTCAGTTAATTTTTACTTCATTTAGTGTTAAATTCAGGAGTAGTCTTTGATCGACACACCCTTTTTGAGTAAATTGCACTCTTTCGTTTTTTAGTTTTCGTTTTTTCCTTCTTTCGCTTATTAAGAATTAATCACTCTTTACCGACGAAACCTTCACGTGTCATCATTGTTGGGTGATGTTACCACGCGATCCAATTCCGTGAATGTACTGAATGAAAGAGGAAATAGTGTTTCGAACAGATTTTGGAGCAATTTAACACGTATAGGCTCATATATAATTGATTTTCGACATATGCTAAATTGTGCTCCTTTTTACTAAATCACCACATGTTGTAAATATCGTGTTATGGAAAATCAATTATCAAAATCAGGCGAAGGCAAACATAACGTTTGGAACTAACACAGTATATTTGCATAGTATTGCATTGCACACAAAGCATGCTTTTGCTAAAATGTGCATCTGTTTTTTTGTATACATTTTTCATAGCAGATAAGCTGTACCTACTAAAAAATTAATGAAGTAAGTAAGTGAGACGAGATTTAACGACACACCAACACGAATGTGTTATAAAGCGTCAGTCAACTCGATAAAAGGCCCAAGGTTACATTTATATTCAGGTATGGTTCGAGTGCAATTTTATGGTTTCCCTTTTGTCGCCTCTTACGACAGGCGGGAAATACCGTGGACATATCAAAGGTTCAATAACTTCGGTGTCATTGAAGGGGTACAACTCGTATCTATTAATCAATTGGTGAAAACGCTCCAATCTATTCATCTCTTCCCTGTTGTATGAAAAAAATATGTATATACAGACGTTACACACACACACACACACACACACACACAAAGAAAAACAGAAATAGATTCGTGGACACATCCATTCTAAAAGCAAAGAGTGAAATTCTGCTCCAGGGATCACTTCTAGAAAATTAGTTATGGATGAAGTTTTGCGGCCTATTTTCTGACCAATTTGTTTGTCAAACTGATCATGACCCGTTTTGGAGTTGTAGCTCACTGGCTTGTTTTCCCTACTCCATTGCTCAAACAAGGCACCAAGCAATTCCACTAGGAATTTAGTAAGTCTAAGCTATTTCACATGCATGGAGTGAGATATTGTTCTTTTTCAGTTAATTTTTACTTCATTTAGTGTTAAATTCAGGAGTAGTCTTTGATCGACACACCCTTTTTGAGTAAATTGCACTCTTTCGTTTTTTTAGTTTTCGTTTTTTCCTTCTTTCGCTTATTAAGAATTAATCACTCTTTACCGACGAAACCTTCACGTGTCATCATTGTTGGGTGATGTTACCACGCGATCCAATTCCGTGAATGTACTGAATGAAAGAGGAAATAGTGTTTCGAACAGATTTTGGAGCAATTTAACACGTATAGGCTCATATATAATTGATTTTCGACATATGCTAAATTGTGCTCCTTTTTACTAAATCACCACATGTTGTAAATATCGTGTTATGGAAAATCAATTATCAAAATCAGGCGAAGGCAAACATAACGTTTGGAACTAACACAGTATATTTGCATAGTATTGCATTGCACACAAAGCATGCTTTTGCTAAAATATGCATCTGTTTTTTTGTATACATTTTTCATAGCAGATAAGCTGTATCTACTAAAAAATTAATGAAGTAAGTAAGTGAGACGAGATTTAACGACACACCAACACGAATGTGTTATAAAGCGTCAGTCAACTCGATAAAAGGCCCAAGGTTACATTTATATTCAGGTATGGTTCGAGTGCAATTTTATGGTTTCCCTTTTGTCGCCTCTTACGACAGGCGGGAAATACCGTGGACATATTCTGAAACCCCAGGCCACAGGGGGCAACAAAATCAACGAAGGGAAAAGTAATTGGTTCCGGTTTCCTTTTCAAGCCATTTACGACAGACTTCAAGGCCTAGGTTGGAGGGTACAAGCCGCATGTTCCTGTGTTTTATATCTGATCTCACAGGTGATAATTCCATGGTGGATTCCCGTTGACGTGTTGAGAAATTAAGAGAAAGCACTGAAGATTGGAAGGTGTACAGACTGGAAGCATCACGACCATATTTTCTTTGCACTCTTTCGAATCCTGCACTGAAATTAATTGTTCAAACATTTTCATGATTTCATACACTGTCGCTTTTATTAACTTTGGCAAGGTCACGCAGGTAGGCCTCTGTAGCAAGCCTCTTGTTGGCCAATGGACAAGAGGCAGGGAGAGCCCCAATCTCATTCTCCTTCCAACTCACAAATCTCCATGTCGACACGGGGGGGGGGGGGGGGGGGTTGGACATAAAGTGAGACCTTCTATGTACTACCTCAAGGTTGGTTGTGGGCCACTGAATCCTGGAGGCTCGTACACATTATCCAACCAGTCCACCCGCTTGCTACGAGTATGAAAATAATCTATGACACTGCCTCCTAACGTCTAAATTTGCTTTGTACGATCATTTACTATGAAAAAATTCTGCCAATGACTTTGCCCCGACATGAACAAAACCTCAATAAGTACTATGACACTGCTTCAGCTTCGCTGGTGGGATACGATGCCGTGCCTGCGTTGAATAATCATTCCTTGCTAACTTAGAAGGTAAGATGGCCATCAAAGATCCTTTCCCTGGTAATATTCTTAAAAGGGGAGTTTTAGGGACCATATTGGACCAGTTTTCACATTAACTTCAAAAAGGGACCCATATGGCCTGGCCAATATTTTAACAACACGGGATAGTTCTGTGTTTGTTGGATACGAAACCAAAAGAGAGTATACAAAAGAAGGATTGATGAAGCGTAAATCTGTTACAAAAATTAAGTCAGGTGAACAACTTTGAGGATCTTCTCTTCCTAGAAATCCTGCCCTGGAATAAAGCTTTTATATGATTGTGTAAGCTTCCAATTGATCGTGCAACTAGGCTCGACAGAGAATACGCCCGAGCCATTTAGGGTTATTTAAATATCCGTGGTAGATAAATTGACACTGTCGTAAAATGGCCACTTGTCTTCTGTCTCGTGAGGGGACTGCTCTTTGTACCGGAAGAAAATTTCTACAACGTTGGAAGCATCACTTAACCTTTGTGATTAAGTTTTTTTGAAGGGACTTACTGGGTTTGTATTCCTTCAATTTACCTGGACTACAAACCGCGAATATGTGTTAGGCATGAAATAAAGTTTCAGAAAGGCCTTTCTGATCTAGCATAATTAATAAACAGTAACGTGGTTTCAATCCTTGCTACATAATGAAAACCTCGTAGGCGCATGGGGAAATTTTGATTTCAGATTAACACCCTCTTGACCCTAGAGACCTGTGCCAATAACACAAAGAATTTCTACACCATACACCTAGGGATTGTTATTAAAATGGCGTTATGGCATGTTTCCATACACATTGAGATACCCCGTAGTTACTAGATTCAAACGGGAGACAGTTTTAAAATCCTAAGAAGTCATTTCAGTCACGACGACGAGTGAAAAATTAGTGATCTGAGTAATGGGTGAGTTCGTGTGTGCACGCACGCATATATAGCCGATTTAAAACTGTTTACTTTTTAAACCCCACCATTTTATAGTGTAAATGATGTAAAATGTCTCACGAATTTCATCACCTGACCTCGTGGCCGTTGCAATCGCACGTGAACTCCTTTGAGACACTCATATATGTGAATGGTGATATTAATTGTCAATCAAACGTGTTTTCAAAAACATTGAGTTGTAACTTGAATGACATAGCCTTTGCAAAATATAGAAAATTAATAATACTTTATGTTAGGCCAATCAACCAGAAAAGGCTAAAAAACTCCCTGATATAAGGCACAAACCACATGTCACTTGTTCAAAGTGATCAGTGTCGCGCGCCCATGGAAATTCTATAAGTACCTAACTTAGAGAATATTTCATCACAAATATTAAAAAAATTGCAATCATGTCATGCCTCTTGCAACTCTTTTCCACGATTATGGCCTGCATAACGCCTCGCCCTCAGTAAATCACATCTCCACTGGCTACGGGAGGGCGCGAACATTCGGTGACACACACGGGAATTGAAACACAGTTTTGATAGTCTCAAATATGCAGAGGGGCACCAGATGGGGGCACGGGGACATTTTCCCAAGTCAGAGCCTTTCCCCTTCCGATATTATCCAACCCTAAACGAGATGTACCTATCCTAAGATAAAATATTTCACCAACAGATATACTAAAACATCAGAGCTTCGGGGGACTTCTCCCTCTGGACCCCCACCGGTCTTTTATGTCCCTGGACCCCACGAGGAGTCCTCAGGCTTCGCGCTCGGTTTTTCTCTACGTGCAAAAATTTGTACCACCAACATTTCATTTGCACTCCATTTACCAAATCCTCCCCAGACACTTTGAAATCCTGGTGCCACCATCGCAAATGAGTGTTTAAGTTCTGCTGAAGATACTGGGTTATGAGAAGTCAAAAGGACAGTAGCCTACTTACGGATCGAAATGAATATGAAGTTTATCTGACTGAGATAAAACCTCCGGTCTTTTATTAGAACTTGGGTGGTCCCTGAATAAAGCCTCAAATTTGTTTCGATTCAAGACTGTCACTGGTGGTACATATTTCGGACGTTCCCTGGGAACATTATATATTGTACTCTCCTTCGGTAGTCCGTCTTTCTGTATAATTTCAAGTCTAGGAGCATCGATGGCGTTAATATTAGTGGTGTCGTGAAGGTTGCTGAAATTTCTTAGCACCCTCGTGGAATTTAGACTCATGGGCAAAGAAAACACGTTAGATTTCTGTCTAGTTACACCATACTGCATTGCAATCAGTATTGAACAAACCCAAACCATGGACACGGAAAGAACAAGAGTTATCCATCGTTGACACAGCTTCATGATATATCGAGAATGCTATGGTTATAATGGCACAAAAACGAGACCAGCTGAACCAACGTAGAATCCGACACGAAAAAATCCCCAATTATTAATTGACATCAGCCATATAGGCTCCTAGCCTATGTACATACGAGCAGTTGCATGTGGTACATGGTATACGTTGTCGTACAATGTGTAAAACACTAAAACTCGAGTTCCATGTTTTATGGTTCATTTAACATCTGCCTATCGAGCCTACCATCCTTGTATACCAACTTCGCAATAAACACGGTTTAGTTCAGTCTAACGTTTATTTGGCCTATACTATTGTTCGGGGTAAATGTACCAAACGGTGTTAAATTGTAAGGTGACAAGCAAAATATTGACCACAAAATTTTGAGATTGTAACGGCTGCTACCTCGGGTGACGAGAGTAATTAAAAAAGCTACCGCACATGTGAATTCACAATAATAATGTAAATCGTTATGGTGGTGTAAAAACTACTGCAATGTAAAACTGATACTCATGGTTTCTTCTAAATTTAGTTTCTTCACTAGTGATATACGTTTGTCACTTTTACGGAACCGTTACGGAACAAACAGTCATATCAAAACTTAAGTTCTAAATTTTATAGGAAGTATATAGAAACGGCAGTCAATACGAACTAGGCCATAACTTTTGTCTTATTAATGCAGGAATTTATAGTAAGATAAAGGGAAGTATAATCCTGTTAGGCAAGCTAGAACGACGCGGGTAGATTTAGAAGTATAGTCCAGAGACAAATTTGTGTATGATATGTTAAAGAGGAACACATCCTAAGCATTCTATTCGTTTCCCATATTCAGTTCTCGAGATATTAGTAATTGAATGTGACCAGTTTTTGACAAAGAATGAACTTGAAGCAAGCAGGAGGGATGTCATGGATTCACATTCTTGTTAATAATTTACCACCAATCTAATGAAACTATAAACTCTGATAAACTGAAACTAAATAGGTTCATCTTGAGCAATGGAATTTTAAAGCCTCCACATTCATGTCTAAGGGGCGAGATGACATCCATAACCAATTCAAGGTCAAAATAATGGGGTAAAAATAAAGAAAAACAAAATGCTAGCCAACAATGTGGATACATGACATCAAGCCTGCTTGCTTCAAGTTCATTCTATGACAAAATTTGTCACATTCAATTGCTAATATCTCGGGAACTGAACATCGGAAATGCATGCAACTTTAGCCATAATACTTAAAATATGTTCCTCTTTAACATATCAAGAATAAATTTGGCTCTGGACTATTCTTTTAAAGGCAATCAATTCTCACCCAAAATACAATTTTTGTTAATCTACAATAATTCTCAATTGACACAGCTCTTTAATCGGACGTCAAGTTAAAAAAAAAAAGCAGGGAACTGTAGCTGATATACTGCACAGCCTGTACTGTTCACTGAAAATGGGGGTCTTGTATAATTACCCTGAAGTAATAAACTGCATGAAATTGTGTCTGGATGAGGATAAGGTGTAGACAGTTGTGGGAGGGGCTGATGTATAAGCAGGTAAGAAAAACTGAAACTGTTTGGGGTAAGAGGATTAGACCTTGAACCAAGCACTATGCCACAGGAATGTTGGGACCAACGCACCGCCAAAACATTTTGCCGTGAAAGGTCTTACAGTGAAGGAAAACAAATATCAATCCAACCGCCATAACCAGACCTTTAGTTTATGCTCCTTGAACACCATAAAAGAATTAGGCTATACACGAATCCGGACAGCAAGTGATGGTGTGATTTCAGTCGGCCATAACTGGGGTTTGTCACCTTTAAATCTTTCGATTTCCTTGCTTAACTCTATCATGGATGGTTGTACACTAATTTGTATCTTGAATTCTCCAATTTCACTAAATGTGAGGTTTTGAAATTCATGTAAACAATAAATAAAGACGATTTTAGGCTGATGAACCCCACTAATGGCGGCCTACAGTCCATAAAAATAAGCGCTTATCGGATTCGTCTATACCCTTCCTGCACTGTTGAAATCCCTACACTGATGTCCCCAACTTCAAAAAAGTTTATTCCATCGCTATTCAGCTCACACGATCAACATAGGCCGTAGGATATAGGGAGGACAGACACCCCCATATTTTTGCAAAATCTGAAATTCTTGCAGGGGTCAGGAAAAATTCGGACAACCGTTTGACTTTAAAAATCTGCAAGACATGCCATGTTTTAATTTCAACGGAAACTGTAGGGCATGTCCGAATTCTATAAATAATTTGTTTGGGAAATGAAAAAATATCACAGTCAGGGTGACATTTTCATTAAAAAAAATCAAATTTAATTTTTTAAATTCGCGACACATTGGGAAGCTAATACGAAAGCATTTTTCCTACTTCATAGGCTTGCAATGAGCAACATGAAGTCTGAATAGGGCCGAACACCAAAATTCTTTCTAACATTTGCCCGAAAAATAAACATCTTATGTTGAGGGTAATATTCTCCATGAACATAAGGACACATTAGGGCAGCATGTAAAGAACTTTTTTCTTAGGCCAAAACAATGCCCGAAATGGTCGAACATACGGTACCAACTCTTTAAAATAAGATGCTTCAAAATGAAAGGGACGACATAATCAAAGTAAAAATTTTCATGAAAAATATAATACAAAAATTTGCAACACATCTGGGAAGCTTACGAATTTTTTTCTTCAGGCTTACTTCATGCCCTTGGACAAAGCATTGCTCGAAATATTAGATTATTCGGGCAAAAGTTTTGGGATGTTTTCAATTGTCGGATAATAGCCTACCGACATACGGGAGGGTGTACAGGTACATCCAGTGCTCAAAATTTTGGCTGAAAACCAAAGCTATCAAAGGCCATCTTGTGACATGCCATATTTCGTAATTACACCCGTCACATTTCCAAGGACGGCCGTCAAGAAAAGGAGACGATCACTCGATTTTATCATTCTTCTTTACACCAAATATGGCTACTCCTTCCTCCACTTTATCAGGTAAATTTCTGATCATTTTGCACCTTTTCATTTATTTTATTTACACATTGCAATGCAAAAAAAAGCTCAAAGTAACGACTGTTTAGATTCTGCTTACAAACCAGGGGAATGTCATTTCTGGATGTCTAAAGGGTTGCGATTTTTTTCAAAATTGTCCGTATGCTCCGTGTCAGTGAATGTGACGTTCCGCTTATATGATCTTTCGGGCAGAATTGCATTTATCAGGGAGAAAATTATCTGCCTCCAAACTTAAATGTTCAGGTACATGTATGCCGATCGAACATTACATGCCATGAAGTTTATTCTTGAGAAAGCAACATGGACACCCCAGTAGATCAATGGCTGTGTGGGGTGTAACTGATATCTGAGTTTGTTACTGGATCTGTGCCCTCAATTGAGCTATGCCTTTATTGTGTTCACACTATGTGAAAAGCAATTAAGACATGTTTGACTGTCATCTTAGCTAACCCAAATCTTACGTAACTCGTGTATTTAAATATGTCTGTTACTCTCAGTCAATAAACCAGATGTGAAATGTGACCATATCATGTGTGTGTATAGTGAGCTTCATTTCCTCTCTGAAGCGAGAAGATTTAATCAGGCATATAGAAGGAGGATGTAGCAAAGACTAAGAAGGAGCTTTTCTTCATGACAGTTACATTGTTACCAAACATCTGTAATGCAAACTCGAAGACACTACAAAAGATCCGTCTTCGAATGAATTGGGCTTACATTCTGACATTTGAACACAACATTTTGTGAGATTGGATTTAAAAGCCCTGTGTAGCTAGGCAATACACGATAATCCTACTAGGCTTATACACAAGGCGCGGCGCACATTTAAATGGTTGGCACAATATCATGCCCTAGTCGCCCCCTTCCAAGTCAGTCACTGAATTGACAAGCTGACCAGCTGACCGTGGGCTACACACATACATTCAAACTTTTAATGCATGCAATCAATGACGTATGGAATAAAAGGGCTGTAATATTATGCCCTGTACTTTGGTATAGTATGACGTTTCAGTCATGCACCCACAACAAAAGGATCACACCGAAGACAAAATGGAACGATTGTTTTCATATTGTGAATTATTTTTCAAGAAGAAAACACGTCCATGAGGCTCATACTCATGCATGACCCATGCAGTGCATGGCGGCGAACGAAAAAGTTTCTAGGAGGGAAAAATATTTTTAAAGGGTGCATTTAAAACGCATTACAGCATCCGCAAAATGAGAGAGCCCTCACCATCTCGACACGGTATGATGATCATCAGTGGCGGCGCAAGAATGTCATAATTGGGGGAGGGGGAGAGGGAGGCAAAATAAGGGCAAAGAATAATGCTGGGGCAAAAATTTTCGGACGCAGCGCGAAACCGAGCGTAAAGCGCCCGGTTCCGGGGATGAGGGGTCCAGGAGAAGCTCCGGAAGATCTGAGAATTTTTTTGTATATCTCTGGGTAAAAAAATTATTTAGGTCCCTGGAAGGGTATATTATTTTTCTGCTAACCCAAATCCTAACTGACTTTACTGGGTGGGATTCAGGAACAAAATCTGGGGAGGGGAGGAAATACCCCTAATGCCCCCCATGTAGCGCCGTCACTAATGATCATGTATAACTCATGTTCATTCCATACAGATGACGAGAGCGAGAGAGTACGAGCAAAAAAATAACTACACAGGCAGTTGTTATCAATGTAACCAGAATTTAAACTCGGCTGAATATCATTAATGCATTGTTAAACCATGGGCAAACAATATAACTATTTTAACCAGTACAAGTGACAATACAAATTAAAAAAGTGCAATTACAGGAAAGTCAAAAATTTCTAGGTTTGAGGGGTATTTAATTTAATTACAAAAAGTACAAGCGTACTGTTCAAACATCGGGGTTAGCAGGGCACGCTTTTTATTTCAGATGTGGCGGATGATATATGGTACTTGTTTTGACGAATTCCTAAGTTATATATTTATATAAATAACAGAACAATTATTGCATCACAGAATGAATGGATAAATTAGTTCGCCTCGTTAACTTCATTAAGGTATCGATCTATTTTGCCAAGGTTATATTTAAACGAACAATACTCACACATGTGTGGTTCTGTATCCAAAGTGATTTGTCCTTTTCTATGTGATCAATTTAGATTGTACCGTAAGGTCGTAACGGTTGTAAACTAGCACTATAAAAGTGGTGATTGTCTCTCTGCAGTGATCACACAATGTCCTTACATACACGTCGGCATAGTTGATGTCCTTTTCGCTATGGAACATATAGTATTTGAAACATGGGCTGTGAGTGTTTGGAAGTCTCCACTTCCGAACGGGAAATTATGACCCCTCCCATTCATTGTCGAACAGGGGCGTAGATCTGGTTTGTTTATGCGGGAGGAGGGGGGGGGGGGGATTTTTCAAACAGCAGGAAACTCAGATCTAATCGTGTCCGGGACCGGAATTGTCTGTAAGAAATCCACCCACACGAACGCAAATACCCACCTGCTATTAAAACGAACAAACACAAATACACACTCACGTTGACACGCATAATATATACAAAACAAAGATAGCTCATTAAAAATGCAGTATTATTCATGATTTAAAATAGGCTCAAACAGACATTTTCTAGAAGCTCTAAACTTATCGGTACACCACAATGTTACATTTTGTTTATTCTGCCTGTTTTTTTTATCAGCCAAAATTATTGGAGGGGGCAAAATGATATGTTTGCCTCCCCCTAATAAATTTCATTGGTGGGGTGATTGCTCCCCGCCCCCCCCCCCCCCCCATGATCAGCACCCCTGTTGATGACGAAAACCGTTTTTTGTTCACTTGGTCGACTTTTCTCAACATTTGCCTAACGTGACTCTTGTATACCCAAATATTTTCCAAATGAGTAGAGGGCCGTTCTCCCATGGACGATCGTTCAAAATAACGTTTATCTTCCAGACTAAATATGTGATTTATGTGATTCAGTCTGTGTTATATGTAATTTGTATCAGAGGAGGACTACAAAAATGACGAGTAAAAATATGACGTCAAAGCTGTTATCGCACACTCGTGCTAAAACAGGAATTTTTCGAACATATATCTCATTACCGAGCGATGAAGGTCATGTAATGACAGCTGAACGGTTAACCGTGAGGTAAATTAGGGTTAATTCTGCTTGTTGTTTTAAATCTGCCTGAAAAAGTGAGTGCAAATATTTTCATGGGAGGGGAGGGGCAATTTCCCCCTTCCTCCAGGACAAACGCCTCTGACACTTAAGTAAAAACCGTCATCATTTCTGTTGGTCCTTTTTCAGTATCCACAGAAATTAAAATGATAGCACCCGGTACTAAGCAATTAAAAATGCAAGACCTGTATTGAACCACATTCTAGTAGGCCTATATCCGAATACTACGCCCGTTGTTTCATCTCATGGACCTAATGGTCGCCCACGATGGTCAATAATCCAGAAACAAGTGACTCCTTTTCTGAACCTATTCCGATACAATGTTTTTTAAGTTCGGTTCTGATCATGTGACAATGTAGTGTATCATTCAAATGCTTCCTGTTCTGTTTATGAAGAAAACAGTAACTTTACCTGTTTATAGGAGTAATTTCCAACTCTTCCCAGGGAGATAATAGAGACAACACCCTGCTCTTCATCTGGGAGCTAACTCAAACAACTTCCTAGCCTAATAAAGTTCAATAAATACAGGTTAAGTGTTGGGTAACTTAGATGGAGTTTTACGGCCCAGTTTCGAAATCAGTTGTGGCTCACATATTTCTCCTTACTCCATTTATTATTCTTAGCACCAAGCACAATGACAGTATGTTCCAATTTTCAAGAGGTAGGAAAGACATACAACGTTTTACAGTTTCTTTAGAAGATGTTCGTTTCCGACAGTAATCTTGCTTTAATCCCCCAAATTCTTACTTCTATGATTCTGTCGGCCGGGATTAGAGACGCACTGTGAAAATTCTAATGAAAAGACACATTCCTAACACTTTACTGGTTAACTTTCTTTGCTAGCCGTGCTGCAAAAGTATGAAATTTATGTCATTTGGCGGCGTTGACACTGTGCGAGACAATGTGTAATCATTTCATTTGAAGTTGCTTACAATTTTGTTTCTTAATGACAAAAAATGTTTAAACCTGGAGACTTATACAGACTTTAACAATGCTTTCATACGAAGATGAAATCAAATCGTAGGGGCACAACTAAAGCATACTGTTAAAACGTTTGTTTCCAGTCTTTTAACCGAGTCCTTATTGGTAAAGCTCAGCCGCTTCTCAACTCAAAGCATATAACGACAACAGTCTTCGTTCAGGGATAGCTTGAAAGAACGGAAGAGATCGCCATTAAACTATTTCGTAACAGAAATTTAAAATAAAAACAAAGAGACCTGTCAATCAAATACCGAAATCTCAAAGAATTAAATCGTTTTCAAGTGCGTTGTCTGAAAAATTTGCTCGTTGTGTCCTCTTCTCTAGCAACTTCCCGATTTTTGTGTCCATTTTGTGTATCCAGGCACATAGCCAGGATTGTGTCATGGGGTTTTGGTCTCATAGGGAAGAGGGGGCTTGGTGTCATGGGGGGGGGGGTGGTGGTGGGGAAAGACATGAGGGAAAAGTGTAAGGATAGAGAGAAAAAAACCTCCTGTTTTTTTGCATTGCAAGGTTGGGTCATAAGGGGGGGGGGGGGGTTCTAACCACTGTGTGTGTGCATCAGTAATTATATTGCCTTTGCACATTAACGAAACTAAATTTGTGGGCTTGACTGAGATTGTCTCCAAGTCCAAAGTAAAGCCGAGTTCATTCCGAATCATATTTGTTCTAAACCTGGATCTATTAAGCGTCCAGCCAAAACGCACACTGATCCATAATCTATTTCGGGATCGGATGTTGCAGTCATGAATACAGCAGTTTAGATGTGTTGGTTATCAGTAACATGAGCTGACAGAGACAAGGTAAAGACGAGCACAAAGAATGGATACTGCAGACTATCAGCTGGCCATATTTATTTTTCATCTTCAAAAATACGGTCAAACTGAAAACGTACAAATTAATTATAGGCTCCAGTTGCATGCTATGAAACAGTTTGGCACAACAATATAACACATCACATCAGCAACAATATACAAAACACTTGAAGCTGCTTCACAACGTAGAATCCATTTTACCACAGATAAACATTGCATATGACATTAACAGTGGTGATTCTGAAATAATTTCATTACCTGAAGTTTCACTATTAAACAAGATTACAATGCTTTCATGCTAAAAATATGAAATTTAGGCGAAATTAAAGGCATATTCTTTCTAGTGCTTTTCACTTGGGCCTCTTAAGAAAGACACAAAAATTAAACACTATGTCCTCCAGACCCTGTTGTAAGATCTTTTTCCTAAATCATGATATCTCACTCAAAAGACTGTTTTTTTGCTAAAATATACCAGGGAGCTGCCATGAATATACCTCTATTTTTCAACAAAGCCACAAAAAGTTATGTAAGGCTGGCACATATTGTCAGGTTCCATTTGTTTTTCTTTACTATTGAATGCCCTGTTTGTCATTAAAATTTGTTTGTTTAAATATCATTTCCTGTAGGCATATGTAGGGTACAGCAAACAATGTTGCTAAATATTCCCTTCAGCCATATCAAAATTATAAATACATTGAAATAAGTATCAATTAATGTGCTGTAATGACATCACAGATTTCCCATAATGCAACAATCCTCAAGAAGAATTGCATTACTTTGAAAATCAATATCTCGGAACGTTGTATGCTGTTGAAATGCATGTTTCACATTGTGAAAGAGAAAATTTTTCAGTCTATTTTGAAGTCAAAGAATTTTGCCTGTGGAAAATGCCTTCCATTTGAAATTTGACACTTGTTGCTGGGCAGAGCATAACTGCTTTGAATTCTAAATATTGTTTGTAAAATGCTCTATCATTCTATCTTTAGCACTTTTCAATCTACTTAGTCTCAAACAATAAACCCCAGCGATTAGCTTTATGTCCTCGAATTAATATGCACTAAAAGAGTTATGGAAGTCGCATCATTTGAAATTTTCATCTATTCATGGGAAACTAAATTCTTCAAAAAATGCTACCATAGTGTCTTCATAGTGTCTTATTTTTAATAATCTATCATTCTGTGTCAATAAAGCCAAATTTTAAAAGGATGATGAAATAATTTTACAATAAAACAATGCTATATTTCCCTTTATTGAGCAACTACTGTGACATTCTTGATGACTGACAGAAGGTATCATAATCTTTAAGACAGGTCATTATTTTATATGTACCATGAATACTTAATTTTTTCAAATTGGCCCTGAAAATTTATTCAAAATTGAGGTTTAACTTTGCATCAACTCAATTCTTTTGACATTTTGATGAAATATTTTATACATATTCACTTTTGATGTAAAGTGTTATTCTCAACTTCACATGTGTATGGATGACAACACCTCATAATGAATACACAATAAACTCACCCTTACTTACATATGATTTGGGCCTTATTTGAATTTTCCCAACAAATTTCTGGCTTTACCAATGACAAAAGCACTCATACACTGCAGACATCCAAGTCAAGGGACTTTTCTGGCATGTCACTAACTGTTAAAAGCCAAGGACAAATGGAAGCAACATTACAAGGTACTCAATAACAGGTCTTGTTACCTCACATAATTTCATCCTTTCATTAAATAACATTGCCCATAAATATGATCACTATCACTGGTACCCAATACAGACAGAAAATCAGTTTAATGATCATTTGAAACATGATTATGAAAGACAAACTTTTGATAAAAGTTCTTACCATAAATAATTAAGCACAACTAGGGAGTTGCTATTTAAAAGGGGATGTGACAGAGAATTCAATTTATGGTAATAGCCTTATATCCCTTAATCTCTTGAAGGTTATCAACTGAAAGTAAATTCTTCAACGACATTTCCTTTTCATCTTTCCTTGATTGGTTGTGACTAAATTTGACATCCATACATAAGCTTTGCAGCATAAACCTCACATCAGAAATATATCTCCTTCGAAATAAAAACTCCCTGGCAGAATAATACTTTTGCAAATATTGGAAATATTTTCACTGACATGCCAGTTACTACGACTACTACAATTTCACTTGTAACGCTAGAAATGCCATTTTCTTCTAACTTCACCTTTTCTGTTTACTTAATAACTGTTCTACAACACACTAAATGTCTGTGATGTAGTTTCAAGGTTTTGCACTAAATAATCGCCAAATAAAGCTTTGACAGGAACTGGTTGGTTCCAATCAAACCAAAGAGAACGTCTAAAGTCTTTGAAATCTTGAATCAGATGAAGCACATCTAAAACAAAAATAAAAGAATGAAGACTGAATAAAATAATCAGTATAATTTTATGACTGCTAACAAAAAAACGAAACAGATTGTTAGATTTTCAAGAATTAAAACTTTCGTAAATGAAACTGGCAAACCAGCAGAAATACTCTTGTTCTTAAATGAGTTCTATTAACTCCCTTAAAACCTTGCTGAAAAAATATATAACTTTGAAACCTTTTATTACAACTTCTGATATATTACAAAATTGAGAGGTAAAAGTAGAAAAACAACAATCATGAGATTTTCTGAACTCTTACTTCTTTGACTATGATAGAAGAAAATACCGTATTCATATTGATAGAAAAATACACGTTTCATCCCAGCCAATGTTACCTTCTTCTACTAAACTGTGTGGACCATCTTCCTTAAAATTGCAGTATGGTGCACCTTGTTTGTGCATACTTGTAGACATGAAAAGTTTGTTAACAAGCACGTTACCAGATAAAAGTTACATGAGATTTCATGGCTAAGTTTTTAACCAAATGGTTCCATGGCCTTCTTTCCAGTTGTGCCTCACTGGCTTGTTTTCCCTACTTAATTCTTTATGTTGAGCAGCAAACACAACGGCAGTAGGTTCCATTTTTAAAGATTTTGTTATGACCCAGCCAAGAGTCCAAACTCCAGACCTCCCAGCTGTAAGTCAGACTACTCTGACCACTTGACCATCACCAGAGAAAAGGGACTGTCTTTTTATGATACAGTATAAGTTTAATTATATGAGCTAGGAAACTACTTAAAGCATATTCAGAGAGGCAAGGTCTAAAAAAACTCCCCAGGAAATTCCAATAGGTATCTCCTAGGGTATACACATAGTTATTGATTATACTCTAGCGTTCAATCATATCTCTGCCAGATAAAACCAGGGTGGGAGAGGTATTGTTGATACAAAGGTGGATTGGTTGAGCCTTAACCAACCATTTAAAGTACTGCCATTACATATATTCACCTTAACAATGCTCTAGTTAGTAATCCAGAAATTTTATACCCTTGTTTCTGCATATTTACTGTCACTGCTATTCTAAACTTCGGAATAATGCTTCAAAACTTACTCATCTCAACTAAATAAGCACCTGCTTTAAGGGGAAATGCAGGCACCCAACTAAAAGTAGGATATTAAAGTGCCCTGGTTGGCCTAGTGGTTAGAGCATCCGCCTCTCAGCAGGGAGTCTGGGGTTCAAATCCTGGTCCAGTCATACCAAAGACTTTAAAAATGGGACCTGTTGCCTTCTTGCTTGGTGCTCAGCATAAGAGATGGGAGCAGGGTAATAATACATATCGAGTGTTAAAACCGTGAGCCCCGAAATGGCAGCCAGGTTTGTATGGTCCCCAGGGGCCTGAGACGGAGTTTTGGAATGAACAGATTGTGAAAGATTTATGTACAGCGCCTTGATCACTATGGATATGTGCGCAATATAAATCCGAGGTATTATTATTTTTATTATAATTGGCTCTTAAGAGTCATGTGACAATATTTTTCCCTCAGCGTGAAATTTCCTACGATTAAATGCTTGGTTTTCTTTGAACATGCAATAGTAAAATATTACAAAAGGTACTTTGAAGAGAAATAAGAAGGAAATGTGAGAAATGTAGTTGTTGCTTTAAAAATGTAATAATCCTAGTCAAACTAATTCATGAATGGCTATGTTTAATCACATGACAATACTTTCGTTATTGAATTTTCGAATTCATGAGGACTCAACTGTAATAAAAGACTTGCCCCAAGTCTCTCACCTTTTCCTTTCATCAATCTTTCATTTAATTTCCCATTCTTCTCGGTGATTCCATCGCATTGCGCTAATATGCAACCATTCAGATTACATATCACTGCCCGTTGCGTCAGCTTCCACGAGCTACGCTCTAACTTGTTTACAACTGTTCGTGCAGACTGTACACTGCTCACACACACGAGCCTGCTGAATGGCCAGTTCAAACTTGCGGCTTGCCAAGAGAGACTTTTGCAACTGATTACATCATCATCTTTAACTTCTATATTGTTTTATTCATCCAAAAACTGAGATGAGTATATTTCAAGATAGTTAATAAGCCAGTTCAGTAATTCGTTTTGGTGGCTAAGCATATGCGCACACAGTCCAAATCCTACACAATCAACACGTATTCCAAGTTTCCATGAAAATTGGTGAAATCATTCTTTCTTAATCCATCCATAATGCAAGGAGTGATCTCAAGTGAGGTTTTATACAGTGGATAGTGTTCTAAATTGTCTTTTTGGTGTAAAAAATTGCTATTTAATCTGACGTAAAATAGCACTGAGACCCCTATTTTCGTCGACTTAGCTAGACACTTAGACAATGTTATATCACGTACTGACGAAAACAAGGGATTGCTGTTCGCTACGTGCTGAGCTCAGTTTGTCATGCACGATCGTTACAATGACTTAGTGAAGAAACATTCGAAGAGGTGGGTGTGAGAACTTGTTAGTAGGCATTACTGGTCAATGTGGGTTGGTTAGCACAGTGTGTATTGGCATTATAATGAGTTGAAGTGGATAAGAGGAGAGTGCGAGAAGTTGGTTTGTCTGCTTCGGTGCATTGGAAAAGGTCAAAGGGGTGACACTTAGAGAGAAGGAACAGTGACAGAGGAGAATCCTAACAGCTGAGAGAGAACATCTCGAGAGACTTGGGGACAGTCTACTGTAATATCGAACAACATTACCTTTAGCTATTCAGTCTTCCCTGAATCTTTCTCTGATTTTGCCTGAAAATGAAAAAAATATTCATACAATCAATCCAATATATTTTAGAGCAAGAAATAAGGCTTCTTAAACACATCATTAACCCAGCTTTAACATGCAACATTGATGGCTATTAACAACATTACAAAATAAAAGTTTTCATAATAATGACAAATGTCTGGAAAAACTACCAAAAACATCACTAGTATAATACATATGGCAGTGCTAGATACCAAATGAACAATAACAAATTTTTAAGGAAAATAAAATTCAAAACTCCAATGATACATTCTGTGTTTCATAACCAGTCTCAACACTTTCTTTCACAAATTTTAAATTTCTAAAATACAGATTTATATCTATCTTACCTTCATGACTGGCTTTGGTATACCAAGCAATTCACACAGCTTATTGCGAATGGGTCGTACAACCTCAATTTTGGCTTGCCTGTGGACAAAAAGTTGCATCAGATGGTAAGACGTAAAGTAGATTCCCTTTAAATCCCAAAACAAATAGGCCTTTTGTAATGAGGTCATGATTACATCATACGAGAGTTTAACTATGAAGCACATGGCTGGAAGCAGTAAACTTCACCCTACAAGCTTAAAGGGCCTATGTTCTTGTCAGACTGGACTGCCACTATAACATATGTCTGACAGCACTTTACACAGAGAAGGCCTCAAAGTACAATTTAAGCTTAGACATAAACCAGAATGCAAAAATGCATTGAGGTTTCGATGATACATAAAAGTGTTCTGTTTCAAACAGTGCCATCATGCACCATCATCTTCTCATTCAAATGTTATACTAGCATGTTCCAAAAATAATTCTGTCATTCCAGATAGCCTTTTGACCTCCATAAAAGCCATACATAGATAGGCAGACAAGCATACAGACAGACAAATGGACAGACAGCTATCTTGAAAGATTTTGTTTAAAAAGGCTTCCAGTCTTTGACCCCTGGAGACCCCAGATGACCTTTCATCTCTGCCAAAAACAATGGGGACCATCTTCTAACCATAACGCAGAGTTAACAAGAGTTAGATTATAGCCTGCAGGTTTGAACCAACCACATAAAGACTGTAGAGTCGAAGCAATATTTTGCAATGGCACTAATACGAAACACAAATATACATGGGAGAACTTTTGAACAGATTCTCTTAACACTAATATATGTGGGAGAATTTTACCAAGTTTTCACCCGCTGCAGATACCACTCTGCATAGCAAAATATGCTCCTGCATGCTTTATATCATGTTCTTGAACAAATTAAATATTGGTAGAAGCTTAAGAATAAAAATAAAAAAAAAAAGCATTCACTGCTGCACAGCTAAATTTCCCAGTAGGCTTAAGGATATTACAGAGAAACAAACATGGAAGGATAGGTTCAAAATGTACATATATGCTATACGTTAGGCAATAGCAAAAGTACCAAGACATGCTGAAGAAAACTACATCGTAGAGAAAATCTCTACACCTAAAGCTCACAAAAGTATTGCACATTGTTGTATAAGGGTCTTCTACACATGCCTTGTAAATATTTTTGATGTTCTTGGCCACGTGGATTTTTGTTGATCCCCTTCAGTACCCGATCCTGCTTTGTGAAAGGAATGTGCTGCTGACTAGCTCAAATGTAGGCCAAACGCATCTGCAGAAATTTTAAGCCGTCCATAGCTAACAATATTACGTGGCATGGGATGACACAATCGTGTTGTCGGTACCAAAAGTTAATACTCCTTAGATTTTACGTTTTGACTGATGATGCGTCCGTCAAACAGACGTCAGTTTTGACTCACGATGTTTAGTGTTCGACAAAGATCCTTAAAGGCTGAAAAGCGGAATTTTTGGAGGATTTTCGTATGGCGGAATTGAGGGTGGAAAATAGTAATTATTCCGCCTGAATCGAGATACTTCTCTGTCTTTGACCTCCACCAAAACCAACTACCATGAGATATTGCTTTAAAAAGATTTTCAGACTTTAACCCTCGCTGACTCCAGATGACCATTGACCTTTGCCACAAATAATGGGAGCATCACCTGCCCATAATCCATCCACATATCAAAGATGAAATCTATTCAAGCTTCCTATCTTGAGATATATCATGTAAAGAGATTTTTAGACTTTGGACCCAGGTGAGCCCAGATGACCTTTGACCTCTACCAAAATCAATAGGTACCATTTCCTGACCATGATGCATCCAAATACCACATATGAAATCTACTCAAGTTTCCTACCTTGAAATTAGGCATTAACAAAATTTTCAGACTTGGACCCCCTGTGACCCCAAATGACCTTTGACCTCTGCCAAAAACAAAAAGGACCATCTTCTGACTATAACGCATCGACATACCAAATATGAAATCCATCCAAGCTTCCTATCTTGAGATATCGTGTTAACAAGATTTTCAGAATTTGACACCCGGTGACCCCAGATGACCTTTGACCTCAACCAAAAACAATATGCACCATCTTCTGACTACAACACATCCACATACGAAATACAGGATGTATCCAAGCTTCCTACCTTGAGATATGGCATTAACAAGGTTTTCAGACTTTGACCCCTGGTGACCCGATGACCTTTGACCTCCACAAAAAACAATAGGGTTTTACCCCTCAATATGGCGCATCTATTTACCATGTTTGAAAACTTTGAGACATTCCTATGTTGAGATATCGTGTTAACGAGATTTTCAGACTTTGACCCCCCTGTTGACCCCAGATGACCTTTAACCTCCACCAAAAACAATAAGCACCATCTTCTGACTATAACGCATCCACATACGAAATAAAAGATGTATCAAAGCTTCCTACCTGGAGATATGGCATTTACAAGGTTTTCAGACTTTGACCCCTGGTGGCCCGAGATGACCTTGGACCTCCACCAAAAACAATAGGGTTCTCCCTCTCAATATGGCGCATCTATGTACCAAGTTTGAAAACTGTCAGACATTCCTATCTTGAGCTATCGTGCTAACGAGATTTTCAGACTTTGACCCCGGTGACCCCAGATGACCTTTGACCTCCGCAAAAAACAATAGGGTTCTTCCTCTAACCATAACGTATCTACATAGCAAGTATGAACTCTATCCAAGTTTCCAACCTTGAGATATCGTGTTAACGGGGTTTTCAGAGTTTGACCCCTGGTGACCCCAGATGACCTTTGACCTCTACCAAAAACAATAGGGTTCTTTCTCTCAATAAGGGACTTCTATGTACCAAGTTTGAAAACTGTCGGAGTTTCCCTTCTTGAGATATCGTGTTAATGAGCTAAGTGTCACAAACACACACACACACACGTGTATACCTGTATTCAATGCCTTACGGGGTACACAGAACTGTTCCCCGTAAGGAAATGGTCGGAATTCCCCTTTAGTCGTTTAAGTCATGCAGCACGCGAATGCCGCGAGCGAGGGTGGGCTTGCATATCACGTGACAGAGCTCACTGCAGTGTCCGAATTTTCAGGTAGCTACGCCAGTTACGAGCTGCGCGTGAGCGAGGAAAGACGTGCCAGGCTTGAGCTCTCGTGAGCGGCCTGTACCCGGCAAGGTATCGTTTACAGGCTCATACATACATGCACACATACATACATACATACACACACACGCCATCATGATTGCATTGGTTTCTCTTATCATGGAAACCAAAAAGTAATGTAGATAAATGTCTCAATCCAGCTGGGATATTATCCTACAGCAATGGAGCAGCACCATAAAAAGGTATGACCACCAGCATTAGTTTTTGTTATTGAGGTCAGAAGCAGCTGTCACATGATAAGTGAATCTACAGGTGGTTTTATAAGAAACAACCAAGTCATTAATATATTCTGGGGCTAAACCACTACGGGGGGGGGGGGGGGAGATAGTTCATGTAAGGCTACCTCAAACTGAGGTGAATAGATCACTGAAGATAGATGAATAGGCTGAATAGCCCAGAGTGAATAGGATTAGTTGGTGTCTATTTCACCTCAGTTTGAGGTTTGCTTACATGAAATATATACCCACTAGGGGCCTTATAAACAACCAAAAGGATTCAACTAATAGGATACAGTAGGCATTAAGTGTATTACAGGGCTTTCATTAATTTTTTACACCAAAGAGTATTTAACTGCCAGTCAAAATTTTAAAAGGGTATTTGACAGCCAGCCAGAATTGTCCATCAGGTCCTTACCTATAAAATAAAAAAATATCACTGTGTAAACTATAATACTGTACTATAGTGCACAACCTAATGCAGGTGAGAAACCCTCGTGTAAAGGACTTTAATTATTAAACCTCTTAAAATGTTGGATCCATGATTTTTCTCCCTCCCCCCATGGCTTGGGAAATTTATATGAATGACATTTGGCATTGGGTTCCAGCAATTCCATTCAGTTTGGATTGATTTGGAGTCATCATTTTGTTTACCTTCTCATAACAGTAATATATAGCCTATGGTCAAAATTTATAAAAATATGTATTAAGTTTTGACAAGCACAGATGACAGGTAGGCTGTTGATAAATCAGATCGACCTTCTATGCATGCCAATGTGTGAGTTCAGAAATAAAACAACCTGTCTATATTTTGGAACAAACTTATCACGGAGAAAATAAAAGCCCCTGCACTCATGAAGCTTTACTACAGTAAGGGGATTACTGATACAGACCCATCTGGAGCCTGGAGGCTAGGTTCTTAGTGTAGCCTACCTACATATATATTAGGCAATGGTGAAAGTGACAAGCCACTCAAAAAAGAAATGCCCCATGTGAAATAACCTTCGAACTAATGCTTGCGAATTTATTTGGAGTTGTTATCTAAAGGTCTTTTGCACATGTCAAGTAAATATTTCTGGCACCCATGACCAACTGGTTTATTTGCAACACTTTTGACGATCGATCTTGCTTCCCATAATACGAGTACTGTCTGAACAGTTCAAAGTGTGTGCAGAGAGTAGTAGCTCACATAAGAGATCAAACAATGTATTTCTGGACTAAAAGCTCTTCTTTTTGCAAGTCAAAAACTTTGCGAATGTAATCACCAATGCCAAACACTATCATAGTAAGAGCAACAATGGTTCATATAATTTTTCGAAGTCATTTTTAGTTGATACTATTAAGGTTTTGATCAAGATCTGTGGTGATCCATCAAGCCCATAGTAAAAGTTGATGCTTAGCTCAAGGATTGCCTGCGTGGCATATCCATCTTACTTGTGATGACTGTGGCATGTGCTATGTGTACTGATTTACCAAATGATGCTATTGTGTACGTTTGGTGGGTTCATTAATTAGATAAACACAGAACACAGTACCTTGGAAGGCGCGACATATGCCTGTGTAATGTTGTGCGAACATGTAGTCTACTGCGAAGTACATGTAACTCCCTGATGTGTACGTTATGAAGATCATGAACGGATTTGCACTGTTCAAATAGCATCCTTATTTGTCATAAATTTCCTGGCTTACACTTCCCTACAAACCACTACAAAATACGCACAATACGCACAATAAGCAAATGTGCACATTAATGAAAGCCCTGGTATTAGGAGCTTCACCTGGAATGTGCAGGTCATTTGCTTAGAACCCCCTGTGGGTTGGGGGTTGTACAATATGCCCACAGTATTCCCCACCTGCCCTACGAGGTGGAGGATTCGAACCGTATTTCAACATGGACGAACTTAACAGCTTACCTACCTATTTGTACAGCTGACACTATATAACACATTTGTGCTGGTATGTCTTTAAAGCCCCATCTATCTGCCTTTAATCTGAAGATTTTATCTGATTTAAGGCCAACTAAAATAATCAAAACTAATCAGTTTAAAAGTGTCCTTCTATATCTTAAAGATATCTTCAATATTTCTCTATCTATGGCAAGTTTCTGTCACTCACCAATCCGTTTCTGTCAATATCTCCTGTACAGCGTCTGCATGTTCTTCAGGAATGATATCATCGTACACAAGAAGGGTCTCATACAGTTTGTCTGCGGCTGTTTTTCGAACCTAGTAAATAATCAACAGAATCACACACGATTCCAAAAACCTCATTTCACATAAATGCAGGTTTCTTAGCAGCACGACTGAAAATTGTCCTACATTGTCAGGAGGAAAAAACTACAGATAACAATTCCCTCACCCCCTCCTTGCATTTCAGGGTTTTAGGGTGCTGATGTGTTTCTCTGTTTTCTACTGAGAAAACTCTCTACATTACGCTAATACAGTTAATAGCATATGATTGTAACCTTTTAAATGAACCATTTCCACAAAAGAAATTGTACATGGAAAAGGGGGATCCATTTAAATAGTAACAAAAGTGTACCCCACCCCCCCCCCCCCCTTTCTATTTTACAATACAAGATGATACATTACAATCTAGTAGCTTCTACAACCTTGGAGAATAACTCAGAACTTGTCAATACAAAACCATGTCAAAAAGTCTGAAGTGCATTTCAAAAGATTTTTGAAGGTTCACAATATACCAACAGTTAGTTCCAATGATTGCTGTTACCCTATGATCTTAGAATGAGGCAACCAATTGTGCAAGCCTATATTTTTCAGCAGGAAGTTCTTGAAACACTTCTTAAAACCTGGTGGAGCATTTATAAATTAAATCAGGTAACTCATTTTCAGAACTTCATTCTCTCCATTCTCCTTCACTGTACAAGACTTCTCAACATGAAGATATCAAAGTCTTTTCAGGCAAAATATTTGGCATAAATAGTTTTAAGTTATACCCACCTTTGGATATTTGTGACATATGAATATAAACAGCTGCGTCAAACATCTCTTACGAATGTCTCCTTCAAACTGAAGCAAGGAACAGAACCTGAAATGAAGCACATCAAAAATAGGATTCCGCCTTTAGTCTGTTAATGGAAAGTATTCTCCTCGGTAAATTTAACCCTGTAAATTTAAATGCTTCAGAGTAGATTAAATATTCAAGTATTTTTGAAAATTGTTGGCCAATCAGCAATCTCATCAGATTGTAAAAGACCAATCAGAAATGTGAAACAAGCTGCAAACTCAAGAATGAAACAATGAAAAAGCAACTGTTTGGTTTTTGAAAGTACCCATGAGCACATCAGTTATCTGTCCAAGTTGTCATGCTTGCTTCCATCCAAGAAAATTTCAGAGGCACATCTCACCAAAGTTCGACTACTTTCAAGTAGTTAAACTGTACAGACTGAATACTCATTGAGATATCTATAAGATGTGTGTATTCTCATTATGAAATCCTTGCTGTTTACTTTTCATCATTAATTAATAAAGTAAACTTGAAGTACAACTATCAGAACATATTCATTCTCACAAATACAAGTACTGTTAACTGCATCCCACCATGAGAATGAAAAACATACTCATGACAAGTCTCTTGCACTGCAAATATTTTACTCACACATCAATACTGGAAAGTAACTTCTGGGCATCTCCCGACTTGCGTATCTCTGCTTTAAGTAAATCAAGGAGTGTTCCTGGAAAGGAAGACCTAAATATAAAAGAAAAAAAGTTAAATGAGGTGATCCCACTAAATTCTAACATATTGATTTAAGTTGGGCCAGCCAAGGCCTTTTCTCCAGTTGTGGCACACTGGCATGTTTTCCTTACTCCACTGCTTATGCTGAGCAGCACAATGCAGTAGGTTCCATTTTTAAAGTCTTCAGTACAGCCTAGCCAGGAGTCCAAAGAAAAAGGAAGGATACTAAATCATATCTAAATGTCACTCAAGTAGAGAACATTTCACACCAGTGTAATAATTTATTTTTAAATGAAAGAAAATAATTCTGCATGAAGGATTTACAAATGAGCCATTCTAGCGATTGTCAGGTTTACAAGGCTCTCTACAACTCTCCAGTTAAGATGCAATGATAAACACCCATTAACCCTTTACCGTTGTTTGGGTCCTTCTGGACCCATACGGAGAGCCCCGCTGTCACCCATCTTTACTCTGTCATGCGGAGCTCGAAACTGCGAGTAGCTACCCGAAAATTTGGCCACAACAACGAGAGGGACAATAGTTTAAGGTCACAGGGTCAATAACCTGCGGAAGCTGATGCGGGGTGTGCTACGTCCGCTTTTCCGCCCACTCCCGAGGCGCGCAAATATGCCCCTATTGGAGCACAAGGGTAAAGGGTTAATCTAAAGCATCTGCAGCACGGGTCCGTGCACACACGCAGGGAGAGTGGCGTCAGCTTTGCAGTAAACACACTCCACAGGCTTATTTTAACCCTTTACCATTGTTTGGGTCCTTTTGGGCCCATACGGAGAGCCCTGCTGTCACCCATCTTTACTGTTTCAGGCGGAGCTCGAAACTGCGAGTAGCTACCCGAAAATTCGGCCATAACAACGAGAGGGACAATAGTTTAAGGTCACGGGGTTAATAACCTACGGAAGCTGATGCGGGAGGGGGTACGTCTGCTTTTCCGCCCACTCCCGAGGCACGCAAATATGCCCCGATTGCAGCACAACGGTAAAGGGTTAAATGTCACCAAGGGTCATAGGGTGGGCACATGTATACATTATCAACTCAATACAGATATGCAGATTTAAAGTCTACTCACTCTTTGTCTTCAAAAAGATTGTCGAAAGAACCACTGGATAGCAATAGATCACACATCTTCAGCATTGGAATGGAAACCCTTTGGGAGGAGACAAGAGAAAAATTTGTATTAGTTCTGAGTCAGGCTGAGCACACCCTCATTTCCAGTTTTGGCTCCCTGGCTGGTTTTCCTTACTCTAGTACTTATGCTGAGCACCAAGCACAAAGGCAGTATGTTACATTTCTAAAGTTTTCAGTTAGACCCAACCAGGAGTCATGCTCAAAGATTCCCCAAATGCAAGCTGAATGCTCTGGCTACTTGACCAGGAGGATGAATACTAACAGTGTATATGAAAATTTCTTTCACAACTCAAAATTTACAAAGCAAAAGAAGACCAAATGCAGATTTATCACCCTGTTCTATGTGCAATGACAAGTTTCTGGCCCATTACAGACAACAGAGTTTGAAGAAATTTTGTGAACCAAAGGATGAAACATTTACTACCTAACCCCAAAACTATTTGCAAGTTAACTGTGGGGATATTTCGTAAGAAGACAAAATATAGTGCATTTCTGTTTCAAGTTGTTAGTAAATAATGGGATGAAATTATTTGGTGCATGTAGTGAGCCTACATTGCAATAGTACAAAGTGCTGTATACTCCCAATGGTCATCCATGTAGACAGGGTTTGCTGCACATTCTATCCACTCATTAATATTCAAAGATTGTATGATGATGTATACAGACAATGTGCCATCGGCCTATAGAGTGCTTTCACCAACGTCACAACCCCCGCCCCTTTGACAAGCAAACCCTAGTCTAGCACGCATTTAATGTAGCCACCTAAAAAGCAGCTGACTACAAACATGTGACTGTTGCATTGAAATACTGTTAATTTTTGACCTGCAGTGGGTGTGGCTTACTAATTTTGACATAACCTGAAAGTGCTTAATAGATTGCCATACGTATTTTTGACTTTGCTGAACAAGAGCTGAGTATAAACATTTGAAAAGAATTGGTAGAAGTCTCTTCCGCAGATATTTTTAAACAAAATATAAAAGAATGATTCACAAATGAACATTGTGATTTTATAAATACCATGTCAACTTTATAAAAACTTGCATCAACAACTCAATACAAGTTGGACATTATCAGAGTGGTGATGTCATGATGATAAAACAATGATGTCATACCTGTCTTTTTTCTGGTAATCTTTAAATATAGTCAGTATAATGTCTGCAATAGTCTCTAGTTCATCTTTAGTGTTGTGGGTTCGAAGGTATGTCATCAGAGACTGACCTGAATGTTTCACCTGAAAAAGAAAAAAAAACATAGCTTCCAAGAAATTGTATGATGGCATTGTGTTTTGGTCTTCATGGAAAAACATGTTGTAAATGTTGCCAAAACTCTTACTGAAACACTATTCCTATCTCAAAATATTTCTCTCTCTCTCTTTCTACAGATCACTTTTGTTGCAAAACCCGTCCTGGTTTCTTCAATGTTACTGGATGTGATGCCAAGAAGCAGTGGCATGCCAGAATGTCAAAATGAGGGGTGGGGAAGGAGGGAAGTCAAAGTAAGGTCAAAGAATATTGTTGGGGGGTCAAAAATTTTCGGACACAGCAGGAAAAAAAAATCTAGATGTCTGTTTCTTGGGGTTGAGGGTCCAGGGTGTGGATGAGAAATTAAGTCTCTGGAGACACACACTATATATTTTTTCGGTTAACCCAACTCCTACCTCCAAAATCTGGGTGGGCACATGCCCCCTCTGAGGCAGATGACCTCAGATCCTTTTGTAATTTTTTACAATTAAAAATCTTGCTTGTCCTTTAAAGTTATTTGTTGTAGAGAAAGTATTCATATTTTAAAAAATCCTTTTTTATTGGACACAGATTTAAGGACTTAAAATCATATTAGTGCTACAGAATTTAAATAAGACTTGTAATGCATTATGATAAAGCTGTTGCTGGTGTTTTCTGGTAATCCTGAAATAATTCAATTAATAGCTGGCTTTATACCCTATAAATATGATTGCCTGGAAATGCTGAGATTTTTTGGAAATATTAAATTTAGATATCCAAAATATACTTTCATAAGTGACAAAATAATCTTGATGGAAACAAAATCTGCCTGATTTACAGACCATGATCATTCACTGTCCATGAAGCAAAATAGATGTATCCATCAAAACAAGGCCATGGATGGCTAACTTGAACCAATTGGTTGGAAACTGGGCCATAAAACTCCACCTAACTAACTAACTCCATCACAGTAGTTAAAGGTTAAAAACAAAAGACCATGCATTCACACAGGAAAAAACACCATCTGGTTAATGCAAGTTTTGAACAAGGGGGCATCCCCAGTGCATTCCTTTTGTTAACCCATGAGAGTGCATTACCCTGTTGAAGTGCACGCATGAAGAGTTATTTAAACTTGTTCAATCATGCACTACAATTATAATTAAAAAGACTGAACATTAAGAAAATGTTTGAAAATGATCACACTCAAATGGCACAACCCCATGTGAACTGGACTGTCCTAAAATTTGTGTGTTCATCCATTTCTGTAAAAATATTTCAAATAAGGCATGGTCAACTGACCATAATGGACCAATAGTTGTTATGAATTATAGCTAAGATGAATGAACATTTCTTCCTGGATGAGAGGGTCAAAGTTCTTCAACATTCTTGTACTTACTAAAGATTCTGTAAGACCACCGACACTGACTGTTAAGCCGAGTAACACATTGTATCTGTACGTTGGAAGTGATAACAATTGCACAACTTTAGGAAAACAAGCTGCCGATGCACTCCAAATAAGAAACTGGGTATCCCGTCTGGAAAAGAAGAAAAATATTACTTCTTCTGCTTCAAACTATGAATGTAATAAATACTTCTTGTATTTTTATCATTTGAAAGTATCCTATCTTGAAGATAAAACACTCCTTGACTAGGGACCCAACCCTGCCCTCCACCCACCACAGAAATGATGCTATTACAGTGGTCACAATACACAATACACATGTATTGTTTTGCGGACAATCATGGTGTAAGTGACTGTGGTCACAAATGTAATTGCAAAACTTTGACAACCAAGTTTTTGCCAAAAAACAGAACACACCAAGGTTCCCTACTTTCAAAGGCATCTTTCTGACCAAACAGTTCCTTTCAAATCCCATGAGATAGCAAATTATGCTTGAAAGAAAGGTTAATTGTCCTTATTTTCAAAATTTTACACTCACCTTGCTGCATGACCTCATATACAAGTGACATCCCCTTCAAAGTTTTTCTGACAAGCGTCCAAAATTCTGAGCACTTCAAGACTTTTGATAAACATCATGATAACTCATGCCCACCTGCCGGCTGGGGGTTGTTAAGGGTATCCACTGTATTCCATGCCTGTCATAAGTGGTTACTAAAGGGGAGGGGGGGGGCTTGAGCTTGGAAGACAATGAACTGCCTGTCTACCTACCGATCTATCTGACACCTCACATCATATTTGTGTTGGTGTGTCATAGAACACCAAAAAATATGCAGCATAGGCCATTTTCCAAATAGTGATTACAAATTATTATGTGATATAGCTTTAGTGTGTCATGTTTCTGCATTGAGTAAAATGACATAAGGCAAAGTGTCACATTCTAAAACTCCCATCATCCTTTGCGAATACAATTTGGAAATGAGTATATTTATTAAGTCACACACAATATCAACACCCATTTTTTGTTGGATGTCAACAGCTCAAAATACACCTAGTAATAATTACTCATAGTGAAAGCAGGAAACAGATAATATAATTTAACAGTCTTCCTCTACATACCATGAATTAAGAAGTCTGTATGCAGTATTCACAACACATAAATGTTTCTAATATGGAGAGAGACTGCAACTCAGCAACTGGGCCAGGATACACAAAGTGACACAAAAACCACCAATCTTCAGTTTCACTTCAATAGAACTATTGCACACCAGATCAAATAACTCCTATTAAAGCAAGACCATGATCTACTTACTCTGGAAATATATTCATTAGTTCCTTTCTATGTGGTATATGGGGTACAACTGGGTCATGTTGGTATAAAAGTTTAAGAAAAATTCCCCCAGCACAAGTCCTTGTCCGATCAATTTTTTCTGCTGCTTGCTGAGCTAGTAACTGCATCAAACGTTTGTATCTGAAACAAAAAATAGAAGAAAATATTGAGGCTCTATGATAAAATAGGCTGATGGCCACATATCTTGGGTGTGTGATTAAGAGTTTAAACACAAATCTGATGGCACCTCTTTTGCATACATACTGTACTAAATACATACTACCCCAAACTGGTGTAGTGTATTAAGAAAAAAGATGATTGGCCTAAAAATTCAGCAGATCTGACACAAACTTTCCAGTATGGGCTGATGATCAAGTATAAAGAGAAATGAGGAACTATACCAATGTAGTGGATTTACCCACACTTCAGTATGAATTTTAATCCCACTTTATTATCATGCTTGGATAACATGAAACCTCCCCCACTTTCAAGTGTAATTAGGCCCCTTCACATCTATCAATCTCCTATATCTCAATATGCCATTTAAGTAATTTGTTTTGGTGGCTATGCACATGCGCAAATCCTACAAATCGTGAGGCTAAAGAAACCAGTCCCGAACCTACAACACATATTCTAGAATCTGAGTTTCCATGGAAATTACATGAAACCATTCTTTCTTCTACATCCACACATGCTGCTAGAATTAAATAGAACATTTTAGCCAATGTTACCCGAGAAAAAGGAGTTTTCTCGGGTGAAGCGTGTCTCTGTAATTGCAGCAGTTAACCTCAATTAAACCAACCTTGTTGCTTTATTGAGCAAACCGTCTTTGAAGGAGGGATTGATCTCAAGATACCTGAAAAAGAAGTGCTCTGATAGATTCTGGATTATTAGTTGCCAGCTTGAGATGGCTAAAACTTACTATTTGCTTCTAGCATCAGGCAACATACAGAGATATCTCAAGAGTAGTTTATTGTGAATTGTGTCTTTATTGTCTTTCTGGTGGAAAAATTTGCATTTTAATCTACTGTTATGTAAGACTGAGACCCCTACTTTGGTTCGAGTTGGCTAGACACTTAGAGAGTGTTGTATGCAAATACTGACGAAAAAAAGGGAACGCCATAGACTCTTTTACTATCCCACACTTCTGTGCAGCAACAAATCACCATACTCGTCCATTGGTTGTAAGAGGAATTCACCCCACCCCCATATCCTCAAATTTTTTTTTTTATCTGGCTTCTGCTGGATAAGAAGAGGAGTTTCCACATTTGATTACTGTCATATCCTCTGCATAAAATTATTATAACATCTTAACCACAACTTCCTTAAAATGTGTTTTAACCTGGCTCACTTTATATCTGCAGGTTTGTTTTACAAATCCCATTTAACCTTTTGTATAATCACAAAACTCCATCAAAAATAGAGGATACTCACACTTCTTCATCAAAGTATGTTGGTTGCTGTGTTAATACTAACTGAACAATCTCAGAAGCAGCAACCATGCAGGCTTCTCGTACCCTATGGCAACAAACAGAGACACACAAAAAAAAAACATTAAGCTTGGCTTAAAGTATGTTTCTTTCAATGAATGAAAAAATTCTTATCACACTCAAAAACAAAAGTGGAATTAAAGCAAACACATTAGACACCATGGATTAGCAATGATCATCAACAATTGTTTCTCCTGAAGAATTCCTGTTAATTAAATCGGGAAATTTCAAAGACGGATTTAAGGTCACATCAACTTTTGACTTGTTAGAGGAGTTACTTATCCTAAACATTTCCGCTAAATTTGCACTGGTATCTGATGTGTGATTCTCAAGATATGAGCACGTAAAGCAGTCACATTTTCAACAACAAGTGAACTTGAAGCAAGCACATATGACATCATATCCTCTGACACATTAATGCAGAGTCTTTTGTTTTTCTTTCAACTTCAAAACCAATTTTCTCCTCAACAATTCCATATGATAAGGAAGTGATTGAGTAAGTGGCATGAAAACTTCAAAAATTTTGCATTCTCCACATGGGGTCCTATCCCTACTGACGTCAAGGCCAACCAAACAGTATGAAAAAACAATGGGGAAACAAAGCATCAGTTATCAAGGTGAGGGAGTGATGTATCTTTTGCTGCCCTCAAGCTCACTATGGAACACAAACCTAGTGACTTCATTTACTGATATGTTGAGAAATACAAGTCTGATTTATTTGAACTTTCACCACCCTGTGTAGATTTGGTTCGTCTTTCACATAAGAAAATTAAATATTTGCTTAAAATTCCCTTTTAAACGGGAAAATGGGTAATAAGGCATCAACATGACACACTTATGAAACAGATATAACTATTATTTAACCATTCAATCACTTATTTAAGTCAAGAAATAACTGTAATTCTTAAAGACATTAACTGTTACATGAGTATGGATGTTGCATTCTTTGAAACTTTGAAAGTTTGGGCCAATAAATTATTCTTGACCAACAAATAACTGATATCTGCTCTGTGATAACGTTAATTCTTGAAAATATGGATTAACAGGAGCAGACAAACAGGTTACACAGTTCCTTGATACACCTGACTTTTGTATTTGTTACCACTACTAGATTTTTGTAATAACTACAACTTTCAAGCTTGCATAAACTTATGCAAAATATTTAGGAACTTTTGCCTATGTGAATACCAACTTAGACAGATATGTTGGTAAGTCGTACTTACAAATGTATTTTTTTTTTTTTTTTTTTTGTCTTTGTGAACCTGACCAGTTCTTGTCTTTGTTAAGTGAAAACACTTTATGCTTACACTACTTCCAATTCCTAATACCTGATCCTTGTTTTTCAAAGACACAGTGTAATTTTTTATAGTTCACACGGACCATCTTTTTTAAAATTTCTGGCTAAAGGACAATGACTCACCATGCGCCCACATCTCCCCTGCTATCGGTGGTATAGTCCATCATGCCTTCAAAGAGGGCAGCAAACACAGAATTTATTTGTTCCTTGGTAATGCATTCATACATACTGTCTTCACTGGATAGTCCAACTGTTTTACAGATACTGGAAAAGGAAAATATTGTAAACATTTTAAAGATTCTTTCTAAAATGATAATTTGTAACAGACTTTCTGCAAAAATCCACCTTCTCGTTTCCACATTGACCAGTTTCACTTAATAGACCCCGCTGACCACAACTGAATTGATTAATTCTCCTTATTACTTGCAGAGGATAATATTATGTATTGCCATGTCATAGATAAGCAAAACAGAATTCAAACTTTCACTCAGTTTCTCTGGTACTGAACATTCTCATTATTTCTGTCTTCAAATTACACGAGATGACTTAGAAATAAAAATGTTGTCACTTCACAGGTTCTAACCCATTCTCTCATGTGCAATTTCCTGACTCCATCACATTCCAATATTAACAAAGTATTTTCTAATTTTGAGGACAAAACTATAGCTTCTATCACATAAGTAAAGTAAAGATGTTTTTTAAAAATTCCAGAGTCAATGACTTTTCAGAATTTTACAGGGAAACATTGTTTGTTTTCTTTTTTAAAAGAAAAATTTGTTGGAATTTTAAACAAATGTTTATTGACATTTACACAGGCAGAGATATAATTCTCATCCTTCAGTTACTTTTTCTTCCAAATGCGAAAGTAACTGTTGACATGGTGAGTTATTTAGGTAAGGTTTTATAGTTCAGTTTGTAACCACCTGGTATAAGTCGGGCTGGCCACAGCCTTTTTTCCACTCTTTTGGCTCACTGTCTTATTTTCCCTACCCCATTGCCAATGTCGAAACCACGTAAAATGGCAGTAGGTTCCAGCTTAACAAGTATGATGCTCTGAGCACTTGATAAGATGAGGATGAAATCTCTTCATAAATAAGAACCATTACCTTGTCATAGCCGTAAATGTATCTCTCCTTGCTTCTGCAAACTTTTCACTACCTGGTGTCTTCAAGGATGCAGCAATCAGTGAATCGATTACCTTTCAGAGACAAATTAAATATTCACAAAATATTATAACATTAGTGTATAACCCCTAGGAGTTGAAGGCCTCCACATAACTTCACTGTTTAACCTCTACGTGGCCCCAAATGACCTTCAGCCTTCTTCAAAAGGTCCAACACTGATGACCTATCCCCTACTGAACACACTTGCTAAATCTGAGAAAATTTGAAAGAAACCTCACGGGATTTCAGGATTTTGTATGCTATCACTGTTTGGCTTTTTTGTTTTTAACCTCTTCTTGACCCATAAGTGACATTTGACCTACTTCAAAAGTACTTTGATGACCCAACTGCTTCACACTTCTGTCAAATTTAAAAAGATTTGGACATAACCACAAGGAGTTGAAGGCTTTCAGACTTTAACCTCTCACAAACTTGCTGTTACCATAATTTAGAAGGCTTTGATATGTGTTATAAAAATTTTACCAACTTTTAAGAAGAACCTGCAGACAGCAGCTTTCATTCCAATGTTGAAAGACAGACCCAACACACAGACAGACACACAGACAGACAGACAGATGCATTGTCATGACAATAGCTAAACTAGGTGAGCTAAAAAGGGTGACAGTTCTTTTCCTATTCAGCAAATTTGCAGTTCTTTTACTATTTTTCTAGACTGGTATATTTCACCCACAGACTTATCAACATGGACAGAGCATGTAACGTGTACGTCCCATCCGTAGATGGTCCCCACTGACTGGGACAAAAAAGGGGCACCAAGATGGCTGCCGTGAACCTATAAATCGTCTGATTTGACCACGACTCTGTTATATTTTAAGCAAAAGTTTAACTTGAATTGGAAACAATATCATATTCCTGCAATATGTGAAGTGATTTTGACCTTACCTTGCCATAATTTGAAAATATTTCAACTTTCTTGCAAAATATGGAGATATACTTGAGCAAGTCCAAGCTTTCACACAAAACCATTGGAGACGGCCATCTTGGTGCACTTTTTCTCACATGTACGGTAGCGACAATGTACCGTGCAGTATGCTAGGTCCATGTATAGGAAGTCCGTGATTTCACCCTACTTACTTTGCATACCGAGAAGTATAAGTCCTTACTATAATAACAAATGATTTCCCACAAATTATGTTACCAAAAGGGCTCACCTGATCCAATTTGCCAGATATGAAAAACTTTGGGAGGTTACCAATTGCTTTTGTAGCACCCATCCTTGGTAATTCCTGACTATGCTTTAATGCAGCTGCATACCTCTTCAAAATATCATCTGGGGGAAAGATAAAGAGGCACGAAAAAGATGAGAGATGGTTCAGATCACAAGATCTGACTGGTGAATGCCCTATCTTGCCTTAAAGAGGCTCATTGAGTTGATATCGATATTCTTAATGAGAGTGTCAAAGGGTCACTATCACATAACAATGCTTACAGTTAGCATAACCAGTCAATTTGCAAGTCCAAACGTCACAGAAAATGCTAAAAGTTTGAATTTTCTTGTGTCCTGACTTGTAACGGCTTTGTACACAATTTGAAAAAGTGTCTGGTCATGAATTTTTGAAACCGACTTGAAACTATCAGCACTCACTCATAAAACAATTTATTTGTGTGCAGGGTATAGGTATTGTCTAGGATAGACCATTTGTCATTGGTATGTGAAGAAAACTCAATAGGTTTGGAAAATTTTTTTGAACTTCATGAACCAACTCAATGAGCCGCTTTAAAGGGAAATACTGCTTTTAAAATGTTCCAACATAGCGTTCAAAGAAAAAAGCTCAAGACCATCAAACCATTTGTTGTTAAAAATACACCCCAGCAATAGCTTCATCTCCTCAAAATATTATGAACATGAAGAGCTGTGGAAGTTGCATCATTTGAAATGTTGAGAGTTTGGGTGAACAAATTAATCTTGAGCAACAAATAACTGAATTTCAATCTGAGGAAAACTTATTTCCTGAAATGAAGACAACCATACTGCATTATTTTAATCATTTATCACTCTGTGTTAACAAAAATTGGTTCAAAAAGGATGAAATTTTCTTGTAAAATAAACGCAACATTTCCACTTTAAGGTCCTGCTTCTATTTAGTGGATGATTGTACATATTACTGCAATGCAGTATTTCTCCCCTGGCAAGATGCATTTCATTTCTTCTATTGTACGATATTGATGTAAAATTCACTCCCAAATACACCTCCTACAACTACACCTCACACCATCCTTGACTCTCTGCTGCCAAAGCCCATTTTTGATTAGCATTACAGTACACATCCTACAAATACCCCACACCCCCTCTAGTTCCCATCTTGGACTCCCTTGCGACTACCTCAGTGCACATCTTCAAATACCTCACAACTACACCTCATCAAACCCTTGAATCTCTTGACTCTCTACTACCATACTCCATTCTGACTAGCTCTCCAAAAACAAATTCATTACAGGAAATGTCCATTAGCCAGAATTTAGAACAAGTCCAACACAACTGATCCTCTTTACTCTGTTTAGCCCAACTTCCTGGCAGACATGAACCTCATCTTGACTTCTGAGACCTTACAAGTTGAAAGTCACCAATGCATGACACTCTGAAAAGCTGTGCTGGGCCAATAGGATGCCCTCCCCCAACAAATCAATAAGGTTGCCTAATCCTTCTTACCAGAGTTGCTATTGGCAAGTCGGGTAAGAGTAGGTAATGGGGAATTCCTGTCATGTTGTACAAATACCTTACATCAAGTAAACATGTTCCAAGTAACTCACTGATCTCCTAATGTTGATCTTTGACTCACTTGCAACTACCTCACCACACATTTTCAAATACCTCACAACCAGACCTCACGAAATCCTTGACTCTCTAACTTCCAATGTCCCTTCCAACCACCACGCAAAGTCTCCTATCACAAAAACATGTCTACTAACCTTGCTTCTGTGGGATTGCATGACCATCTTCTTGCTGGTAGTACTGGTGGCAGAAGGCACTTAAAGCAGTGACTGCTTTACTATGAATGTCAACCTCTGTCCTCAGTATATGAATTATATTGTCATCCAATACTGACTGCCAGTGATCTACAAAGAAAATAAATAGATATACCACTCACAATGAATAATACTCTTAAAAACATTTGACAAATCAGTTAATTTATTGTGCTATAGTCAGGGCAAATTACTACACTATGTGAGACCGTGTGTTTGGTCTAATGGTAGAGCATCCATCTCTCACGCGGAAGGCCCAGGTTCCATTCCCAGGTCGAGTCATACCAAAGACTCTAAAAATGGAACCTAGCTATTGCTGTTGTGTGTGATGCTCCGCATAAGCAATGGAGTAGGGAAAACAAGCCAGGGCGCCACAACTGGAAAAAAGGCTGTGGCCGGCAACCGATAGGTTGGAAACTGGAGAGTAAAATTATCTAACTAACTACACTATGTTATTATAGGACAGGTGCATTACATCAAATAGGGGCATATCTAGGGATGAGCATTGCACCTGTGGTTAGTTAGTTAGATGAGATTTAACGACACATCAACATAAATCTGTTATATAAAGTTATTCAACTCAACAAAAAGTTCAAAGTTAGTTTTTTTTTCAATTATGGTTCAAGTTCTTATGACAGGCGGGAAATACCATGGGCATATTTTTCAACCCGCAGTCCACACGGGGCTGCAACTGTGGTAATAGCACAAATATTGTACTACAAATGAGGCCAATCACTACAACTATTCTATTGCAGATGAGGCAAATCACTACAACAATGGTATTACAAATGATGTAATTCCCAAAATGGAAAGGGAGTTGAAGATGTGAACTAGGGGATCTAAGAGCTATTTGGTATTATACATGACGCAAATCACTACAACGATGGTATCATACTTGAGTTAACTTTGTGCTCAACTTTTGGAGGTGAAACTTGACTAATCAATCATGCTAAGAGTCTGTGTTTATACATAGAGCCTGCCAGATGGTTATCTTTAAGCAGTTTCAGAAAATACATACATAAATAGGAGGTAAGGAGAAGTGAAACAGACAAAGCATTGTCATGTGGTAGTATTCTCCAAAATCCCTTGCTGAGTAGTCGTTATCAACTCAATATACCCCTTTAAAATGACAGGAATGCAACCCCTGCCAAGACTTGTTCCTCTTGACCAACTAAGCACTGTCATCAGTGTCATGTGGTAGTATCCTTCAAAAACCCTTGTTGAGTAATTGTTATCAATTCAACATACCCCTTAAAAATTACAGGAATGTTACCCCTTGCCAAGACTAGTTCCTCTTGACAGACTTAGGGCTGTCATGTGGTAGTATTACTTCAAATCCCTTGTTGAGTAATCATTATCAACTCCATATACCCCTTTAAAATTACTGGAATGTGACCCCTTGCCAAGACTAGTTCCTCTTGACAGACTTGTATCACTTTAAATCCCTTGTTGAGTAATCATCATCAACTCCATATACCCCTTTAAAAAAACAGGAATGCGACCCTTGCCAAGACTGGCTCGTCTTGGCTTGGCAGGGGTTGCATACCTGTACAGGTATTCCCAGGTTTTCCTTACCTATGACCTCCATCTCAGGACAAGGTAGTTTGGATAATGACAGTTTCTCAATAAGCTCACAAGCTGCTGGTCGGAGTATTTCCCCGGTTAAACCTTTGAACATATCACCAGCCTCCATCTATATGAAAAAATGTACAAAAATAATGAGAGCACTGCACAACTGAAGACCGTAGATTTCTTAGTACACATAAGAACAGAGGATCATAGGGGATCTTACCTAGTAACTGCTAATTCATTTTTTGTTTATTTTTACCGCAACCAAGAAATTGTTATTTTTTCAAAATTAGAAAATACGAACATTGTCAATTTTTTTTTTCTTTTATGACAGAGAGAGAGCAGAAGGATTCTTCTTGGAACATTTGGCAAGAATATGGGTCACACCTGCATTTGCAAAAACAGATTAAAACTGGTACTTACATTGACAGTGATTTCTTTCAAGGCCTTGATGGTTGTGTCATCCAGAAAATCACCAATACAACTTGAAAGAAGAATAAATTACAAATTTACACTTTAAGCAAAAATGAGTACATTGGATATGAGTTTAAACCTTATGTAAGGTGTTTGAAAAGGTGGGTAACAGTGTAAATGGATGCAGAAATTCTCCAAAACGAAAATGGAAGATTTTCCCACTTTCCAATGAGCAAGGAATTGTAGGTAGGATACATGGAAGGTGAACAAAAAAGGCACAGAGAAAACGGGAAATATACATTAGTGATAATGAAAGGAATGACACCAACTAAGGCCCTACAAAAGTTGGATAAGCTGTTCAAGAGGACAAAAGACTGCAAGTAAAAACCATCTGTAACCACCATCCTTGCTGAAAAAAGCTCATTTGTACATTTTCACATATTAATTGGCACATGTTGTAACATATATATGGAAGGATTAGCCACTGGATTTAGACTATTTCTTGAACATTTGAAACTATTTCTTTTTTAGAATGTAGTAGGTCCATCCTTCCTTCAGAAATAACACACCACATGACCCCCCCCCCACCCCCTACTATTAACACACCTGGAAGGTTAAGTTATTTTAACACTTTACTATCTATAAAACACTACTTCACTATCCATCAGATGCGTAGCCAGGATTGTGTCATGGGGGGGGGGGGTTGGTGTCATGGGGGTGGTTTGGAGCACGACATGAGGGAAAAGTCTCAGGATAGAGCAAAAAAAACTGCTATTTTCAGTGTTTTTTGCATTGCAAGGTTGGGCCACGGGAGGGTGGTTCTAAGCCCCACCCCAACCAGTGCTTCTTTTTTGTTTTTCTGGAGGAACAGAATTTGTGAATATTAAAAAAATTACAAAGGGTGATGGCATGTTCTCATTCTCATCTTTGCACTGAATCTTACAACCACCTTTTATCAACCATATTTATGTGATCACATTTAATTCATGCTCATCTGAGAAACAATGATACTTCATTAACATATAAATCACCTTACAAGAAAACAACATCAAACAAGCATGAAATAACATTCTTCACCTCAATTTGACCCTTTTCTCTTACAAAATTCTTGTATCAGAATTTCTCTCTCTCACATGGGTTATCCACATAAAATACTGATTTCAATTAATTTGCCAAGGTCTTTGAATCCTTTGCCTTGCAAAAAATACAATCTTTGCCCATTTTTGTACTGATTTCTGATGTGTTGTTATTTCTGGTACTTTTTAAATAAAGCCTTTCTACTACAACACAATCAAGAAGGGTAAAAATAGAACATTAGAGCTGAAAATTGTTATGCCTAAATCTGAAAATTTAAAAGATCTCAGGAGAACTGTGAAGGACAAGAAGAAATGTATGCACAATTGTTTGTTGAATCAACTAGGCAGATATGGGCACCATTTTACAAACTCATATTAAGGGCAGAGTCATTTATCTAACTTGCAATTATGGCCAAGTCACTTATGTTTTTCCTATGCCTAACTACCCATACTGGCTGGTTAGATAAATGACTCTCCCTTGAGTTTTCTTCACATACTAATGCAAACAGTCAATGTTATGCAACTCCCATATCCTGAATACTAATAAATGTTTCAAGTGTGAGTAATCAATGATCCAACTTGATTTTTACAAATTTGTGACCAGACACTTTTTCAAAAAATGCACAAAACCATTGCATACCAGGACACAAAAAATTCATGTATTAACCTTCTGTGTAACAACTGTATGTGAAACAGGACTATGATCATAATAAACACTGTCATGTGGTAGCTACCTTTAACACCCTTGTTAAACTATCTACATCGACACAATATGCCTCTTTAAAAACCAAAATCTATGCCAAGAGATTTAAAGAAAGTTTTGATTTGACTAAAATCATTCACTTACCTATTTTGCTCCTCTGCCAAAAAAGACAGGGCATGGACAATTTCCCCTGTAGCACAGGTGGCACCATGTCTGGTGTTTAGATCAATGCCAGAACAAAGTGGAATGATTCTTTTCAAAACTAAAGAAAGGATATTTAATGAAATTAATCCAATCTGTTTGCATTGTAGTGTGAAAAATTAGGGCTTAAATATATTTATGTCTCTAATGAATGGAAATTGAAACATACTTTAACTTAAAAAACCTTGAAACCATTCCACATAAACTTGTGCTTGATGACATTCCTTTCAAGCATTATCACATTCTCTATTTTTTTAAAAAATTGCAGCAGTCCATCTTCAATTTGGTACCAATTTAGCCATATACATATGTGCGTAGAGAGTGCTAGTATATCCCGGTATAAGACAGTCATCAAATTCAACTCAGTTCAGCACCTAATAACTGGCTGCTGTTATTCTTTCTTCAGTTGACCATGCTAATTAAAAAGTCAAAGTCTGAGCTCAAAAGCAGTTTTCCTTCCACCCAACGGCAGAGCATCCGCCTCTCACGCGGAAGGCCCGGTTCCTGGGTCGAGTCAAACCAAAGACTCTAAAAATAGAACCTACTGCATAAGCAATGTAGTGCATAAGCAATGGAGTAGGAAAAACAAGCCAGTGAGCCACTACTGGAAAAAAGGCTGTGGCTGGCTTGACTTAAACCAAAAGGTTGGAAACTGGGCCCTAAAACTTCATCTAACTAACTAAAACTAACCTTTGAAAAAACAAATCATTCATTTCACCACAATTCTGAAATATAAAAACATTGTCATTAAACACAAAACAATTTTGTTAAATACTCTACACCAAGAAATCAATTAAAATGCAAACATATTTTATCAGCAGATACACTCCTGCCTCACCTGTTTTCATATACTCTGGATCCCTAAATGTAAGTTTGTGTAGGGCCTGTGCAGCCAACTCTCGGATGAACCTAAGCAAGGAATAACAGTTTTATAGAGATGTTTAGAAAACAAAGGTTAAAGTTATTCTGACTAAATGCAGGACCCACTGAAAAAGTTTTCTTTGATTCTGTTTCCTACAAGGAAATGTGACAGACACAACTTGTGCATGGCAAGTCAGAAATATCTGCAACATTTGCACAGTTCAACTTCTGTATTATACAATATCAAATATATATTCCACAGTTGTCTGTAGGGAAGTGATCATTTAGCAATTAATAGCTCAACGTTCACACCTGCAATTAAACATTTAGTGAAATGCTCTTTGAAATTAACCAAAACTGGTACCATTTACAAATCCCTTCTCCTACTTCCTACTAATAAGTTAGCTTACTATCCAATCTACTGGTTTCTGCTACAGTATATTGATTAACTGCTTAATAGTCACATATGTGATTAACCATTTCATACAATGCCCCTTGAGATTAACCAACACTGGTATCTTTCACAAACCCCTTCTCCTACTTCCTACTTTTAAGTTAGCTTACAATCCCTTATACTGGTTTCTCCTACAGTATATTGATTAACTGCTAAATAGTCACACATGCCATTAAACATTTCATACAATGCCCCTTCAGATTAACCAACACTGGTATCCTTCACAAACCCCTTTCTCCTACTTCCTACTTATAAGATAGCTCCTATCACATTTCTGGTTTCTGCTACAGTATATTGATAATCTGTTAGCAGTCACACATACAATTAAACATTTAGTAAAATGCTCCTCCAGATTAACCACAACTGATTATCCTTCACACACCCTTTCTTGTACTTCCTACTTATAAGATAGTCCACTATCTCCTTAGCTGGTTTCTCCTACTGCATTAGTGGTACACAACCCAAATTCAATGTCCCTTGATAAGTGTGCCGTTGACCTTTTTGAACACTTGTGTTGAAACATTCACTACAATTGCAGGCATGTACATACACTTCCACTGAAGGAACAATAGTTGTGCCACAAGATGCCTTATTAACCTTAGGTGGGTGCTGTGGACTACCAAGTGTCAATACTTCTTGGACATGGAAAGATCATGTGTAATTCATTCCTAAATGATTGCAAAGTTCGCCAATAAATGCTTTTAGATTTTACTAAACACCATCATAGCCCTAGTTGTCTATACTGTTCAGACCCAGAGTATTGGGAGGTAAAATTACTAAACAGTCCCCCACATATTGGGATAAAACAGTCAATACTTTTCCTCACATTCAGTGCCACTACACATAATGCTTAAAAAATCATGGTTTACGTTTCAAAGTTGGTGTTTCTCACTCTGAATAAGTAATCTTAACACTACCGTTAAGACACAAGTCTCCCTTTCACGAAAAAGCCCTTACTCAAATCAAGTAACACTAACAATCTTAAACCCAACTTTTGGATGGCAAGTTTGGTTTCTACTTGATGATCGCATTTACAGTTTAGCCATTCCAACCCTAAAACAATAAAAATATGATAAAATCCCAAAGGCTTTTGAAGTGGTTACAAACTGTGGGTGCTAACATCAATCAAAACCCGACTTACTGCCCAAAGATCGGGTTTTAGACTGTTTGGTTGTAGATGATTTGAGTATGAGCTATCTCACGTAATGCATTATTTAAAGCACACTTTACAAATAAGAGGAACAAGCCTTACATGTCCCAGTGAGCTATTTTGACAGTTGCTAGGTGGTCTATCAATGGTCTTGTGTATTCTTCAAACTGAGCAATATATACACTGCAAGAAAAAGAACATATAGCTGATACAAGATTACACTGGATGTGTACAGTCAGAGACTTCAAAAATTGATAAAGATAGTTAGTAAGATGAGGTTTTACAGCCCAGTTTCTTACTAATTGGTTAGTTAATTAGTTAGAGTTTTAAAGCTCAGTTTCCAACCTATTCATTCAAGTCAAGCTGGCCACGGCCTTTTTTCCAGTTGTGGCTCACTGGCTTGTTTTCCCTACTCCATTGCTTATGCGGAGCATCACACACAATGGCAGTAGGTTCCATTTTCATAGTCTTTGGTATGACTCGACCCCGGAATAGAACCCAAGTCTTCTGTGTGAGAGGTGGATCCTCTTACCGTTAGACCAAATACGCAGTCTTCTTACCAATTGGTTTAAGTCAGACCTGCCACAGCCATTTTTTCAGTAGTGGCTCACTGGCTCGTTTTTCTAACTTCCTTGCCTTGTGCTGAGCACTTAGCAAAAAATTGATGTACAATTTCAAGACTTGGATTTAAAGTTTGAATAAAAACAGTTCAAAATTATTGTTTTTTCCCTCCTTTAAGGAACAATTGCAAGAATGAATACAATTCTGGCATTCTTAATTTGAACCCCAGCAACTTCATAGTTTCATGTTTAACTGTCCTACAGCTACTTTTAATCCTTCTATTATCCTTTACAGACACTAAGTTTCAGTTATAGTCCTTTCTACTTTTGATGGATGACCTCGTAAACAATGTAAGTCATATTTTTCATGTTTTCATCCATGAGTTCAACCACTGCATTTTAAAGCAAGTGTGACAAAAATCAAGAAAGGCCAATTTAAATTGATGTGCCAAAATTACACACAGGAATACAAAGGCCAACTTTCAAGAACAACACTTCGCTACTCTTCTATGCTTCTAAAGTTAGGTTAAGGCTACTAAAGAACAGCCAAATTGCAGCTACTGGCTTTTCTAATAATCATTCCAAGCCTTGACACTAGATTTTCCAGATTTACAACAAATCACACTCCCTTAGGACAGGTAGGAGTGTTATACCTGTACTGTTTATAGACGAATCTGGACAGCAAGTGATGGTCTGATTTCAGTCAGCCATAACTGGGGTCTATAACCTTTTAATCTTTCAATTTCTGTGCCTACCTGTCCCATGGATGGATGTACACTAAATTGTATCTTGATTCCTTCAATTTCACTGAATATGAGGGTTTGAAATTCATGTAGACAATAAATGAAGATGACTTAATTCTGATGGACCCCACTGATGGCTGCCTACAGTCACTAAACAGAAGAGCTTATCTGATTTGTCTATATATTTATCTGAGTTCCCATTCTCTTCTAGGTGTGCAGATATCACACTCCTCTCAGAGATTTAAGGAGAGTGGTGGTGTACCATCGGTGATCGCACTCACATGCATCAAAATTCAAGGTCTGGGGTCCGTTCCACAAAGAGTTACCCACAATCTTAAGTTTGATTCACCATACTTAAGCCAACAGTAAATCATACTTAAGATCGTGCGTAACTCTTTGTGGAACAGGCCCCTCTTACTCATTATCAGAATGACATTCATTGTGCTACTGTAATGTGTTAAGTGACTTGCAGCATCAGACCTAGGCCTGTGTTTCTGCAGCTTGGCTGAGGTAACTGCAGTTTTTTGGGTTTTGGGGCCTATCAGTTCTTTACTCAAGGGATGACCTCAAGATTGTGGACACTGCAATGGCTGGGAGGTTAAGACCAGATTGCAAAATCTTTTGCTGAAAACCTTGAAAAACTTTACATTACAAATGCAACCATGTCACTATACAGAACCTGTTTTAATCTCCAACAAATTTCAGAGTTATCTCACCTAATATTTAAATAAGTCTTGGTTTTGCTGCCAACAGCAAAATAATCTGCTGTCGTTACAATGTCAATACCATGAGGAAATGATCCTTGCCGTCCAACGTTCTCCTGGAATGCTGCCTGTAAAAAAAAGAGTAACAACCTTCATAAATATTATTTTGAAAAATTTTTCCTTTTTTGCTAAACTCTTACTGTGGCCACCATAGTTTATCAATTTGGAATTTGCAGAGGAGCTTTGGAAACTGCATTCTTACCTATTATTAATGGAACTGTTGCATTAACACCAAAATATTATGGAATCCAAGTGATTGTATCTTTGCATCTACAACTGGTCATTACACTTTGATTGACACAATTTTAACATAAGCAATAAAATCTACTTGGAAATTGATGACAAGTAGAGAGAGTGGTGAAGCCAATGTTAAGTACACAGTAGTTGTGTGGGTATGACATTGAGTATATCACCTCGATACAGCAGGGCTGGAAATAAACAGCAGCCGTGGCCATTGAGCGATGTGGGGTGGGGGTAGCAGTATAGTGCGCCACAAAAACAGTCATTTTGCATGGTGACAGAGCCACCGCGCCATCAAGCATGTCTTCATCATGCCCTTCCTCTGAATGATGCAAGTTGAGCAGAATATCACATAGAAATAAAGCTTATAAATAAAAATGTGGCTGATGCCAGGGGCGGTTCTATGAGGGACTAGGGTGGCTTTAGCCCCCCCAAAAAATTTTGCTAGTCCCCAAAAAGTGGACAAATGCTACGCACCAACGGATGGTGACGCTCCGCCTTGATGGTAAAACATGAATTAGCTCCCACCAAAATAATGTCCCTAGAACCACGCCTGGCTGATGCTTTGATATTCCCTTTTGGACAAATGTTTTGGACAACATTTTTTCATCTATTGTCATAAATTTTTTCTAAATCTTTAAAACCATTTTTATCTAGGCCTTGAAGAAACAAAAGACAAAAATTTCTATTTAAAAGGTAAGAAGCCATTCTTACCGAGGCTGCTTTTCTGCAGCTAACCTCCCTGTCAAATACTGTTGCAATCACAAGAGCTGTTGCTATTTGATTCACATGGGTTTTGATGACTTCTGGGTCATACGCTCTGGCAAAGGACCAGCAAACATAGCATGCCGCATCACGAACATGGGACCCTGTAAGGGAAAAATTTGATTCAAGATGGACTGGTTTTAAAATTATGGAATGTGCTTTATGACCAACAATTATAGGAAGCAAACTGCAGTGGCATGTAACTAATGATAACTGAATTTTTTATCTGATGCAGTTAAATCTAGCTGATCATAAAAAAGGCATCTACTCTGGAGTAATTTATCCCACAGAGAAACCCTACAAAGCTGTAGCAGTTCTAATGCCACATCCAATTACAACTTCTCTCAAAGGAACCCATTGTAACCATTAAGTGGAGAGAAGCAACTGACATGAAGAATCTTGTAATGACTTGCACAAGAATTGAATCTGTAATTTTTGCATCACAGTTACACACCTTCTTTTTAATATGTGTTAGTACTAACACTTGACAGCATAACAGCATCACAGTCAGAACTTGTAATTCTTCCCCAAACAATACTCAGAATAAAGTGTGTGTTATCAAGGCAAATACAATCTTTACATGAACATTTCTATAATAACTTACCAGTTTGACGAATAATATAATGACAACATATCAAAGTACTTGTTACCTTTATGTTTAAGAATATTTTTTTTGAGAGGGATGCTTGGAAAACACAAACCAAAAATTAAACCTTGTAACTGTACTTTCTTGCTGAAAGCCCCAAAATTAATTTCTCTCCATTGATCTATTTCATAATCTATTCCCTTATTCACTCTTGCTCTTTCATAATATGACCTTTTGACCTTTGTCAAAAAAAAAAATGTGTTAAGTCTCTTTCACTGAATAACAGTAATTTCCATGATGCATAGGAGATCTCTTCAAGTTGACCTTGAGAAGGTGCAACCTTAAAACTTATGCCTCTTCCAAACATGGCAGTAAAATTTGTATTCCAAGACATTCCTTATGTCCTGATACTACAGATATCCTACAAAAATACTGCAAAAGGAGAAAAGTCCCTTCATTGACAAGTCCGCTTTGTTTGTCCTGTAATATGCAGAGACTAAAACAACAGCACTAAGCAGATCCAGCAACTGACATCAGTCCTTTAAACTAAGAATAAAACAGCCTTGCACCTATAATTACAATGATTGCAATCGTGACTTTAGAAATAATATTTCTGGGCATCAAGGATTCTTAGACAATCAAAGATAATTTGGAATGATGCATCCCATTATAGACTAATTCTGGAAATTTGCAAGTGTTTCAGTAAATCCTAAAAAAAAAAAAAAGAAAAAAAAAAACATCAAATAAAAGTGGTCGATAATTAGGGATGAAGGATTTTGCAAGGTTAATAGTACAGTCACGTTTTGCTTACCAACGCTACAAGCACCTCTCTTTTCATCATACAACAAGGCCTTGATAACGACTGGAACGACTGTTGGATTAAAAAGAAAAAAGCTATTTAAATGGGTTGGCATGACTAAGTTGAAGGCAAGTGCATTACACAATTACCACACACAAACATACAACAATATGGGTTAATTCTTTCACAGTAGAAAAGTAAACAGAGAGACAGCAACAAAAAAGAGTGTTTATGAAACTGAGTTTTTCCTGAAAAATACTTGTGTTGCAATATTTTTAACAAAGGTCTTCATATCCCTAGACAAATTTCTAATCCAAGATTTTAGAGGACTCTGTGTAATATAAGAAAAAATCTTGATGAAACCTAATTCTATCACATTGCTTGTTAATTTATCTCTTACTTTGTATCTTCCTATACCAATAAGAATATTTCGAGCATAACTGAGGCAAAAAACCAAAGTTATACAACTTCAGACTTTACAAATCAGGATTGAAAAATCCAAACTGGTCCACAGTTTTGGAGGCAATGGAGTGAGACTATGTGTTCTGTAAGTTACAACTGAAACATATATTGCTTCTATCTAACTCCTTTCACAAATCAGACACCCCAACTAAAGTTTACACCACTATCATACCTTGAGGTAGCCTCTCTGGTAGAAGTAAACCTCTCCTACCAAGCTCTGCAAGGGATAGACATCCGCCATGCCATGCCTCATCTCTCTCTACAGTGCTGAAAATAAAGATCAGTTGATGTTAACGAGAGTGGAAGAAAGTGGTAGCAGATTGCACAAGCAAAGTCTTTGGTTCTCAATGTATGAGAACACGTCACTTAAAAGCACTGTTGACTCAACAGTAACAGGAGATCTACCCATGCCCCCCCCAAAAACAAAAACAAAGTTTAGGGATAAAACACAAACAAATCAAACCAAATCATTTCAATCAAAGAATGAAATCAACCAAATGTAGCTTGATCAATAACGTGACCAATAAAGCAAGTGGTAAATAGCTGCTTCCAAAACAAGCCATTCAAAAATACCAATGTTACATCTCCATTTAAAATGAAGTTTAACAAAGGTTAACTACAATGCACCTTACAACCCCAACTTCTGCATCACACATTGACAAATATAACATATGTTCATCCATGAGGAAGACACCAGAGCAGTAACTGTCTTACAGAATGATGAACATTTGATGTAAAATGTGACTATTTTTAAACATATGTTAAGCTTTCTTACATGATATACAGATGTAAGTCTTCAGACTTCTATACTTTCGTTCATGTTAACATCACTGGTTGGCACTGGTTGGAATAGAACATGAACAAGAACATATGCTTGCACGTTCAGTTTTGCACGTGCAGTGGTTTCGGGATTTCAGAATGTAGACGAATTAGAATCAACATAGCACGATACAAAAATATATGCACACCTCAGCAACTCTGTTGCCAAGCAGCCGTGACGTCATTTGTTTGTAAACGTGAATGAGTCTATTAATAGACTGCAATCTGTGTGCCTTTATCGTTTCATTCCGTGACCCGGTAACGAGGGTGGGGATGAAAAGAGTCTCAAAATTTTCACAAAAAACTAAAAGAATTTTGGTATCTTTTCACAAGATTAACTCTTGCACATTTGATTGTAAGCTAATTATGAAAATATCATCGATGGTTGAATAGTTAACCTCGTCCATTCTATTGGCGGGGCAGTTCACGTTTTCCACTCTCAAGCAATATTGAAAATTCTTTTCCGGTGAAAGAAATGTGACTGACCCTTTTAAAAGATAATTTATCTGTTTTAATTTAATAGTAGTCTAAAATTGTGCCTATGTTTTACTTTAGGAGGTATTCAAAGAATAATTAGGTCATTTAAAAAAATTAGAAGTTTATTCGAAGACCCAGTATTTTTATATGTGGAAACGTAGACCATTTCGGAGAACACTTCTACTTTCAAAATGGCCGCCTCCACAAAAGATGAAAATACCGACGAACAAATCAGACCTCCGATGTTTTATTGTGTTTCCCCTAAAGTAAATGCAGTGAAACTATTTTCAGAGACAACGCGGTCGACGTTCTTTGATTGTGTGGAAAAATGGAAAGATTTAGAGGGTGAACATGCTGTAATAGAAAGAAAATTCCCCGGTCAACAACAGGATTGCGCTAACGTTAAATAACGTTAGGCTAGTAAACGCTAACGTTACACCCATTAATTGTGGATTCTACAGGGACCCGCTACTCAAGGTTTACTGACAACAATAGGGAAGTTGTTGGACAGCACAGAGACTGACGTTGGTGATCAGGGATGTAGGCAGAAAGATGTGAGTGTGGGGCATAAATCTTGAAAATACCTAGGCCCAGACCTAGCTTAGACCCCAGGCTTACATCTAGTCTCTAGGCCTAGGCCTAAGTATAGTTAGGCCTAGTCAGCTCTGCTGGCTTGAGGCATATACAACAATTTGGCAAAAACATACTTATCAGATAGCAGAAATGGCCCTTTCAGTGTCTTTTCTCTGTTTAACATCCTATATCTAATGTCATTCTGATTTAGGCCTAACTTTAGATTACTAGAGTAGTGACTGAGAAATGGGAAAACCAAACAACTGCATGGCCTAGTCATAAGAACATGTGATCATGACTTGCAGCCGGAAGCTCTGGGGTTAGAATCCTGACTTGGTTATATCGAAGACGACTTTAAAAATGGAACCTACTGCCGGCATTATGCTTGGTGCTCAGCATAAGTAATGGAGTAGGAAAAACAAACCAGTGAGCCACAGAACAACTTTGTGTGCTGCTGCAGAATGGTTTTTGCTATTGTGCCAATGTGTGGTGTGTATGAAGTAACCATACAGCTTTGGTTGATGTCACAATTGAACAACAATGTGTGTTTTTTAGCATACATCAGTGTGAAAATCTTAATAACAAGATTAAGGCAGTTTGAAAAATCATCTAAAAAACAAAAATAGCTTAGCTTGTGCAAATAAAAAATTATGAACACTATAAGTACACATTCCTAGCGATATGTTAATAATCTGTGCATATTAGCTGCGTATCTAGAATAAAATACACATTAGCATGAATCAGACCAGTCAAAATTTATGAGGTGCATAACCGAATTTTGTAAGTTTAAGCCTATAGCAATATTGCTGAGGTGTACTGTATGTACGTAGTATCTTTCCATGATGCTCAGCCAGCAGACGTTGGACTTATGATGTGCCTCCAGCCCCACAGACGATTTGTGACTGCAAGTGCAACACATTACATTTATCTGTCACCAATTGAGATAGAAATTTAGAAATTTCAAACTTATTGTTGGCTAGGCTACAATAAATCCAAACGTGTTCAAAATATGAACAAATAGGCTGAGTCATATTCAGAAAAAAACTGAAATGTATAACTATACATGGTGAATGCCTTGCAGTAATGATTTTGATGTTGCAAATAGTAGGCTTATATAGGAATTTTCTAAAAAAAAGTTGAAAGATTTTATTATCAAAATCTGATTTGAATTATGTGAAGAAAGAAGTATTTTTTCAACTCAGTACCAGATTTGCTATTCCTTTTACATAATTTTTGACAAATTTTGTGACCAGTGATTTCCACCATTAACTTAAACTGTGGCAATACCTGAGATGTCTTTGAGAAAATTCATAATGGCATCAGACTTGTGTCTCAATTACTGCATGGAAAAGTGATTTAAAAAGTGTTTCTGTGGTGTTTAATTTAAAAATAAACCTATCTGTAGGCTAGTGTAGAATAGGTATGGCCTGTTGAAAGAACTATAATTCATCCCATTTTCTCTCTGAGTGATTAAGTGACAAGAACTTCAGTGGCACAAGTGGCAATTAGTTGTTTTTATTATCTCTTAGTTTTAGAACCAGTGATTGTTGTCTGCGTTCAGGCCACCACTTTCCCCAACAATGATTTTAGCGTTTTCAGTATAACTGGCGATGCCTGAATACCATAAACTTAATTGGCAGCTCTCCTTTTTAACATTTCCTGTGGAGTTGCTATTTCAAAAACCAACTCATGTACAGCAGACACAGTTATTGCAGAGACACCGTAGACTAGCACTCAAAAAACACTGGTCATTGGGTGATTCACCGTACAAACTAACAAAATCAACCCTTGAAAAAATTCCAGAGGGCAAAAAAATATGTTACCAAAATTGTCCCTAGGATCTTTCAGAATCTGCTGTTGCTCTTTTTTAGTAAATTATCTCCATTGAAAGTCTCACATTCAAACATAAATATTTAAGACCCATGAAAAATGAATTCTAACTGTCCAACTTCCATCTTCATAGGACATTCCTGAACTGAGATATAAAATGTTGAAGTTTATTCACTCAATTTAAAATGGTACATTGCTCAACAATTTGTGATGTCATTGTTCTACTACTCAAATTACAGTCTTTGTATTTCTTTGTTTTTTTCTAGAACTTACTGCACCTTGTACCAAGGTGTCATAGAACTGTTACTCTTATGAGGTGATGTAATAAATTAAGCCCTCTCCATGCAAGATGTTATGTAAGAAAACAGGCAGTGTTCAAGATTTTTAAAACATTGTTAATTTTAAAGGGAAACAAAGCAGGTAATGAGTTGTACAACAGAGTAAGTCACAAATTATTGTGCAATGAACCGATTTGTTTTAAGTGGATATATGTCAACATTTTATATCCCAGCACAGGAATATTCTATGAAGATGGGAGTTGGACAGTTAGAATTCATTTTCCATGCCCTTTACTAATATATTTTTTATTTTTTTGACTTGAGGTACACTTTAAAACTTTTGTACCGAGTTAACAAAATAAGTTCAGTACTGCAGGACTGTGTGGGAAATTCTTTTCCGGGACAAATAGGACTACGTATACATTTTTAGTAATTTCTGTTGAAATCTTAAACTTAGTGAAAAGAGATGCTCAGTTCAGGATTGAGGTTAAGTTTAAAGAAATGATATTGCTCCATTCACTCTAGAAAACATGCAAGGGTAGTATAGAGCATGAGGACCACAAACGCAGGAGGCATTGGGCTTCCACGTTGACAGATTAGTCAAAGTTTAAAATATGCAGAGACTTTTGAAATATGCACACTAACTTCTCTGCGGCAGCTGCTCTCGCTGTTCATAGGTCCATAGCCATATTTCAGTAGATATGCCTTACAGACGTTACAATACTTGTTACTTGTAGCTGGTTGGTAAATTTGCGTGAACAACCTGTTGTAGTTCACACGACATAACAGGTGTGTAGAATAGTTTGTGCAGGGGCTGAGATGGGTACCCGGCCGATTAATAAAAATTTGTTTATCGTGTAAATTGTGTTCATATTCAGTTAACCATATAAATGTGCTTGTTGGCTGTAAAAGCTACAAACTTCAGAGGTTAAAGAGCAGCTACCCGAAACATAATTTGAAACAACACCTAAACATGACAGTTTCCTTCTAATTTCTCTTAGAAGTATCTTTCATCATATTTTCAGACTTCAGTATTGTATATTCAGGGTAAATCAAGCAGTAAATCACACATTGAAGGGAAATAATGTTGTCACATGACTCCAATTGTAAAACAGCACAGTCTACTACATTACTTCAAGTTGAGTGACTGCTTTTGCCCTTTAATTCTTAAAAGAAGATCACATCAAGTTTTGAAAGGTTAATTTAATACTTATTTTCAACATTACAGTGAAATTTGCTTTGAAAAACAAAGAGGAAGAAATCATTCCTGAGTGAGGACATGATAAAACCTCTTCTGCCCTGAAGCCTACTTTGGAACACAAATCTAGCGACTTCTTTTACTGATATTTCAAGGAATACATGTCTGAACTTTGAACAGAAATTGCATCATATTGTGCAGATTTGGTTCTCCTTTCACTTATGTAAATTAAATTTCTGCTTTAACTTCCCCTTTATGAGTCTAGTACCTGCTACCTAATCGGGTAATGAAAACGGGTACTGAGTTCCGATTTTTTGATACCCGATTCAGCCCTGGAGCGTACATGTTCAGGTCAGTAGCCCACAATGTAGACTGGACAATGCCCATTGAAAAAGGTCAAACAAGTTTCTATTGTCTATTTCCAATTATTTTATTTGAAATGGAAAGAAACCACTGGGTTCAAGGTCGACCTGAACCAGTGTTGTCAGAAGCAGGAGAGCAGTAAAAGCTGAAAAAGAGGAGTTTTCCAACTGTTAAGGTGTTACAACTTAGATACACTCCTGTTTTAGTGGGTCGAAAAAAAATCTTTATCTTCTCTTAAATAGTCCTCATAACAAAAATGGCGGGGAGGTGCGGACTGTTTAACAAGAAATTTCCTAACGGGCTAATGATAGCTCTAATGCCTGACCTGATCCCTAACCCTTATAAAGAACACAATTGATACAATACAATGGCAACATCCAATCAAGAAACCCATCCACCCCAAATGTCCAGGGCAATTTCTAAAAAGAGCAAGCATGTTACACAAATAGTTAGTAAGATGAGATTTAAAGACACACCAACACAAATGTGTCACATAGTGTCAGTCAACTCAATAAACAGATCAAAGTTTAAATTTATTTTCATTTATGGTTAAAGCCAAATTTGGTGTCCCTTCAGTCGCCTCCTACGACAGGCGGGAAATACCATGGGTATATTCAACAACCCCCAGCCCATAGGGAGATAGGAAGATGTATTGGATAGAGGGCACTCTTCAAAATGAACTTTGGTGTTTGCTTCCTGGGAAATGTACTTTTGACTGTACTTATGTATAATATTTTGAGCCCTGTAAGTCCTTTGAAACACAATTTGTTAACCCACAAAATTAACCAACAAATACACTCAAGAGCTTATATTCCCAAACACATGAATGAACATTTTAATAGAGGGCGCTGTTTAGCAGTCTATGTTTTTTATTTGAGCGTATAGCTATGAACATTCTGAACAATCCTGCCAAAATTCATGTCAATTGGAGTAACACAATTGGAGTTATTACTAGTTAATTAAATTAGAGGGCGCCCTTCACGTGCTTCTAACTTTAATGCCCCATTTCTCGGTAATGTGCAACATTTGTGACTGTGAACAAATATATGTCATTTGTAACATCATTTGACATGAGAACTCACCCTTTTCATGCCCACCCTCTGAGGTGGGTCACGGAACCCAATTTAGAAGCATATATTTGACCTATGGCCCACTGTCTATAAGTCTTTAATGAGCCTACTAGGTTTGGGCGGTATACTGGTACTGATGTCAATACTGGTACTGTTAGGATGTGTGGATGATTAAAGTATTTACACAAACATTTAGAGCAGAGGTTCCTGCATGGAAACACAATCAAACACCCAGATGCATTAATGTGCAGGATAACATGGGGGCCATGCATGGCTTAGGTACCTTCCCACCTGACTTCCCTACCCGAGGGTTGAGAACCAGTACTGCCTCAATACTGGTTCTGTGTCTTACAATACTGATACCAATATTTTCATGGTATTGCCCAACCCCAGAGCCTACAATAACAAATTGAGCATCACTAAAGCAGTGTCATCAATGGGTCTGATACTAAAAAGAAGGAATGCACCAAACAAGCAATATGAACAGATGGGGTTTTGCTCTGAAAGTGGTCACTGAAGGACTCAAAAGAATCAAAAACTGAAATGTAATCCTTTAATTTTAAAGATTCAATTCACTAGGTGGCTCACAAATTGAAGAAAGACCGTTAAATTTTTAGCTTCCAATGTGACAGGTCTGGAGTTTTACATTTTTCAGGTACGCAACAAATGACACTCCTTACAAAACTAAGGAGTCTGGTGTTTGTTCTGTTTTATTTAATATAAATTGATTGATCTGAGTTCCAATTCTTCATATAGATGTAAAATAAACACACTCCTCTCAGTGATTTGAGGCAAGTGGTGTTCTGAAATCACACTTGCATGTCTTTAAGTTCAAGGCCTGACAATAGCAACAATGATTTACCTGAAAAGTTCCAAGACAGATTCAACAACTTGATCAGCTAATTCTTGTGGTAATCTATTGGTAACCCGACCAATTCTGAAAGGGGGAAAAAGACAGATAGTATCGCTCCTTGAAAATCACAAAAGTGAAATATTTATGAAAGTAAACTGATGATGATAATGGATTACTATGTTTATTTAAAGAATGAAAGAAAAGTGATGAAATGCACTCATTTTATTTGCAAAATATTTTTCAAAATTGTTCAAAGTTCCACATACTTTTAACTTTTTGAAATTTAATAATATTCACAAACACAGCCCTTGTCATTTCTAAACTCAGCCCAGCTTCATGGCTGGCAAAAATTTGGGGGCACAACTTCCTAGTATTTAACCTAAGAAATAAATTTGCAGTCTTATTTTGTATTTTCTATCCTGACATATTTTTTAATCAATTTTTGTATGTTAAGCATTTTTGATAATTTAATAAAAATATATTTATCAGGCTATTGATTCAAGATAACAATGAAACCCCAGTGCTATTCAGTCTAAACTAACATAATAGATTTCTATAATGCTTCATTGTTTGGTATTTATTGACTAAACCATATTCCATTTCTGTAAATAATCTCCACTATTCTACAAGAACTGTACTGTCCACTGATTAAAATTCTACAGAAACATGACAACAAACCAGCCCACATAAAATTTTGAAACTACAGATTATACAGCTATCATCTTCATTCTGTTTTGAAAACATTACTTTTGAAGTTTTCTTCAACAAATTTACATGATTCTATTCTAAAAGATGCTAAAAGATGGCAAGCAACACTACTAGGAAGGATAGAAGGAGATCTCCTCTCTTAGAAAAATTTAAGGGGAAGATGCAGTCACCCTTATTTGGATTAGTGCAGTAGACTACCCTACTTTATGCCACAACTGGCAAAAAGGCCGTGGCCCGGCTAGACTTGAACCAATAGGCTGGAAACTGGGCCGTAAAACTCTATCTAACTAACTACTTTATGAATGGCCCTCGAAAATCAAGTAACCATATTTTTTCACTCAATTGTGAAATTATTAAAGTGTCATCACTTGAGTTATCCTGAATATGCAGTTTTATGTATATACGATACTTGCAATAGAAATTAGGGGAAACTGTGATATTTAGTTGCTGTTTTGAAATCAGTATGGGGTAACTGCTATTGCTGTTTAAACATTTGAAAAGCTGAGCTATGCAATGTAAACAGATAGATAATTAGACTCATGCATGATGTGTTTTGAAAATGTGATTAATAATGCTGTCTGAGAAAAGCTGATTACAAGGTCCAACAGAAATGAAGTCTCCCCCCCCCCCCCCCCTCCGGGTTGAAATCCTTCCTCTGAGACAATTAATAAAGCAGTTAAATTAGAAATATAAGAACAGTTGAAGTGTCTTGATGACTTACCCTTTAGCAGCAGACCACCGAACCACTGTATCTTTGTCTTTCAAACCAACCAATAATTGCTCTGAGGATTGAACAATTTAGAAAATGAAAGGAAATTTCAACAACTTGTAAAATAATTGCACCTCATTCGACATCTGTGATTCCATCTGTAGTTACAGGTCTGAAAATTGCTCATTCTATTACCATCAACCTGTGTGGTGTTTCTATCATGCTGATAAACAAAGATGAGTTAGACAGATAAGAGTTTAATGCGTCAACTAATAACATTCTGGTTTAATCTTGCTACGTCCGAGGGTTTTTTCCCAGTTGTGGCTCACTGGATTGTTTTCCCTACTCTGTTGCTTATGGGGATCCTCATTCACAATAAACAATATATGACATTTATAAAGTCTTTTGATATCTGTCATAAACAAGAAGATAATTACCTTAAGTGGTTAAATATGATTCCTAAACACCCTTTAAATTTACAACCAAAGAACACCATCAACTATGAGCACCATTCAAATTTGCCCACGGCATCTCCAATGTCCCCCATATCTCTGTTCCCTCTAAGAAATTATACATTGGGTCAATACTCTTAGAATGAAAAAAGTTGACTCATTTGGAAATTTCAGTTTTGTGGAACTGTACACACATCAAATGTGGGAAAAAATTAAACCCTCTTTTTTCATTTTTTCCCACAAACATTAAGGTGCCAAATTGACAAGCCACTGAGTCCAAATCGCATCATAGCAGCTTAGCGTAAACACTGGTCCCCACAACTTTCATTACTACATACCATGACAGGACAGACCAAGGATAACAACACTTCAGTACCAACAAAGCTACACCACCAAATCACACAACAATGACATCCTCCAATGTCCCCCACAACTCTGCCCATCATCATCAGCTTTATCATCAGGTAACATACAAACAGCCTTCCATACCAGCCCCCATACCTCTAATCATTATTTTGCACAATGACAACACACCCTTATGTGCCCAATTCTTTCTTACAACAAATAACAGGTTCATTACCAAGCAGCATACCATCACCTTTGCAATCCATGGTAAGACAGCCCATGACACAAACCTCCACCCAAACGATACTTCACCACACCACAGCACACAGAGCAGCCTACTTTGATCCCCCAATGACCCCTAAACTACCCAACACAAAAAGTCCATCTGTGCTACCCAACTCCCTTTTTTTTACCAATTTTCAGCTTCACCATCATGTAACATACCAATGACATCCTCCACCTCCTCAGGTACATCATAATCCTCATCTTCTTCAACCGGTGCTGTTGGTTTATTTACACCACCTGGTGTTGACCCAGTGGACTGGAGATTCTCAGCAAGGGATCGACTTCCTCTCTGATACCTTAATTAATTGAAGCAACAGAAAAAAAAAAGAGGACAATAACTTTGAAATATGAAAGAATTCATTTAACTAACCAAATTTAAACCTTTCATGCATTTGATTAACCTGAATATGATGTAAAGGTCTACACAAAAAGAATGTTACCAGTTAGATGGCAAACCTAAAATTATTTTCAGTTTTTCTTACATGGTACTCATTTGTCTCCCAAACTAGTACATTTAATATAAGAGGGCATTTAAACAATCAATTCTATAAATACAACCATTGTAGATAAAAAAAAGATTTCCAAAAGCAAATTCTCTCAAACTTGAATCAAAAACTTCTTCTCCATTTGTAAATTCCATTTGACTAATTTACAGATCAAATCTGACAACTATGCTTCACAAGATCTGTAAAGAATGCACTCCTATCAATGTCACTTTAAATAAAATACTTTTGTATCATTATATGCTAATACTGGACATTTTGCATTGAAGTATTAGGTAATTTCAGTGTATTATCTCCTTACAGTCTTCATCCTGGAAAAAAATTTCCTTTTTAATGACCATTAAAATACAACCCAGGTTTTTCTTGAAGTTTGAGGCCATGAGTTTGAAGTATGCAATTTTTGGCAAAACCAAAAGATGATGGGAGCTTATAAAAATCTATTGAAGTTTAATAAAAACAGCACACCTACCACACTCCTTAATTTTCTAAGGAGTATGATTTGTAGCACAGCTGAAAAATCTGCAACTCAAGGCCTGAAGTTTACTTAATAAGCCTGTTGTTTAAATCCCTTCCAATACCAACAAAAATTTTGAAGGCACTCATTTACCTCCATGTTGCCACTCTAGCCTTCAAGAATGTCAAACCTAGTCTTTGCGTCAACTTCATGGTAAACTTGCGAATCTGAGTATTCTTTATTTCAAACAGTTTGTATTCGATCAGCTTTGAAAAAATGATAGGAGCTGTGGAAAAAATATGATGCACAGCAACAATTATCACCATAGTGACAGTAGAAACATTGTAAATGTCATGTGTATGATAGGTAATAATGACTTTCATTACTTTGATGCTAAAAATGACCTTCCATTTTCACTTCAGAAGATTTTACTTATCATTCATGACAGGTTTCTTACAAAATTTGTTCTGTAGGCAGTATTCTGAACATTTGTGACTTTTTTCTGACACTTCCTCTCAATTATCTATCATAATTTTATTGCTTTAACAGTTTAGTACTTTAGGCATAGAACAGTCTGAGACAGGTAACTGGCAACTTTCTATCTATGATGTCAATTTTACTTCAAATTATGAAGTGCTTTTGTCAATATGTTATATTGGTAAGCTATTTCACAATCCATGCTCATGTAAGCTTGACACAATAATTATCTCAATTTTATGAAGTTACTCATATTTGGTGGGAAGTGACCCAAGATAGGGCCATGGTAAAAGACAGGTGTTAAACCTCTTACAGAAAATAGACAAAATTCCAAAGATCAGAGTAGAATACCTAAGCTATGAAACTGAGAAAACTTTTACATGCTGTTCCTGTGAATGCGATTTAATTTTTGTTAAGTCCACCTTCAATTCAAAATCACTTTGTCTGTTTAAATGGATATGTCAAAAGGGTGAAGTGCTGCTCCCTTGGCCAAGATGCTGCAGCTGCAGTTACGATTTTCCACTAAGTATGCACATATTATGAGCATTATTAAATAACGCCTGCTGGTGAAACCTTTTTAGCATCACTGCATGTCTAAACCATACATTATGGATTTTGGACTTTGGACATACTGCCTTCATATAATTTATGTTAATGGCTGGTGATAAATTACAATTGCCCTTGCTTTGCCATTTATTCAATTTCTGAAAGGTCAGTGTTCAACCACTAAAACTTTTACATCTTCATCTTTAAAAGAATAGTCCAGAGCCACATTTATTTTTGATATGTTAAAGGGTAATGTATTCTAAGCATTCTAGGGAAATTTTTGTTTTCTTCCCATGTTCGATCCTTGAGATATTAGCAAATGAATGTGGCAAATTTTCTGCATAGAATGAACTTGAAGCAAGCAGGCGTTATGTCATTGATTCACATTTTTGGCCAAAATTTTGTTTTTATTTATAATTTCATTTCATTTATTTGTTTTTTCACTACAATGTACAATATTACATAATACAGCAGTAACATAGTAACAATATGAAACAGAGTAGCGAGAGGAAGTGAGCTAAAAAACCCTTGGGGGCGTAACATTAAAGGCAGAACACTCCCTTGAAAGAAATAGTGTAAAGTACAAAAACAAAACAACTTAATGTACTTCAGCCCCTAACAAAAAATGACCTTTGACCTCAGCCAAAAACAATAGACTTCTTCCTCTCAACATGACAAAACCTATATACCAAGGATGAGAAGTGTCGGTCACTCCCATCTGAAAAAATCATGTTTAAAAGCCATTTTCGGCATTTTCCCAATTTTTCTGCTGGTGACCTCAAATGACCTTTGCCTTCTACCAAAACCCATTGGCTTCTTTCTCTCAACATGACAAATCTATATACCAAATATGAAGAGTATCGGTCACTCCTTTTTGAAGATACCGTGTTTACAAGCCATTTTCAGCATTTTGGCAATTTTACCACTGGTGACCTCAAATGACCTTTGACCTCAAGCAAAAACAATAGCGTTCTTCCTCTCAACATGACAAACCTATATACCAAGTATGAGAAGTGTCAGTCACTCCTATCTAAAGATATCATGTTTACAAGCCATTTTCGAAGTTTTCGCAATTTTACTGCTAGTGACCTCAAATGACCTTTGACCTCTACCCAAAACAATAGGCTTCTCTCTCTCAACAGGAAAAATCTATATACCAAATATGAAGAGTGTTGGTCACTCCTACCTGAAGATATCATGTTTCCAAGCCATTTTCGGGGTTTTCGCAATTTTACAGCTGGTGACCTCAAATGACCTTTGACCTCTACCAAAAACAATAGGGTTCTTCCTCTCAACATGAAAAATCTATATACCAAGTATGAAAGTTGTGTTTTCTTTTAAGGCAGTACACTGAGCTGGTTTGTGGAATTCACCAAAATTTTCCAAACCTGTTGAGGTTTCTTCATATACTCTTGATATATGGACAACTCCTATATCCTTCACGCAAATGTTTCATTAGGAAGTATTAACAATTCAATTTGGTCTTGAAAAATTCTTGACCAGACATTTTTTTAAGTAATACACAAAACTGTTACAAGACAGGATACAAAATATAAAAAAAAATTCACTACTTGCAGAACTATTGAATGTGAATTTAACTAATCACGCTACTACTACAGCCATGTGGTACTGTAGTACCTTTTAACAACCTCACAAAATCATTGATATCTACTCCATATTCCCTTTTAAAACGATACAATAAACCATTAACAGCAACCATTCATAATTAATTACCATATTCTTCTAAATCTTCTCTCTTCCCATGTTTGAACAGCTGTGCCTGTACATTGGAAAAAATAAAAAGCCAGGCCATTTTTATCTCTTGCAACAAAATATTATTAAATTAACTGAAACTATCCATAAATTTTGGTCAACAGAATGGAAACAGTATTGATTTTTTATACATATGCATTGAAGAATTTGCATTTGTATTGTTCTATTAAGTAAATATACATATTTAATTAATCCCTTTTCTCTTTTTCCATGTTTGAACAGCTTTTCGCATTTGTGTTTACACAAGGTGACACAAACTTTGTACTTTCTACCAGTGTTGTAATCGAGTCACTGGATTAGTGACTCGAGTCACCAGTTTTCAAACTTTTAAGTGACTTGAGTCGAGTCATGGACTCGAGTCACTGTACTATTTCAATGGGGAAATTACTCCTGAATTCTATCGAGTCACTATCATTTTGAGAGGGAGTGACCCGAGTCGTGACTTGTTACAACACTGCTTTCTACACCAATTAATACTATACTCTGAAGGTTTACTTCACAGAGGAATGCCCAAAAGATTTTTGACAATTTTTGACAATAACCAAGCATTTTTCACTACTGGAATTCAATAAATAAGTTCTGTGATCCTTCTGTAGAACACACAATGCCAGTCTTGCAAATAAAAACAAAACTACATAAACTAATGATAAATCTTTATGAACATGACCTGAGACATTTCCTTCTTTCACCACTCATGTACTGAGCTTTTAACACCGACAGCTCCTTTTAGGGTTGGAAATAATTGTTCTTTTATTTCTCTGCAAGTCATATTTTCCACAAATTTTTAAATCTTTTACTGTACAAAACTAACAGAACTCCCCTTGCAGCTGCTAGTAATTCCTCCCATGTACCAAAGAATTTAATCCAAGGAACTTCTTACAGTGTTTAAGATACATGAGTATGTACAAAGGCATGTAACATTTACTGCCCTGCATATAAAACATTTGTGCCATTGCATGCCAAAGCTTGTGCCTTCATTTGTTTAAGGAAAACAGTTCAGGTAAGGTAAGGTTCAGTTGGGCATGTAACTTTTACACCTTGATTCAAGCCTTTAATTCCCAAATTTCTGATTCTTTAACAGTAATGACTCCCACCCTAAGAGGTTCTTAAAGTATTGAGATAAACTGGTGGAGTTTGCTTACCAGTGCCATCAGTATGCCAGACAGTGCTGCAATTCCTCTCATAGTATCACCTGCAACAAACACAGACAGCTGCAAAACATCAAGTATATCATGCAGTCTGAAAGGCCTAAAGCATATGCCCCCTTATCGAACAATTGCTCACTGGCTCTTGCAATTCCTTGCAATCTCCTACGGTACAACCCCAAGAAGGAAGACTGGTGGGAGAATTTTGCTTACAATTGGTTGCTAGATGCTCTACCCCTGAAACTACAATCACCAGAGGATGCAAGGTTTATACATTTTCAAAAATTTTGCAAGCTCTATCCTCAAATAGATTATTCATGTGTGGCAAAACAGAGAACTTCCTATTAAGACACCATATTCCTTACAGCACACTAAAATGCCATTATTTTTTAATATCCTATTGACCAGTATATTGTTTTTAAATTGTTACTTTGAACAAATGAAAAATTTCAGGTCCATTTCTGTGGCCTTTTCAGTAATATGTTTGTATAAAGTACCTTCATTCATGCTTTTTAATATCCTAAACTTCTTTGAGTCCATTACTGTCAGGTGACCATGCAATATTCTGCAATGAACTCCCTGCAATGGATGAACGAGTTTATCTTGGGCTTCCCCATAACACAGTATTCCCTGTGATACTGTTTTAATGGGGTTACTTGCAAAAGAAATTTTCTTTTCCAACTTTTAATCACAATATCCTTGCTAATGAACGAACAAGGTTAAATAACTCTGAACATGTGTATTATAAACTCCCAGCTCAACAAATGCTCAGGCTGTGTCATCGAGCATTGTTTGCATCAAACTTCCCCTTGTGCACTATCGTACGTTTATGCATGGTCCATCATTGTGCAACCTTTAATTGACAATTAAGCTGAAGTTGAAGACATATACCATTGTTTTGCATTACATGAAAAGTCTTCTTACTTCTTAAGCTGTTCAACAACACTGATGTAAATTTATGTGTGGTCAAGTTTACTTTTCATGACGAAGTCTAAGAAACTAAGAATAATGACATCCAAAGTGCTCAATCTAGTTAAGCCAGACACAACTTACATTCAACTTCAGTTATGGTTTTTAAGCTCCAGTCAATGAAATCTGGTAACTGTTGATTTTTGACATCTTGCCTTGTCAGGAATCTGCATGGTAAAAACAAAATGGAAAGAACTGAAATCTCTACACAAAGAGGTATTGCTTTCCTTAAAAGAGAAGAGAAACACTTTAACAGCAAAAAAGACAGATGCTACATGGCCCTACTGTATTTTGATGACAAAACAATAAAAAATGATGACAGTTAAAACCTATTTTTGTTACTGGTTTTTAAAGAGAAAATGTGTTCCAAAAAGAGTGTTGAAGAAAAAATATGAAAGAAAAATAAAATTCCTTTCCAGAAAAGTTGGGTGCCAGTCTGTAAGTTGAAATTAACAGTCTGTGTCGTTGGGAAATTTGTGCTTCCTTGGCAACCATCCTCCTTACAACCATGGCCATACAATAGAATAAATTGGTCTGGTTCCTTTTGTTTCTTATTCTTCCTCTCCTTATCTGGACATAAAAATTGAATCTCAAACACGTAGTACTATTCATAAGATACATTTTTAATTCAGATCTGGGTTTGATCTTATGGCTATCTACAACAATTTAAATTCTGCATTGACAACCAAACGATAAAGGATGGTTTGCCCAATGGCCATTCCTTCCCAGAAAGAGTGCAGCCTGCTCTTGACTCCAGATTATACAGTACTGCTTTCTGAGTGACTCTTTCAGTTTAAATCATTTTCAGAGTACTTCTCAAGTTTTTTGTCTATCTATTATCAAACATCACTTTATAGTTTTATTTGGCAAGACAAATAATGCTTAAAACACACTCTATTGAATTCTAACAATAAAGCCATCTCCATATGATATGCAAATAGGAGGTACCGTAAGGAGGGAATGTGTAGAAACACACTCTTCGGGTAATGGGAAAATGTGTAAAAAATGTTTCAGACAACTAAATTGCCTTGTGGACAACTAAAAACAGTGAAATCAAGAACTTTTAAAAATCAAATCCTGCAGGGAGTGCTCTGTTCTCTTTGACAGGAGTGGAGTAAGAAGTTGTCTAACTGATAGATGACTTTCAGGCTATAGTGTCAGTGCATGCACCGCATGACAGATGATTTGTGCCCTCATCAAATGCTTAAGCTTCAGCCCTTGGTTATGAGGGTAACCATGATGGCTTAGTTAGTTAGATAGAGTTTTATGGCCCAGTTTCCAACCTTTTTGGTTCAAGTCAATCCGGCCAGGGCCTTTTTTCCAGTTGTGGCTCACTGGCATGTTTTCCCTACTTCACTGCTTATGGGAAGCATCATACACATTGGCAGTAGGTTCCATTTGTAGAGTCTTTGGTATGACTGACCTGGGAATAGAACTTGGGCCTGTAAACATGGTGGGAGGACTTGCTCCAAGCAAATATAAATTATTTAGACAAACTTACTTGGCTACCATCCAAGCAGCAGCATCTCTGGATTTGTCACAGACAGACAAGTATCTCTACAAGAGAAAATATAGAATGTATGAATCCACATGGCCAATGTCAGAAAAATGTTCATTTACCCTTGCAGCAAGTCAAATTCCCCAAAGTTTTTACATTCTGTCCTATACAAGATAATTCAAATTTCCATCCCAACGCCCAAATTTTCTTCCACATACCAAGATCTGTTTCTCTGCTAGGAGCTTCCCAATTTTTTTTTTTGTTTCTTCCATTCATGCAAACGGTCTCATTCAAACTTACAGTACAAAGAATTCTTTGATAACGGTTGAATCATTTATCTTTAAGCAAAACTGCATTGATTACAAAAACACAGAAAGCACAAAGATTCATTAGACAAAATAAGGTTCTATCACTTGAATAAATATGAGGTGAAGTGGATTTATGTCAGAGCAACTGAAAAAAACAAGAAATAAATAACGAAAGAGGAAAGAATCCTACACTGAATGACAAAAGAAAATAATTGAGGCTCAGATAATGAATAATTGATCTACTAATTGTGGGTACCCTGCCTAGCCATATCAAATTACTGCAGGCATCTTTGCTACACACTACAAAATCTCTAAACAATTTTATCTTCTAATACTCAAAACCTATAAATCACTCATTTCCAATGTTACAGTTACAATGAGCATATGCCATCCCTATGACTTTTATCTGTGAACACTGCACTATATGCATACTGTACTTATACTGTAGTATCAGCAAAGTGATCGTTGACCTTCACAGTGTGTAAGGGAGTAAGGAAGAAATATTACTGTAGGTTTTGCCCATGCCAAAGGGAAATCATTGTCTGATGCCATCCAGTACTCCTATTTTGTGTGTGTGTGTGTGGCGGGGGGGGGTGGGGGGAGGAGGGGTGGTCGGTGGACATTTTCAATGCTGGGCCATGCGTGGCGAAGTTGTCATGCTGCCAAACCTTAAGTTTTTTATTCAACTGACAGAATTCCAATGACAGGGCTCTATTTTAAAGACCTTAGCTTGATCTATCATATGAATAGTTATATGAAAAACATAGAAACGTAACCTTCATCATTCTGTAACTCTCCATTAAATAGACTCATTGGTGTTTACAAACAACTGGCATCACAGCTGCTTGTCAACATTGATGAGTACACTTTTATGTTTGTAACAATGAAATCTAGCTTTTAATTTGCTTACATTCTGCATACAATCATTAGATTTCTGCATGGACTTAAGCTAACATGCACACACACAGTAAGTTCCTGTGCATGCTAACCAGCCCTTACCAGGACACCGTGCCAGTGCTAACAAATTCAGATTTTAGAGCAAATGTTTGTACTATAGGTGCATTTTGTTGTCCCAACAATTTGAAGGAATTGCGCGAGTGCATACAGTAGCCCCAAATAAAATTGCCTAACTCCTCCATTGCATTTCAGGCCAATGGCCCTATTAATAGCCCACTCAGAATCGCCAATACTTCGATCTCCCTCCTTGTCCTTTACCTTTCCAATGTTGAGAATTCTCAGCATGGTAGGCTCTCTAACTTCTCCAGTTTCTGTCCTTGCATTACTGTCCAGTCTTGACATGTCAAAAGGTATCATACATATGATGGACATCCATAGGAAGAGAACGTACCGGGTTTCCCACGTCTATAAATAAGTAATGAAGATCAAGATACTTTAAAATCAAATATCACATTTTGTATGTACTGCACAGAGAGCATGGTGGAATATTGGCTAAAGTATTGGACTCGCAATCTACGAGTGGCTGGTTCAAGTCCTGCCGGTTTCATTATGTTGTGTCCTCTGGCAAGATGAAATATCTCTGTTGCTTCCCTCCACTCAGGAGTTAAAGGCCAGGTCACACTTTAGCGATATTGGATTCGATTTTGCTCCAATTTTTGTGAGTTTATTACTTTTAAAGCTTTCAATTTCCTTGCTTACCTGTATTATGGATGGTTGAACACTGATTTTGTATGTTATTCCTTCAATTTCACTGTATATGAGTGTTTGAAATTCATGTAGACAATAAAAAAAGATGATTTATTAAAGGCTAATGGACCCCACTAATGGCTGCCTATTCACTTCACACAAATGTTGATTGGATTCATCTATAGGGTTGATTACAAATCTACTACCCACCCCGAGAAAGAGATCTTCTTACTCTTAGGTTTTCACGTTTAGCCCTGCCTTCTCTGTAATCAAAAGCAATAGGGTACAACTTCACCCCAGATCAGCACATAGATACACAAAGAACTTGACTACCATCAGTTTGCTTGTAAACAAACATTTTTGAAACTAATTTTGGACACCAACTCATGAATATTAATGAAGATGATACATACATGGAAGCTTCCATCCCCCCAGAAATATTACCTCTCCCTATTGGATTACCCATACCATATGAAGCTATAACAGTATCAACCACACTGACAGAGGGATAGTGCTATTGTACAATTTTTACCCTCCCAGTCATATCTGAGCATGATATTCAATAAGGTACATTCTTCAAGATACTTGCCAGAACTTTCCTGCTATGCAATAACACACAAAGTTGAGCATCACATACATACACACCAAAACAACGAATGGTAAAAGTAGCCAATAAAACGAAGGAGGTACTGTATGCTCAAGACTTCAAATAATACGAAATTAAAAACTTACGTCAGTATCTGTAGCATCCTGCTGGTAAAGTAAGTGAAGTACTGGCTCTAAATCTGCTACCTCATGAGGTAAAATCCTCACCACTATCTTCAGACCTCGTGCTTTTGTGATGAGGTAAAGGCATTTGAAAGCCAGATGAAAGAGTTTAGGCTCAATGTTACTTCTCCTTGTAATGTTTAGCAAACGTAGGGTCATTTCTTCAAGGTATGGGTCCATCAGATGAGGTTGTTCTTGATACTTGTCCACTATACCTGAAGTGTTGAAGTATAAAAAATGAGGTAGATTTACTGACATCGGTGAACAGGGCTGGAAAAGTGTTTGTATATTTCTCTGGAAGGATAATCTAATTATTTCCAGGGTAAATTTCCAGGGTATATTTCCAGAGTAAATTCCTCACAATTCTCCCTTCTTTTCATGTACAGAAAAGGGAAATTTCTCTCCAGATGCCCAACATTCCTGGGAGGGAGCCTCCCAGCTTCCTAACATTTTCCACTAGTCTCGGTGAAGCTGTTGGTGTAAAACTGTCAGTATGTCCAGTCATACAGTCACTGCAGTGCAATATATTCAATTTTTATGTTCGAGATGTTTATTTGAAAACATGCATTTATAATTACCACATGGAGTTCACATAAGCAGTCATTTCTGATTATATAGGGACCAAAAGCAAACAATCACTTTCAGTTGGTCACACAAAGTAGGTTTCCAGGAGTGTTTTCACTAGGAACACAAACTGTGATGTTTGATGTGCTGTATGACCAGTGTTTCCGCTTAATAGCTGTTCTCACATGATTTTGATGCAATGTACGGTCTATTTGAGACCACTCAAATAGACCAAGTTTATTTGAGTGGTCTATTTGTGACCACTCAAATAGACCAAGTTAATTTGAGAAGTCTATTTGTGACCACTCAAATAGACCAAGTTTGTGAGAAAAAATGAAGGAATAAAGAGGGTCCATGTTTGTTCCAATAGTTCATGTGTAAAGTTAAACAAAACTGAAATATTTGGGTGGGTCAAATTTTCTTACATTGAGTATATTGACCCAATTGAAGTTTCTTAATGAAAGCCCCATGACAGATCTACGACATTATCTGTAAATGCATTTTTGTGTTGTATGGTATGTGTGTTAATCTTCAAATTATAAAATACTAAACATTAAAACAATCTTTGTTTCTTCATTTGCATCGACTGGTTTTAAGGCCATACTCCCATGTACATGCCTTAGTAGAATAACTAGTACCATAGCCTAAATCTTAACTGTCACAAATAAATGAGGGCACAAATAAATGAGGGCACAATGGAATGGGGTTGGGGGGGGGGGGAACAGATGCTCCAGAATACAGTAGTTTGTTCCCAACTATTGCCTATAAAATGCACACAAAAGACAGTCATTACTTATCCTACAACTGGGGGGTTGTCGGTGCCACAGAACCAAGCCAGCCCCTCCATGGTTGGTCCCCTGTGGGCTGGGGTTGTAGAATATGCCCACTGTATTTCCCACCTGTCCTAAGAGGCAACTAAAGGGAAACCAGTTTTGCACTTGAACCATGCTTAAAAATAAATTTAAAACTTTGAACTTTTTATCGAGACCACTGGCACTATATAACACAATCGTGTTGGTGTGTCATTAAATCTCATCTAACTGTATGCCTCAAGCAGCAACCTGCATCCTACTCACTCTCCTAATCATTTCATTACCACAGGTATGAAACCTGCCTTCATTTACACCATAAAAACAGATGATATCTAAAAAAGGCCTATATCCAGTGATATCATTTGCATACTGGAAAAAAAAACACTTTGTTAAGTTCTGCTTACTACACTTGTTATGAAGCAGCAGTATTGCAACTGTGGCATTGATTGTCAGTTACCTTTTTTTTGTAACTGTTTCAAAGTGATATTATGCCCTAAGTTACGTATGTGAAAGTTTGTTGATCTCAAATATAGGGAATGACATTTCTGTCTGGGATGGAAAATACAGTTGTGGGGTTTGTGAAAAGTACTGGAATTGAATGGGATAATTTAGGATTAAGACTGTCCAACTAGTCAATTATAGAAAATAATCAGGATTGGCACAATTAATTTACACATTTTGGAAAATCCATCTTTTCAATGTGGAATAGCTGGAGCAGCAGTCACAACACATATGAGAAACTGATCACAAGAGAGAGAGACAAATCCTCTACAATTCTATCATTTCTACACTTTCAAAGCTACCTTTTACTCAGAAAGATGCAGCCAAAGAAGTGCTGAATGTCTTTAAAAGTTCTTTTCAAACAATAAACATGATTAAAATAGTCATTTGAAGTTTTGGAAGAAGAGGAATTTGCCAAAGTATGTGATGAGATGTGCTACTACAGGTACTGTAGGTATCATCTGTAGAGTGGATGGTCTTGTAATAATAAATGCTATTGTATGTACTGTATACTGTACAGTACAATACATACAATACGTATATTGAGGTGACTGTCCACTGCGCAGTTTGGCAAGTGAGCATCTGCATTGGCGTTACTGTCCAAAGCCTATAAAAACATTTGATCAGAATATTAAAAATATCAAACTTGGGACACTACAACCATAGTTTTATGGTAAAACTTGTAAGCATGTCAGAGCTCTCCAGCTCTATAAACACATGAGCCTATACAAACTACAACCTAATAGACTTTGGTCTGTATGTTAATTGTAATAGTTGTCTACATAACTTTCTCTCTCTATTCCCAGACAGTTTCCTTCTGATTGATAATTGCAGAGGTCACTTCAAACCATTTGGTAAGTCAAATTATTAGAGGGTGCAAGCCAACTTCCATCTCAAATCTGATCAGTGTTTACACTTAGCTGCTATGACACGATTTTGACGCAGTGGCTTGTCAATTTGAAAAGCTGATGCTTGTGGAAAAATAAAATGAAAAATGAGGCTTTAACTGTTTGCCACATTTTATTTGTTTATAGTTTCACAAAACTGAAATTTCTAATGAGTTAAATTTCCTTATACTCAGTGTATTGACCAATGTGCACTAAAATTCCTTAGAGGAAACAGTGAGTCCAACTCTGCTGAAAAGACTGCAAGCCAAATGGTGTCTTGAATCTGACTCTGACTCAACTTTCAGTTTCAAATATATTTTGAAAGTTAGGCTGTGGTGCCAATTTCAAAGTCCTTCCAGGACCACACTGCAACTGACTCCAGCAGCAAATCCACACCAAAGTACTGTACACTACATCCTGACCAAGGTGCATTCCATGTTTAGCCCACCCTGGTGGTACACCAAGGTCTGAGTGACCAAACACCGGGATTTTCTGTGTACATACTGTACAGTACAATGCAATAAGTGCAGTACAGAGCAATCCATAGGAATGCATTCATAAGTACAGTATACATAACATACATACTGTACATACATATATGGATAAAGCAGACACTGTATCATACATTGCCAGTGCATGGAGGTACTGTGTATAAACACGTTAGAAGTCATTGGCAGCAATGCATAAGCCGTAGTAGGTAGATTAGGCCTAATGTATTCATGTACAGTACTGCACATGATGCATACAGCATATATTGAGAACACACAAACAGGTACAGCACAATACTGTACTGTATGATAGGGTAACCGTGGAGTGTGCTGGCCCATCGAGTGTAGATCTGCATAAACATCACATCATGTAAAAATCCCCAAATGACAGAGCTCTTAGGTGCCCAGTCAAAGGTACTCTGAGTATACAGTACCGATTCGTCGAGGTTAGCCGACGTTGACGCACGATACGATGACTTACTATCAGAGACTAACTTTGACGACCAGCAGTTTTTCTCCAATTTTCTAATCGTCAAATATCGTCAAATCAACTCCAGTAATCCTTACCTAGAGAACATCTATTGATGAGAAGATTACATCGACCGCACTTCGGTCACACAATGAAAAAAGATATGTACTTAATGTACTTGATCATACAGTATAGTCCATAGATTGGCTTGTGCTCAGGTGGATTTTTTAATGAGCACCTTTTTTAATGAATGCAGTCTCACCAAGGTTCCATTTGCTCGGGTGCATGCATGCACATGTGCATTAAGAAATTCCTATGTGCATGTACAGTAAATGTGGAGGCTTACATGCCAGTGTTTGCTTCGGGTAGGAAATTCGTACCCGGGTACCCAAACCGTATTATCCATCGGGTACCCGGGTACCTGATCATAAACCTTGCAATATCTTTTGTCCACCCCACGGGCTAGGCTATGCACAATATATAACGTAGGCCTACGATGTTTCGTGAAATGTTATAGGAGCGGATGTTAGAAACACACATCGCGGGAACTGTTTCTGGAAAAGTGCAATTTAACTGAAGAATGTTACGGAAACAAACAAGTTTAAAAGCAACTGCATTTCAAATAATTGTGAATGAGATATGGGTTAATATATTTGTTACTTTCAATAAACATGTTATTTTGCGAAGATCAAAAAGAAATCATACAAAAACGCAACCCCAGGTTGCAAGAAGGTCAGTCGGGTACCCGTGCAAACACTATTACATGCACAGTGTGAATGTAACCTTCAGACCTTGCCAAGGCCTAACCTGATGGTCAAATCCTATTAAGGACAATGTAAAATGACTGAGTTACAAATCACAAAATTCTATCTTTATCTTTCAAAATTCCATAACATTCTGTTTCAAGCATAGCCAAGTTCCGAAACTTTATGTTTGGTACCACAATAGCCCACTGTACATTTGCCGCCTATCCCAAAATGTGACTGCATAGGCCTAGTCAAATTAAAGCCTATACAGACAGAATTTTGAAGACTTTCAGTAAGTTGCTTCTCTTTTTTTGGTTGTAAATTTAAAGTAATTTGATAATTTTACAGGTTAATTGGTACCATTAAAGATGGTAAAATGTCAGCAAATCCCTTTCATAAATTGTATTACCGTTTCACATTTTTTTGGAGAAAACCTGCAGCTAAAGGCAATCTTGTCTTGAAATGAACAAAAACACACACTTAAGGCCCATTGCCTCAGAGCTGTCATGGGCGTCCTGTACTTTGACCATGCATTGGAACAAAATACTTTATTTTTATTTTTCTACGCTATTTAAATAAACTTTTATGGGTAAAAGCAAGCCATTTACTGTATGTAGCAATTAGGGCTGTGCATTTTCGGTTAATTCACTATCCGTTTAACCGATTTTATTAACCGGCGGTTAACCGTTTAACCGAAAATGACGTAATGGTCACACAACAACAAAAAGTCAACATTTCCAAAGAGCGCCATCACTTTTGTACAGGAACGTACAAGTCTAAAAATGGCGCCGTAAGTCATGTTCGCCCATGTAAGCATGTGGCAAAAATGTTGGTATTTTGCGCTGAGTTTATATCATCTTTTCACAGTAAACGCCCATCCTGCATTTACTGAAGCTTTCTTCAGAAAATGTGCACTTTTTAACATTCCACCAACAGTTGTATTCCCGCCTGACCCAATTTAATATTGTCAGTTATTTCATGAAACACTCCCACACCGCTGTTTTGATGCAGCTTGTTTGCGATGCAGTGTTCAATACATGTACAGCGCTCACGTGTTTGTCATAATAGCGATCTGTACAATTGCACTGTGAATGGCCCACCAGCTGCAAACAGCACAACCAAGCCCTATTATCCTGCATAAATTAAGGAATTCCCAGCATTCCAACCGTAAAGTTATTTACAGTAGGGCTGATGGAATGTTATCATATGACGTCGTTACGAACGAAAACAATTACGCACGTGGTCCCATACATGCAGTAGACTTGCGTGCGTATCCGTTTTTACCACTAAACAAGGGACCATGTTTTGCTCGGTGACATCATATGCACACGATCCATTGCAAAATTTGAATTGCCTCTGCATTGTGATTGGTTCAAATACGTTGATTCTGAGCCAGCCAATCACAACTCGCGCCATCGCCTATGGGATTTAGTGTGTGAAAATACTAGACCTCCGAACGAATTTCCCCATTGAGTTTGCGTTATGACGATCGCACTTCCCAGGCTTACATAGCTGGTCTGTGCAGCCGGCCAAGCCCCGTGCTAAATTCACCAAGAAACGGCAGCACAAATCTCTTCGTACTTGGATTTTTCAGGGGTTTGACTTAAGTGCATTTCATTTACTGATTATTTTGAAACAAGACGGTAAGATTTGGACAAGAAGTGGCAAAAATACGGGGATATTTATATCAAGAAAGGAACCATAAAATAACGTTAATCGAGTCCATTTTTTGCTGTCCAAGACCGCTAAAGATTAGATCATTATTTTTACGCGCAGCGTAGGGTTGACTTCTACAGTACATTATCGCAACTACAACCCAGTCGATTCAACGAACTGGGTATGCTTATTCATAAAAGTCAACATGGAATGTTCCATTTTATATGATATTGGGCAAAGAACAAAATGGCGGGAATTATCTGGTGCCTACGATCGTATTTTACGGGTTAAATTTTTTCCAAATACTGCTACTAACAATGAAAAATAATGAAACTTATGGAGGTGTAGCATGATAAAATATTTTGATTAGCTACAGTGGGAAGACTTATTCATATACTTTTGTGCCCCAATCATGGTCTCGCGGAGGTTTTATGGACAGAAATACAGGGCTTGGTAACTTTTGTTACAGCTCCCTGCTTGTCTTGTGGCTTTCTTTTCGCATGGTAATCTCTCAAACATGCCGCTAATTTCTTAAGTTGTGCTTGGGTGTTGCTATTGAAGGGATTAGGAGACGAGCATACGAAGTTCTGCCAACGAAAGTAACAATGGGTGGGCCACTTGTCACTCATCATAATGTACTTAATTCGGGGAGCTGCCGCGGAATTAATCCGTTCAATCGAACGGCCGATTTTAAAACACTTTTTACAGTTATTGTTGGAGCGATAATTTGTGAGAAACTGACACTGTTTGTTGCGCGATGTTTGTGTAACAGTTTACTAACAAAGCCAAGCCGCGGCGACTGAGTTATTGGCAATACAAAAACGGTTAATCTATGAAGAGGAATGACGCACGAGTAACCGAAGAGTCGGTCGGTTAACCGGTTAACCGATTAACCGTCACAGCCCTAGTAGCAATACCAAATTTCTTCTACTGTATGTCTTCATGTGTTTTGCTTGGCAAAATGGCACAAAATAGCAAAGTAATGTTTTTCTGGTTAATTTTAGATTGTTTGGTGCATTGAGATTTCTGGACTTACATGCAACAGTGCATGTAGGAAAAAAATTATAAATCGAACCCTGGATCACACCCAGAAAAACTGTTTCGCTGCTGGAATGTGAAGAAGAAGTTGGCGCTCATGCCGACCATCTTCGCACTGCAGTATGGTAAATACACCGTATTTAGTGCACTGCCAAATCTCTTGCACGAGGGAAAGTTCTTCCCTTTCGCTGCAGCAAAGTATCAGCCTAAGTTGTTAAACAGTTCACCAAACCAAATGTTTTGTTTTTGTTCACACAGAAACCAAAACTGCCAGAACGTTTTTACCGTATCTTTACCCAAATTAGTTGCATTTAATCCTCACTATAGTGAACAGTTGATTCTTCAATTAAGGTCTGGAAAAAACAACCTTTTTGCTCCATTTATCTTGACTGTTGTTAGCATGAGTTTGCTAGCTTATTCAGTGGTTGAAAACAGGAATCCTGAAGATATCGGATTTCATAATATATTTTGCACTATCCTTAAAGTTGGTTGCTTGCCATCTCCGCCTAGAAATTTGGCAGTTTTACAACAAACAAGAACAGCTTGTTCCAGTCAACATGATATCACCAATTTAGAGCAAAGCTTTGAAGATATCTAATTGAAATTTCAACAGATTCAAGTTAGGACATTACAGATTCAGCATACGATATGTAAGCCCTTCAAGGGACATTTCATTTTCAGTTCTAGAACACTTTTTAATTTTTTAGGTTGCATTTGCAAAATTCCACTTATCCATGCCACATGAAATGCAGATTGGCATCCTGAGGACTTAAACCCTAGCCTAAAATACTTTGAAAAAATCGCTGGCATTATGTACCAAGCCATGAAGATTGTTCTCAAAAATAAAAAAAAAACACACACAAACACACAAGTGTAAGTTTTGGCTTAGGTCTATGCTATAGACAAAAGGGTACTAGGCCCTAGTTGGGTTTCCATACCCGGAAGTCGCATACCTATGCATAGGTATGCACATACATTTATTTATCCCTGTTAAGACTAGGCCTAACCCTTTACTACTGTGCGTATATAGCCCTCTTGCGTACCTACTGTAACCCTAACCTCATTTCTATGCTTACGTAACCCTTACCCTATAACTGGGTACAGAAACCCAATTAGAGCCCAAAAAAGCCTAGGCCTAGGCCTATAAAAAAAATACGGTGGGGGGGGGGGCAATTACTGTGCCACTATGAATTGGTTAAACATGACTCATGTAGGCTAGTCATGAGTCATTACTAGGCCTAACTGTTACTATGTTAGGACTAGCCTAGCCTAAGTCTTCAGCCAAGTGCTGTGACTCCACGAAACCAATGAAAAAAAGGCCTAAGAACTTGAAAAGTGCGGGGCATTTCATGATAGCTCCTTGAAGTTGTACTGTAACTTAGGCATGCATAGACTAGCACAGCTGCAGGGGTTCAAAAAGTTCAGGTCTTAGGCTAGGCCACAGTCCCTATCGTGGTTTTGCTATGACTCTCTTGCGTGCTCACTTGTAAACCTTTGGAGTGCCAATTCAACGAGAATCTGGTCATTGTAGATTTGTGGAAGACTTTCAGTGATTTCCTTAACATCATCAGCTTCCGAGAACTCGTCTATGATGGAACCCTTAAGAGCCAGTTCTCGTAATTCATCAGTGTCCATTGCTAAAAGCTTCTCCTTTTCGGCGGAAGTCAAGACGTTTATCTGTTTATCAGTAGCCATGATGATGTCTTGCCTCCGCTCTTAATATCGAGTTGAAGTCAGTTTATCTTGCACGCACTGCGAACTTGTTTAGTGTATATCCCAGGGTACTTAGCGCGTACTTTTGTTTCGTAGGCTTATAGCCTGGAAGGGGAATATCATTTTTTTGTTTTTAGGCCCTCAAAATGATTTCTTTCAAAATTAAAATGAAGGTCCGACATAGGATTAGGGTTACGAAGGCTAAGTGTTAACAAACAAATCCCCCTTACCAAATGACAAAATTGTTGACAAAAAGCTGCAGGGAAGTCCAATGCACCGTGTAAATCATACCTCGGTATGGTTTGAAAACAAATGTTTCCAGGGAGTTGTTAATGTTGCAACCCCCTGGTACACCCACGCAGATGCATATTTGCTCCCGGTGATGAGGCTTTCACTTTTGTCAATTAGCTTGGTCAGCATCCCGAAATCCAGAGTGCTAGCTGCTCAACCTTTTTTTGTATTTACACTAGATAATGAAAGAAAACTTTTGCAAAATGGGCCATTTTCCTCGGACCCATATCGTAAAAAGATATAACCTAACCATTATTTTGTAAAAAATTAAAAATTTCTCTGAAAGATTCAAAAAGTCCATAACCTCCGTGAGAAAATTCCGACAGGGATCAGATGTTATTTGGAAGAACAGCTCCCTGGTGGGAATAAAGTCGGAATTGCCTTTCGTAAAATTCCAAATTTTCTGCAATGTAAGCTCTTGAATTTGAAATATTTGTCCAAAAAGGACAACAAAGTTTAGGGAATTTTTGAAAAGTCATCGGAAAGTGCCAGTTCGTAGGCCTTAGATAACATTATGCAACAACGAGTCCGTGCAATATCGTTCTCAGATTTTCCCCAATATAGAAGTGCAGATTCTTAAATCCCCCAACTTGCAATACAAGCTCCATATCTACAAATGATTTGTTTAAATTTAAAAGCACTTCATATTTCAGGCAGAAAATTATTGGCCTACCGTACTCAAATGCTTTCATATACACCTATCATCAGATACCTTTCAACCATTTCACTAGAGAAGTCTGTGTAAAAGGATTCTTTAGTTATGGCAGTGTCAAAATGATACCAATGTACAACGTCTACAGAGGGCATAGATACTGGAATTTTGTCCAGTTTAGCACGGTTGGCCAACAAAAGAAGAAGAAGAAAAAAAAAAAAAAAACAATATTTCCACCTTTTTCAGTGCGCAGTTTCATTTGAAAAAATTTGATGAATTATGCCATTTAATTTCTTTCTTTGATTGAAAAAAAATCGTTCTTCCTCGTAAAAAAGCGAAAAAATTAGCTAGTTTACTACAGTTTGAAAACTGTAGCTTTTGGTTAATGAGGTAGGGTGAGGTGCATGGTCCAAAAATTGTTCCGCCCCCTCCCTCCTTCCATATTGCTCCCTAGCTACGCTACCGTGAATTTCCTGTCCTGAACGTAAGAAATTCTGGATTTCTGAACTTCAGATTGAATGTTATGCAGTATCTCACTCTATGTGGGGATTGGATCCGCATTGTTCAAGTTCAATTGAGGTCGGTCGATTTCCAAAATACAATTGAGTTTTCCTTCATATCTTTTTTTAAGTTGTTGAACAATAATCTGATCCACGACTTGTGGTCTTCTTTTTTATTTTTTTTTTCGGTCGTCCCACCAAAAGAATCCCTATAGACCTTTAATTATCTCTTCATCACAAAAAATGTCAAATGACATCTGTCAACTATCATGTGTGCGGTTTTTCCAATTTTTACTTCCTTTCATAAAATTTCAAAATTCTCCAGTTTAAGCTCCCGCTTGATTCGAAAATAAAAGTGGCAACAAAGTTTCGTAAACTTTCCCTTTTTTCCAAAAGTGACAAAATTTGGAAATTTGCCCATATGTGACACCAGCATCAAGTGACAACACAATGCGGTTTCCAAAATTTTCTGTATCAGAGTTCAAGTTTTCAATTCACCATAAGTTCCCGATTTTCAAATTCAAATATTTGGCCGGCAAAAAGGGCAACGAAGTTTCAAAAATTTTAAATTTCGTTGTAGAGCCTCGATTCCCCCACCCATAAGCAGTGGCGTAGCCAGGATGAAACTTTTAGGGGGGCCTAGGTAAGAAGTGGGGGCCTGGTACCTCCTAAGGTCGAGCGCGGCAAGACTATCTAAGCGGAGCGCCACCATCAGTTGGCGCGGAGACAAGAAAATTTTGGGATTTACAAACCCTCCAAATGGCCAGAAAAGGCACTTCCCACTTGTTTTAGGCTTGATGTTCCCTGCCTTGAAAAACGAATCTCATGTCTGCCACTTCTCAAATAATAAGAATAAAAATCCTTTCCCTTGGGAAAAAACTTCAGGAGGACGGAGATCGCAAATGCGATGTACGTCCAATATTAGGCAATATTTTAATGGAAACTTTCTTTGCGTTAAATTTCCTAGATGCAAAACGGTGCTATGTTTGGCGAAACTTTGATCTGATTAAAGGCCTTCGTTTTAGGATTTTCCTTTTTGAGGAGCATGAAAAATGTCAAAATACTCATTTTTAGTCTTTGTTGAGGTTTTACAAGTGGCATACATACTGCCAAAGAAACAACGCTTTCCGGTTTTCAGTGGTGTCTAGATGCAAAATGGTGCAGTATTTGTTTAGTCATCGGGAAATTATGTAGTCAAAATTAAAATACTACGAGTAAATCTCTCAAAATTTAAACCGCAAAGCAGAAGTATGCATTACGTGGGAAACACATGAAATCCGGACCTTGTGGACATTTTAAAAATCCGCCCGGATGCCAGTGTCAATCAAAACCTAAGTATGAAAAGTTTCCCGAAAGAAGGGAGAAAAATTTCTTCAGATGTGGGCAGTCCAAAATAACCTTCAAGGGATGGGGTCAGGGGAGGAGAGAAGAGATGTACTTGATAAATTACAGGCCAAAAGCGTAGTTTGCGGTCGTAACTACTGAATGAATTTAAGGTGTAGATGCGGAGCTTTGATGGCCCACTGTTAGTAGTCAATTTTTGTGAGTTGGGCTGAACTTGGCTTTGGGGTGAAACAAATGAACAGTTAATTAATCTGTAATATTTGGGCTGGTTGAAGTTGTTATCTTCAGAGTTATTGAACCTGAAATGTGATTTTTTGGCAATACTTCGGAAATACATGAAATTGAAGTACAAACCAGGGGGCAGAAAATGAAAGACACATGATATACAATTTCTAATTATATTGTCAAATTAACTTGTGAGACATGCAAAAAACAATCAGTAATACAAAGAAAGGTTCTGGTTTGCAAGGCGATGAAAATGGACGGCTTTAAATACTTGCAAAATGTGGTTGGCAAGAAAATCATAAGAAAATACAATGGTATAATTTTCATAGTAACTAATATCAATGGAACCCTTACAAAATAGGTCAGGCAATTAGTTCCAAATTTGCAGGTTTTCACATGTTTCTTCCAGGGGTTATCACAGGTTTTTGCATGAAAACCTGTGTTTTTCCTTGACATTGACGTGGAGATTCAAACAACAAACAGCTTATTAAACAAAATAGCCTAACTTAAGGCTGTGAAAATAGCGAGTGAGACTCGCTACACTACGATCCGGTTTAAGTGACGTGACGAAATGATTCAATGAAAATCACGCTTGTGTTGTCACAGCTGCGATAAAGAATAGAAAGGTCGACCGGATAAGTGACCTATTAGGAGGTCCAGTCTAGTGTCTTCTACTTAATCATAGGGAGTAGAGAGTGTATCTTGGCCAAAAAGTTCCTAACAATTTGTACCAAAGGTATCGCTGAAGTTTCCAAATGGAAGACGAAGCTTTAAAAATACTTTCAAACAAAATTTTTGTGGAAGTATTGATGTACAAATCAAAATAAATGTTAGCCTCTATGCAAGAAACCCGGCAATATTTTACTTTTCTCTGTTGTTGTTACTGCTCTCTGTTGATATAAGGTCACAACCACAAACTGACCCGAATTCATGCATTGTGCATGCTATTACGTAACTGCGGTCGAAAAGCCGGCCCGACCTGTGACCTTTTAGACGGTACAATGGCTTCCACCTAAATAATAGGGAGTAAAGCTGTATCTTGAACTAAAAAATACCTCACAATTCTTAGCGAGAGCATCAAAGTACCATTTACCATGGATAACGAATAGTAAAATTATAATTCTGAGCAAAAATGTTGACGAAGTCCTGATGTATAAATGTCAGTCACTTTGTAAAAACATTACAATATTTGACTATGCCCTGCTATGAAGTAATGTACAACCGCTTAGCGAAACAAAGCTTTATAAAGATTGCGACATTTTACGGAAGGTACACATATTTCTGACGGCCCCATGTGGACATATATATTTTCGAGACGAAATTTGATGTTTATGCAATTATGTAATCAAAAATTATAAATATACCCGATGAAAGTCACAGTATTCTTTCGAAAAGGAACAAACAGCCACACATTGCAATATATTTTTGGTGTCCAGCAATGCCATTCACACAGTTGTCTCTCTTAACAATGATATACCCTAGCAACAACGACCTCGATGATCCAAAATGAAGACAGGCTTTGGCTTGGTACTATTCTGCTGAAAACAAGGCAAAACAAACTAAGAAATAATTTTCAATCGTTGAAGTTACAAATCATAGCTTGAGCCAACTCTAAAATGCACGATCCTACACATGTTTTGCAAAAGTGTTGTCTGCATGAGTCCAAAGGATTTCCCTTTCGGGAAACCAAAAAGGACTTGTCGAAAAAAATAGTTCTCTAGTGGCACTTGTTCGCAGTAAATCAAATCCGAAAGACAGAAAGGGTCTTCACCTAAAAAAGCCACGTTCGAGTTTGTCGTCGACCCGTTCGTTTCATCTTCGAAGTGAAATGCAATAAACTACAGTACACATTGTATACGGTATCTAATTTAGTGAAAATAGGCATTTTGAGGTTATTACTTGATTTCATAAGTGCGCACAAAATGTGTTTTACACACGTTCATGCATGTTTTCTTAATTGTTGCACATTTTATTTATTTACTGTTTTGAAAGAAATACTTCAAAGTTTATTTCCGTTCCAAACATATTATTTTTTCGCAATTACTTTATCAGGACGCAAAAAATCTGGGGGGTGGGGGGGGGGGGCTGAAGAAAATCTGAGAGCCTAGCCCCCCAGGTCCCCCCACGGATACGCCACTGCCCATAAGAAAACATTACAGCGTGTAACAACAATGATCTTCAGTCGTTGTGCAAAGTCGGATTTTGCTTCTGGCGGGAAACGCAGATTCTCCTGAAACATCCACACTTAAAAAGAAATAAAAATTTCTTCAAAAATCGGCCCGATTTGGTTGATTCATGTTCGTGTGCATAAGCCAATGGATGAGATTTTGGAGGTGCAGAGCTCTCAGAAGAGAGTACATTGACCTATTTCCAAATAGCAATTACAAAGGATTGTGGGATAGAATTTTGGTGTTTGTCATTTTTGTCAATGGCATTTTACTGTGGTTAAAATTGACGCACACCCAAAACTATATCCCACAATTCATTGTAATTGCTATTTGGAAATAGGTCTATAGGGGAGCAAGTTTTCTGCCTTCCTCTTCATTTGTTACTCATATTTAATGAAATCTGAAAGCTTTATCGGATGACCAGGAAGCAGATTTCCCTTGTAATTGGCAAACGCATTTTAGGGAACTGAAGATGCATCGGTGCAATCTGCATGCAAGTTTTGTGATCGGAATAAATGATTCTAATGCAACATTTTGACTGACACGCCTGTCTCGCATTCGTGACGATTCGCACTGTTTTTTATTTACTTATGATCATTACCGTAGTGGTATATAATAGGGAAATATATTTACACAGAATTATTCTGGCAAGACACTCACCCTTAAAATCAGAGGCACACCTCCATCCTCTGTCTTCAGGGGTGTGGTGTCGAACGAACGAATTATGAATGTATTTTTATCGTTTGCTGTAAAAAACAATCTTTCTTAAATTATCAAAACTTTTCGCGCGCTTCACACTTTACCTAATTGTTATCCTTTTACACATATCTTCCGGTTGCAACTTTCGGAGAAGCAAGGCAGCAAAACTTCTGTACGAATCATTAAGTAGAACACCCCCCTTGTGAATTGCAGATGGGCTTTGATGGGGGAAATGAAACTGTCAAGATGCAGACTCTCAATACAAGTTTTGCACGCATTTGTCATGATTTCTGCCCTGCGGATCTTTCTCATATTTGAAGTAATACAATTCACAGTTATTTTGTTTTTCAAGGATTGCATCACTTTGCATCAAGGACACCTTAACTTAACAAAAATTTCACAAAGGGAGAGGAGTTTTTGCAAGTACGGTATCAACAACATAAAAATATTTTTCGAATATGTATCCAAAAAGAAAGAAATGACATGACAAGGTATGAGTTGCAATAGCCATTTATGAAGTTATACACACTGCCAGGAAAATTTTCTCGGGAATCGCGCAAAGATTTTTGTTCACATTTTGCGAGCAAGTTTGTATAGTTTCCCGAAATCGATTTAAACTCCTACGCCTAAGTTTAAATATTAAAAAAATTCTCACATGAGAGGGGACATCGTCCAATTCCCTTAGACGCCTACTCAGACCGACAATCGGGGCGGAGTCTCCTAAAGTTCCATTCCCTTTCTTAGTAATCTAATAGTGTCCTCATCCTTTACCCTGTGTGCGTCATTTCCGCCTGGCGTCGTCAATCATCATGCTTATTCCTGTCTTAACACTCCTTAACTTTCTATTCCCGTGTCCCGTCGTCCCGAATCTGCGCATGTTTCAATACACGTCCTATCAATATTTGAACCAGGTTTTAACATAATCAAGCCCATTTCCCTTTCTTCATCTCTCTCATTGACAATAGTCTCTGTTTTTATTTTATTTTTCAATTTCTTTTTATCTCTCTTCCCATTTTCTTCCCTTTTTTCTACCTTTTCCTCTTCCACTCTTTCCTTGTTTTCTTTTTTTTCATATTTTCCCATCACGGTTCTACTGAGATTTTTGCGGGGGAAGGACAGTTCCAATCTGGCTGCATGGGCCACTGTAAGGTCTTGTAAATGTATAATTTACCTCCTGGGACCAGGGAAGTGTCCGAGGTGCTGTCTAATACACCTCCCAGATGGGATCCACGCTGTTTTAAAAGTTTCCTCTTTAACATTCCATTGTTCAGGCCCGTAGTAGCCAGACAAGGCACCGAAGGGGCCAAACCCTTTCCAGTTGGCGAAAAAAGTTTTCAGGGGGCGAAATGTGTACAAATGTATTAAGTCAATGGCAAACTTCAAAGTTTCTCGCGGCGAAAAATTTTCAGGGGGTTCGCTCCTTCTGGCCCCACCCTCCTTGACTACAGGCCTCTCAATAGGCCAATAGCGCCCTCTTCATTAGTCTTGTCTCTTTATCTGGCTCATCTACTGAAATAAACGAATTGATAAAAACGTGATTTTGTTATCTCTTTCAGCTCAGGAGGTACTGACAAATGTCCGCATAGTCTAATCTCAAGAACTTTTGGTCTTTACCGCCAGTGCCTGGTCCAAAGATTTCCCCCACTGGACTCCACGTTCCGAGGTCTGCAATACTAGAAGACAGAGAGCAACTGCAAAGGTTTGTTATATAAATTGCGGGTCAAGCCTTATTCTCCACTTAACGCGCATGCATAAGTAAACAGGTATATTAAGCGCACATACAGTCAGCCACCTGCATACCAACGGAATCAGGTGAAGGACATTATTTGTGATATTTGATGTTTTTGCGCATATCAGGGACATAGATTTGAGCCATATAAAAAGAACATTGGTCCTCCATATTTCAATAAATAGATCGTTTGTAATATTTTTCTCATTTTAATAGCCGAATATACAGGAGTAGTCTTTGAATCTATTCTCGAAGTACTGAAAAGGTGCGAGAATTGGTTTCTTAGTAATTAGCCTTGAGTTGAAATTTACTTTCTTGAATATAGTTTGCGGAACAGTGGTCAAACTATGTTAACATTTTTCAAGTTTGCCGTTAATGCTCAGGGCCTCACTATAAATGAAAAAAAAAAAATGATGTGCATGAGGAAGTCCAAAGGCGAGCTTCTATATAGATAACTATCTTATTTATGCCTTGTCATGATCGCTTGCGTCTCCTTCATCTCACTGGGAAGTTGGGAGAAATGTATTCCAGCTACAAGTAAGCAATGTCTCTTACAAATTCACAATTTGACTTCGAGGTAATCCTATCTGTCTATGCAACTTCATATTGTAAGAGTGTTCATGAACAGGCCGTTTGCAATGTGCAATGAGCACTGACGTCATTCGTGAGGACAAACAGTGCGGCAGCACTCAGCTCTCACGGGTAGATTCCCAACATGAGTATAAGTAGACTTTGTATCGCTATAACAAACCAGCTGTCTGTATTTGTGACGATATATAACGCTACACGTCCCAAAGAGGACGCATTTCCTTTTCTCTGACGTGAAAGACATAGGGTTTATTGGACCAATTGGTTGGAAACTAGGAGGTAAAACTTCATCTAATTAACTCTAATTAACTAACAAATAGAGTTTATTTGGGAGATATCCCTTTTTGGCCTAATTAACTACGAAATGGGTAGAGCCCTGGACATTTGCACCGCGTAGCAAATTTGGTTTGTCAGTATTTTGGATCATGACGAATTTTGTTACAGCCTGAACCTAGTGATTTGGGATGACAAAGCAATAAAGTAGGCTTCAACCAATAGGTAGAGGTTCAAAGCATTTTAATAAGTCAATTACTCTATACCAAAATGATAACAAGTACAGTTCCCCCACTACAGGCCAAAACTTGCTTTTCATATTACGTCATTACGACGTTACTGACGTCATTACGTAAAAATTGTGCGAATGCTTAAAACTCGTTTTTTCACACAACACAATATGCCGATGGAAGAAGGGGACCCAGAATCTCTTATTAAATGATCGCTAAATATATTGAAACGGTAGAAATAAAAGATATTTGGACATTGAATGGGTTATCGATGTCTGTACACTTAAAAAAAATGTATAGCGCCACTGTTTTGATCCCAGATCGTTGCTGAAGCCGATCAAGGCATGGAGCTATAACTTGGTCAAATTTATAGCTCCATGATCAAGGCAAGTATTGCAAGACTCCACCAGTCTATACTTGAGGACCCACAGCCTTAGGGTGAAGTCTTTGGGAGATAGCTTTCTTGGTCTTTCTTAAGAAAAAAATACAACTATGGTTGTCTCCTTTAGTTGGTACAGATTTCGTCATTGAAAATGGAATGCTTTAGTTGGGGGAAGGCGGTATTGCAGGGTTACTTGTAGTTGTACACTGGAAGTGACTTGACAACTGAGTGCCAGACGGTGAATTTTTGGCAAACCTCCCTCCTTCCGTGTTGGCACAACTGGAATAGAAGCACGAAGTTCGTTAATATTTTAAGGAAACGTACTTTATTGTGTCTTAAATTCCACGTTTACGGACACGTCGAATATAATCCAGAAAATATACTGTATGAAGAAGTGAAGGAATGGTAACCATGTTAACGTAATCATGAACACTTACGTTCTCCAATACGTTTGTTAAAAAGAAACCAGTATTTTATACTAGTTATAACGTAAATGCAAGACTGAATTATGTAGGAGAATGATATAAGACAAGGTCCTGCTTAGCACCTTCGTGCATGGCCGCCCCTGCCCCTTCCTACAGCCAATATTGTTCGTTTGCCTGGACATGCGTTGATTTTATCGTAGCGGTAAGAGGGCGAACAAGGTCATCTCCCCGTTGTCTAAAAATTGCTAATAGTTAGATCGATAGACGGAAATGAAAGATGAATTTTGTATAAAAATGGTCTCATCAACCCTTTTCTCTTATTAAACTCAGTCATGCAATTAGTTTTCTTGTCTCTAAAACCCTTTATTCAATTTTCATAGGCAAAGTTGTAATTTTCCAGTTCAATTCATTTAATTTCTGAATTTGCAGATATTCTCAAAGGAATTCGTGTAACGAGGAACTTTGAGAACACTTTTTTCTGTGTAAACTGAAGAATGATATGCAATGCAACTTTCTCTTGGTAACCTCCTCTGCGAAAACTAAGGATCCCATCCTTCAACTTCGATGCTTTGCAACTTAGTAAAAAGGATTGATAGAGGATTGATAGCGCCATGAAAAAGCTCCTACTATCAACGCTTCTGTCCAGCCACCCCAGGTCGGTAGCCAGAGGGGGGTTTATATGCCTTAAAATTCTTTTTTCCTTCTACAAAATTGGAAGTTTGCCCATCGAAGTAATACATATTTACTAATTTACCCCTGGAAAAATTGTCGCCCGTTTCATTAGCCTATAGATTGTTCTTCTGTCTAGTTCAATACGGGCTTTTCATGAACATAATTCGTTCACCCACTTTCCAATTTCCGCAACAGGACGCAACTTTTGCAGTTCCTTTAAAGGGACAATCAGAGTTTGACAGCGAATATTGGCATTTTGTTACAGTACTCGTTTTTAAAGGGAGCTATTGCGTTCGTTTTAAAGGAAATTTTGTCTTTTTAAAACCAATATTTCTTGGCAAAGAGTGATAAATAGTTAAAAATAAAGCAGTATGGTAGCCTTCTTTTAAATAAGTTTCCTTCAGATAGAAATTCAGTTGTTTGTCGCTCAAGAATAATTTGTTCACCTAAACTTTCAACATTTCAAAAGATGCAACTTCCACAACCCCTCTTGGGCATAATGATTTGAGGAGACTATTGCTTGGATTTATTGTTGAGACCGAATATTTTGGAAATGACTGAAGCTTTTTACTTTTAATACTATGTTGGAACATTTTAAACGCAAAATTTCCCTTTAAGTTTCAACTTATTACGGTATTTACCAGAATTAACAGACATTGAAGAGGTTTTTTTTAAAGTAAGAAGAAACGTTCATTTTGTATTAATTTACAGTTGGATGAGAATTTTGTAATTTTGTTGGAGCAACAAAATGCCACACATTTAGCAATACACATCATCATCCATAGGGTGACCAATCACGTCATGATGATGACAGGCCTTTTTTCAATGTAAGTTTTGTTTCAATGTATGATTGTGGTGCGTAATTAAAATCGTGCAAAGACTGTTAAACAAACTCGTATAGTCCTTTTAATCTGTTTCGTATTTATTACGAACTATTTTCTCAAAAAATGAAGATATTAACAGAATTTGACGAAGGATATGGCCAATTTATTTGCTTTCGGTGTATAACATGTTGATGAAATGTAATAACAATATAGCCTAAGCCCATCTTGGAAAAATGGATGCAATGGACTGATTATACGGCCACAACAAAAACGCTACCTCGAAAAAGAAATGCTCTCATGCCTCCCTGCTATACCTCAATGCTTTTGCTTGGTGCCCAGGACAAGAAATGAAGAAGGGAAGACAGGCCAGTGAGCCACAACTGGAAAAGGCCAAGGTCGGTTGAATTGAACCAATTGGTTGGAAATTGGGCGGTGAACTCCATCTAACCTAACCTAACCTAACCTACCTCAATGATCATATACAATATAAACGATTGCAGAGCATTGAACAAGCTTTGCATGTAATGTGTGCATTGATGTAGAAATCTGTTCTGGCAACTTCCTGGTTCGACTGAGGAAAACGGGTAGAAACTGGGCCGTAAAACTCCATCTAACCTAATCTAACCATCTTTGTCTATGAAGATAATATCAAATGGAAGGGAAGTTCCTCACCCGAAAGCTCCACCCGAAAGCTGCAATTGTGTTCATCTTTTCACCATGAGAATTATGCTTGGCTTAAAGTATTACGCATCAAGTAAATACTTTTACAAAAAGTTCTCTGGCTGGATGTTTACGTGTTCAGACATACTTCACGCCTCACCAGTCAAAAGTATACATCGGTTACCCGCGTTTGAATGTAATGTTGAGCAATTTGCCAACAACCGCGGAGCGGGCTCCGTTTTCTTACTCTTCAGCTCCAACTGTACAAGGAATATGCCGTGCAGCCGGCCACGTAGGAATGATGCCAACTTGTCAGTGCTATTGGAATACTTGGCTGCACACCCTCGTCTCGTCAAGAAAGTGCCTGACCTTCAACTTTACAGGATCCAATAATTTAATAAAATCGACAGGGGGTAAAATGAAGGTGGCATTGTTTATGCAAATACCATGTATATACACATGGCAGTCGGTTTACCTTTGTGGGTTCAATGTGATTGTGTAGTAATTACATCACGCCGGTTGTCGGGTCCAACAGGCAGCAGTGCATTGTTATTGTAAGTGCTGGTGTATGCGTATTGTTATACGAGTGAAGAGGTCATTTTCCTAGAACGAAAGTTGAAAATTTTGTCTTGACTGAAAATTGGCTCAATCACCGGTGCGCCATATATTACTGAGTCACATCATCAATTTTTTGTCTATAGCAGGGAAGGCCAACTCCCTGTTTACAGTCGATTTGAAAATAACAAAATGCAAAAGGTGTACAGTGCTATCAACGGGCATGATTGACTTAAAGGGCCAATCCTCTCACCCCAAACTACACTTCTAGTATAGGGTAACACAAACTCTCAATTGGCTCAGCTTTTTGATTGACTGCTGATTCAAACAATGCACAGCACCAAAGCTTATATTACACAGCATGAACTGTTCTGAGAGTGTTTGATCATACACGTTGAGCTTTTCTGTACTGAAGCAGTATACTGAGATTTTGTCTGGGTGAGGGTGAATTTCAGACAATTGTGGGAGGGGCTTAATTAAGAAGTTCGGGTTAGGGACTGGTAGAAATACGTAGGATATATATTAAAGGACAACGATGGGACGGTTTTCCGCAAAGAAACAAAGCAGAATGTATCTGAAACATTGGGCAACCCCAGTGTCGGCGACAGAATGTCATAATTGCGGAGGTCACTGCGGTAACCAAGATTTTTGACTCGGGATATCCATTTCATTGCGCAACCCCTTCAGCTAATGTGCGATGTTTTACATGGGGTTTCTTGATTGGTCTTTTCCATTATATTGTATCGACTTTAATCTTTGTTATGGGTAGGTATATGATTAGTGTTATCGTTAGCCAATTGGGAAATTTCTTCCTGAAAGTGAAATTCAGCTAACCCAACTTGAATTAGTAGACTGTCCTATTTCATGATTGGCTGTTGAGAGTCATGTGACAATTTTCCTTCTATTCAAATGGGGAATATTCTAGGACTAACTTCTTGGTTTACCTTGAATAGGCAAATATTTAAGTCTTGAAATGTTATGAAACATAGTAGGCCTATTTTGAAGAGAAATGAGAAAAAAATGGTAAAATTTAGCGTTGCCTCAAAATAAGTTTAGGCCGACTGCCCAGTTACCTTTTCGCATCGACCCCGGACGGTTACAGGCCTGTTTTGCTGGTTTCATTTAAAATAATTTTTTAGCGCTAAGTGCTTTACACTTCGATTCATTGGGCTCAATTTTATACAGGAAAAGTGGTCCTTGTTACAGTTTTCAACATAACATTTTTATACCTTTATGACAATATTGCACTCGTAGGACTATTTGTTTTAATATGCTCTATCGGAGTAAAATGATCATTAATATGACTGTTTTTAATTATTTAAAATGTAAATTCCCCGATTCCATCTCTTGTATATTTGCTTAGATAAATCTTGGCTGACGTCATCAAAATTTCAATTGTTCCCTACAGAGAGCCATGACCTCGACCCCAAATAGTGGTGTTCTATCCACGAATATACTGACTGTCACCGTACAACCTGCCATGGAAAACAAAACAGGAAACTGTAAACAGTCAGTACCAGTTTATGAAAGTTATTTCCTGATGACTTTATGTTTTTTTTTTCTTCTTTCTTATTCCAATTGGTCAATTTACGACCGTCACGGGTTGTCACTACAAAGAAAGCCACCCGCCTTGCTACACGGTGTTCTTGTTCGGATGAAAAATCTGCCATACACCAATCCAGGAAATACAATATTGAATCGGAACTTCCGCGATTGAATTGACTTGAGAAATTACTACAATGTTAAAGTCAATAAAACATCTAGATGGACGATGAAAGACTCATAACAGTGAGCTGATAGATAGCTGTTAGGCTCCCTTGTAGCTCATAGAAACCGTATATAGGCTACTGAATGAAACCCTAAAATTGGCATGGTCCACAATTTGATGTCTTTTGACAGTACAATTCAATTAGTGGAAAAATTGAATCGGGATCAACAATTCCAAAATTTTGTTGGTCAGGTTAATGATTTGTTCGCATGCACAATTTTACACAAAAGTTGCAAACTTAGGCGGCATGCCAAGCTATAAAGTCTAAACTTGCAGGTACATATGCTGCTACTCCTACAGATACGGTGCTACAGCAAATTCTTGGAAGTGTTGTGGTAACTTTGGGAATATCATATTAATCAATGAAAGATTGAGATAGAACTCAAGGAAAGAGTTCAACTTGAGTTTCGTGTGTGTTTTTTACAGCTCTGACCCTGACTGACCATCGACTAAGCTGAATATATCCAAATAGGCAAATACGGTACTTAAATATCTCTGCATATAACACTCGCCAAACAGTTCTTTCAAGAAAAAGGGAGCACGTGCGTAGATCCACTTATATAGGGATGTCAACTACTCCATTTCAATAAATTTCTTCGTTTTAAAGAAGTTATCGAAGTAACATTTAAAAAAGACTTATTATGAAGTACATATATTTGTAGGTTACAACTTCCTGATCGGCAGAAAGCACAACCGACAGAATTGAACCTAGTACACTGTACACTGTGAGTAATGCTTACTAGTGTAATGAAACTACCCGTTGACTCTGCCCAGACCTACACCAGGCAGTAGCGTAACTGGGGCGTAAAGAGTTAGGAGGGGGAGGGAAGTAAAATAAAACAAATGTACCGACAGCAGATAGTACCGACACTTGTGAAAAAAAGTATCACTCCAAAGGTCACCCTAGCATCGGTGTGGCCTTGCCCCCCCCCCCCTTTCCATGTACCCCAACCGCAGACCCGTTGCTCTCATATAAAGCGGGCACTGCCACCGCGAAAGATGTACTTAAAAGTGTTATGTTTGTAGCCAGTCTGACTTTAGCAACACCATGTGATAACAAATTTGCAGGAACCACATTCCAGAACCTATCACAGATTGTTTAACCGTCATCGACAGTATAGATACACACATGCGGGCGAAACGCGTCAAAATTTCGCGTTTTTCGTTAGAAGCTTCACCCCAATTCCTTTCTTATCTGAGGAACGGGAACACTAATCAAGACTATTAATTATAACTAGAATTCAGGCAGTAGGCCTACTTAATTTAGTTTTATTTCAAATAAAATTTTCCATGGCGACAAAAATTTCTTTATAATTTCTTTATAAATTTATGCGCAGTACGAATAAAGTTGTAGATTCAAATTCATGAAAGCATATAATCATGTTAAACATGAAAATCAAGGACTTACTATACTGCAGGAGACCCATTAATGATGCACGTTTAACTGGAGCTTTTGTTCTCAAACTGTACAAAGGTATGGGTCGTACGACATATTGATTGTGATTGTTGTACATGAAGTGGGCCAGCATTTGGAAATTGGGTGTTTTTATTTTTCATGGTGAACCCAGTTAACAGTGTTGTAATGACTCGAGTCACCAGTTTTCAAACTTTTAAGTGACTCGAGTCACTGTACTATTCCAATGGGGAAATTACTCCTGAATTCTATCGAGTCACTATCATTTTGATAGGAACTAAGTGACTCGAGTCGTGACTTGTTACAACACTGCCTGCTAAACGAACTTGACAAAGGGTTGTCCAAGTTTGGCTTGACGAGGAGCCCAAGACGAAGAGTCCAAGCCGCAGGTAAAAATTAAGCAACACGAGAAAAGCATGCGGTTTGCCTAAAGAAAACCGAAAGAAGAGTATAGGCGCGCTAAGCAGGCTATAAAACTTTGGGTGCTGTTAAGAATAGGCCTACTAAAAATTACTTAGTTCGTGTTGGGCAAAGAAGGTAAGAAAATTTGGGTTTTATGCAAGAACGTTTTCTTTTCATCCGAACAATTTCAATTTTCCCAAATAAGTTATTCCTAACCGTGAAAAAGTGTCCCGAATGGTGGCTCACGCCCCATTGCATACAAGGCTATAATACTATGTTATCAGAGCGCCCTCTGTTAGCGTTGTATTAGGTGACGGTAGGTTGTATACGGTTGTCAAAATTAAAAGGTACAAAACTCAAAGGTGGACTCGGTATAGAGGCTTTGCAATTGCGTCACGGAACCGCCATGCTGGAGGACATTCATGCCAAATACACGTGGCTTTGTGCCGAACGCACTGCACAGTATGCACTGTGATATGCACTGTGTGTACAAATTCAACGAGCAAGCGCGTCCCGTATGGTTTGCTACGTAGTTACATGTACTCCAACATGGCCGCCGGAGAGTATTATGACGTCATGTGAAAAAGCCTCTATAGAGGCACTTAACGTTTGAAATAAAATGCAAATGTGATGTTGTATTTTCGGTATAATTCTTCCATAAAGTAACAAAATAAAAGAAAACAGAGCTTCTTATCGATTTCAAATCATGTTTTTGCTCACTTGCATGTTTCACTTCCATGCGAAAGAACACTATCTCAATTGTGAAACTATACATTTTTATAACCAACATATCTGAAAACTGATGTTACCCTTTAATAAAAGCGTAACAGGAGATAATTGCGCGCGAAGCGCAATCATCATTTTGTATTTCTTTTTCTTATTTCTGTAGACAATATATGAGTTTTATATATATTTCGTAATATTTTTCTACAGTCCACCTAGCTGGACTGATGTACCGACAAAATCAGCTAATGTACTGACAAAACTTTCCAAAAGTTCAGGTAAGGGGTGCCGACTCCCCCTGCCCCCGTCATTTACATTAGTGACATCAGGGTCTTTTAAATGATCCTTCATCAAAGTCAAACATTTGGATCGCTTAGGAAACATGCTTTTTATCAATGTTTATCGTCCGAACCGCGGTGCTACTTTATCCCTCATTTGAGTAAACGACGTACACATGTCTTTGGAAGCCACGTGAAGCATATTGGTAACTAATGTGAGGAGGAGTCTACGGAAAGGCGATGGCCCTCCCCCTTTAAGAAATGTTTAAAACAAGTAAAGGCCCTTAGACTCAATCTATAGCAATGTTATGCCAGTTTCATCGTTGTCATACCTCATATCATCAACAAAGGTTTTCCTGTTTGGATATGATAAAAAAATCAATAGGAAAAACTCGATCCTGAGAGGTAACAGTCGCTCCCTCTGCCCCCGTGACAGCGTCCCTGCTTTGAGTAACTTTGTGTAATGCACCACGAACTCAGTTTAATTTTTATTGTATTTAGCGCAATTATTGCCAACCATTTATGACTTTTGGGGGGTCCTCCCCGTCCCCACTTCCCCAACGTAAATTTAAATAAGGAAAGGAAGATAGTATGGAGAGAAAGTGACAACTAACTGACCAAGGTAACTCCTTAATTGGGGTATAGTGTACCAGCAAACGAGGTACGAATATCATATATTTTAACATTGTTTGTTTCCATATGAGAATTGTGTCTTTAAGTCAAGGCAGTCGCACCATTGAAATATTTCCACCGCTTATTCGAAACTCAATTTCGTTGCGTTACTCGTTTAACGGATTATCTAGTACGCCTCTAATTAAGGCTAGGCGTTACGAACACTAAAAACACTTGCTTCTTTCAGTTTTGCCTTGGCTTGGCTTCGTCGACATGATTTGTGCTATAGGTGCACGTTCTCCTACGTATTCGTAATCATTTCCTAAACTGGCACAGTTATGTCCTTCCAAGTCACCGTGACGGTGTTATTCAACCATGTCATTATTAAGGGCCAAGTCTGTAAGACAAAATTTGTACTTAGGAAATGTATAGGCGACATTTTCAGACATTAATTTTCTAAAAGGACATCAAGTTGAAAAGTCTTTCAAGTTATTAACCAATAATCACATCAAATTACGTACGGTCAAAAAATTTAATAATTAACTCTAACTTTTACCTTGGTCTACCTTGTTCTTCTATGTAGCTCTACTTTGCGAGTTCTTAATCAACAAATAATTCTTTGCTCCTTCCCCAAGTATCCCCCTATACTGCCTTCCTTGAATCCTTCACGTCAGACTTCGCTTTGAACCAGTGTCCCTCTTGGATCAAGTGCTTTCCGAAAAGGGACGTGGGCTGAGGAGGACGTGTGACCACTGTGTGAAAGGGCTTTTACTGATTAACGTATGTAGGTGTTTTGGCCCTGGAACTATCATTCTTTGAGCACCCTCAGCAGAGACCAGAGTTCTGCTCATATTGCATAAATCATGACTCGAGTCACGTATTTTCGGAAGAAAAATGACTCGAGGCATGGTATATTGATTTCCGTCATCTACAGAAATAATACTAGCGCCACTGACTCGACTCGAGTCACATTTAAACTTCAAGGTGACTCGACTGCAAAGTCATGCACTGCAAAATTGAGTGACTTCTTATAACTTTGAGGTTAAAACAAGGGACAGGTGTGCCATGAGCGGAAGTACCCATACACATTTTTGCATTGGGCTGTTGGGAAGTGAGTCGAACGATTGGGAGGCGGATGAGCTCCGAGGATGATTACGTCACCATATAATTTTCTTGCTGTATTTGGTGTCAAAAGAAACTACGCTTCAAACTTGGTATATACTTGTACTCCCTTTGGGGTATACGTGTGCTACGGATCAGGTGCTGGATTTTGCACTGAAGAAATAAATTACACAGGACAAAGCCGGGGACGTTACACTTAATGGAATTAGTAACAATCGCGATGCTCTTGTGGCTTTTTCTTAAGACTGTAACTGCATTTTAAAATTAATAAAGAATAACAAGTCGGATGAGCTTGGGTGGATATGCTGTGGCATGCTATGACACGTCCGTAGTAGCGGATATACCTAGAAGAGTTTCGCTGGATTATGCTTTAAATTTAAGGGGAAATGCAGTTAGACCAATTCCGTTTAGTGTATACTGGAGTATTTTCTGTTTTATGAATAGTTCTTGAAAATCAAACCTTGAGATCAATGTGATCTCTGTCTCACATTTTTTTTGTTACAACACTAATTCCGTGTAACAGTCGTTTTTCTCACTGGTCTGTGATTTTTACAGAGTGGCCGCTTGATGAAAATGCGATGAAAATGAAATAAAAAGTCCCAATAAACCGTGAAACACCTGGAAGAGAAAAAAAAGAAGATGTAGAGATTTTGTTCTTGTTCTTGTTAAAGTCTAAAAATCCTGGTCAAATTTGGACAGAATCTAATCAAAGGGGACACGAACCGCAATCTTGTCAAAACGTTGACTAGATTGGGCTAATGAAAGAAACGAATGGTTTCATTTTTGAACTATATATCTAGTCCTTTTTGAAACAAATCGTGTCAAATATTTGACACGATTCTGGTTTGTACCTGAAATGACTAAATTATTTTAGAGTGTATGAGGTGACTGATTATGCCCTTTATGTTGAGTGAGACTGCTTGTTCCTTATAAAAAAAAAAAATAAAAAAAAATGTTTTGCTGGAGGAAGACCTACCCTAGATAGGTTGTTGAGTGGAAAACGCAATGAAAATTGCAGAATAAGAAAAGGACATTTAAAAATCTCGGTTGAGGAGGTTTGCAGCATTGCACATCAAAGGGTATAAATCAATTTCAATTTCAATTTATTGCTCATATGTGCATTTCATGACAAAAAATTAAGCCCGAACGATTGTGTATACATACAGTATACATGATGGACACTAAAAGAAACTTCTCTCATCAGCTCATGTGAAAGAATTGCTATTTTTCAATTCGATGTCAATTAGGCCTATAGACATAACTGTTGCCTCGGATGATATTTTACGGTGACATGGTGGAACTTTTAAGGATCTATTTCTCACCCCTCCCTCCCCGCCCCCAAAATGATAAAATCAGTGTCATGAAGATCTACGATACACTCTCCCTGGAAAGATTCTTTAAAATGTTCACCACCTTTATCGACCTATGTTGGCAGGAATGAGCATGATGAAATTGCAAATTTACTTCCACATACTGTATAATATGCAATCAGATAAGGGGAAATGGGTTGGACAAGTTGACGGGGGGTTCACAGAAAAATTTTCTTCACCTCTACGAAATGATGTAATACCTATCGGTGTGATATGAGTTCCTTTAATTTGGTTACACCCGTGACGCCATAAGTACTTTGGACGTTGGAGCAAGTAATGGTACCAAGTGTGAGTGAAGCAATTTGGATTATATTCCAGCAATTGCTAATCCCTTGTATTTGGATGCGTGTTGTGTAATGATACACGTCTGCAGAGGGTGTCCATTATAGGCCCACATACTGTCTTAGACTGACATGTCTAGTAGATACCTGCTATAATACCCCGTCCCTACAAAATTTGCCTCGGAAGCTTACTATAATTACAATCCGGTCTGAGTTTGTTACATATTATGCAATTATTACTCTAGGTACTGTCAATTTTCCTCAAGATATGTTTTCACTAACTAGTAGCAACATAATGAATGGTTCGTTTTTCACACTATAATGCCAAGTTCCGGAAAGATCATAATTTAAGCGGGAAATTGCTTAATAGACTGATAGAAGACACGGCAACACCTTAGTGAAGTTCAAAAACATTGTATCATGATTCTTGGTCTACAGCCGGCTTGTCAAACTTTGGTTTTGTAGTCTCTGTCTAGGTTTGCGTACTTCAAAATTACTATTTACATTCTCTTGTGTATAGGGACGGAAATTAGCCAGGTTGAAACTTTTAGATTTGTTCACACTCTTCACACAAGTTTGGGAGCGGATCCTTCCTTCCGGAGTCTTTCTGATAAAAAGCAACATGACTCAGAAAAGGGTGGAGTGGGGAGCTAGGTTGAGTCCCCATATGCATATCACAGCTACAAGGTCGAGTTAATGACCCATGCAACGTATGCATCAGTAAGCCTTTAACCTTTTATGAGATTAAATCATTTCAAGTTTACAACATATACTTGGGCTGTTGGACTCGCAGGTACAACTCACACTAATCCATCCTTTGGTTCACCTTCAAGCCTTCTGTATGACACAGAAAGGCCGAAGTGCCTGTCATGCAGACTGGGCAGAGGCCACGGAAATGTAAATGAGTTTGTTCCAGCATCAGGTAAATACAAGTAGTGTCCTGAATAACCATTACCAATGATTCCCCGGGACCCAGAATATCATCTCATTTCAGCGATTTTCACGACCCCTTTGCCGTATGTGTGCGACCATGCAGAAAAACCGGAAAAGCACCACATGCATGGATATACATTCTGACTCACATAAAAAATGGCACTTGCAAAAGACATGGCACCGGCGGGAGGTTGTTACTCAGATTAAAAGAATGGGGGAATTAAATGTATTTGTGAACACTTTTTGTCCCCGTTTTGAAAAATCGTTTTAATGCTTAACATACGTTTCTCCTTCCTAAATATTAAGTGAAATTCATGTTTAGAATTTAAACATGTTTACAAAGTGGACGAAAAAGTGTTCAATTGCGATACACGCAATAGAGTGTAGTTAGAGTGTAGGTTTGTTCAGCGCAGTACTTAAGTTATTGGGTACATAGAACAAAATGGCCACGACATGTCCAGAACATTAAGGAAATTTTATTCTTCGTTGTTATCATTGTCCCATTTGCCTTAACAGTACTTTGCAAGGCTCTAAATGTACAGTAATTTCTAAGATTTTTACAAAGTTAAATAATCTTTCACTTAAAGACCCATATCAAACTAAAAGAAACTTTTTACAATTTAAACAAGTTTTTGCTAAATTATATCTAGAACCATATTTATTTCAGGACCTGAAATAAAGACACCCCTTCCCTTGAACCCATCCCCAGGATGCATGCAGCGCAATAGTCACCCGCTTATCGAATTCCTGGATACGTCCATACATTGCCGTGTTCCCATTTCAAATTTGGCTCGTCTCTGATTGTCGCCTCTCTGTTGTTGAAAAACAAATAATTGTCAACGCTGTAAGTTCTTGTTTTTTAAGATTCTATTCCCTTTTTCATTTCACTGATTGCGCGAAATTGCAACCATACTTGACTTTTTACTAGACTCAGTTACCTTGTATTCTGGAGCACGCATACCCAGCAGGTAGCAGCAATTCATTTCTACAAATTCTTCTTCAAATGAAGTCAAACAAGTACCTCCTTCCCCCTTAGGATATACAATGACCGTATAAATTAAGTCTGATGGTGATGTAATGAATATTAATGCATCTTCTTCGTGGGAGGGTGTAATAAGGATCGTTCAAAATAACTTCCGTCAGACTGTCACCCTTAAAACGGCTGTTTCATTCAATGATACACTGAACGCTATGAAGGTCTTTAAGGAAATAGGTTCTGTTCTCAATCACATCGACTGGTTTGACATATAAACATCTTTATGAGATGATATCAGAATATCACGTGATAGTTCTATTTGAGGAAAGCCGTGCTTTGACATGAATACGTCAGTTAGAAGTTAGGCTCCCTCTTCGATGTTGTAGAATTATAAAAACACAAAAGTGAAATAAAGTAAATGAGGGAAGCTTTCTAGTATAGATAGGCGGCCTACACATCCTTGAGGATATCTAAACCAATTAATTTAAATAGTCCGCTAGCCGTTATAATACACACCTGCAACCGTATATCCCGTCTTTGGAGAACCTTTTGTAATACCTAACCGAGACACCTTTCAGGCAACGGACCGAGAGTGCTAGAGATTCTCTGATCAGATGAGAGGAACTTTCCTAAAAAAATCCCGACTGTAGGAAAGCACAAACGCACTAAACACATATCGGAACATCTTTATTTGCACCTGGCTTCGATGACTTGGTTTCATCTTTCTAAACCCCGCAACAGTCCATGCTTATTTTTTGCAAAAAAAAAAAAAAAGGGAGGGGTTCCAGTCGTATTACATATTCAGAATCAACGAATGCACGTCTGCCTGCCGCAAGTTCATCTTTATGTTAAGAAAATAGATCTTAGTTATTTGTGAAATTAGGAAAGGGGTATCAGATTCTGTCTTTTACCTCAAACCAGGGGTGCGGAGGTCAATGGTGTGAGTGAAGTTGTCCAGGGACAAAGACATAACATTAGAAGGAGTTGCGCACACATATTATTAATGAACTAACACTGCTTAAGACTGAACATGCCAATATACATAGCACATGTTCGTAGCCTGTAAGGCAGGGGGAGCTGGAGGGGGGGGGGTGGTTAAAATTTTTTGTTTGTTGTTTAAGTCCTTCAGTTTCAGTTTCAACTTATTCTCTTTGTATCCTAAATATGAGGTATAAAGACACTAAACACACAACAATATTTACAAAACAAATACGAAAAGCATAAACACACGACTAGAGAGACTCCTGAAATGACAAAATAGATAGACTATGCGTGGAAGCGAAATAGGAAGAAATCTGATGATTCTGCTGCTGTTTTAAAATAAGTTTAGGATGTTGCCTTTTCCGAATGCCTGAAAAATTTTCTGAACTCTCCACGTCCTTTTCATAATGGTGGCGCCCGCTTAGGTTTAATTCTCCAGATACGGTTGCAATTTGAGGCAAATAATCGTTTACCCCCAAACTGAAATGATCCCGCAAGGGTATGAACTCAAACCTGCCTGCATCACGGGAATCATGCACCCAGTTGTGTAAGTTTGTCCGAGTTACACAAGCAAGCAAACAAAGAGAGATTGTTTGCGTTTTTCTTCATTGTAACATCGACACATTTGTAAATACCCTAAGCTTACTTCGCATTTGCCTACCACGACGTTACCACTATCCGACACTGTCAAATCGCAGCCTGCACAGGCCCGGGCCAGTGTCGCATAGCAAACGTTTTGGTTCACGAGGCATATTCCGCCCTCTAAATTTATATCGCCATTCTATGCTTCTCATGCAGAACTCATACAGGCGAGAGGTCTTCTTTTTTTGTCAAATCTCTAAATTGTGTTTTGTTTTTGAAATATCACCCAATTATCATATTTCTCACAAGGGAATTTCTGTTTCCTAAATAGAGAAACAAATAAACAAAGAAACCAAAAACTGCATGACTGAAAACCTGTTATGACGTCACAGGCTCGTCTCTATTAAGTAGCTCTATGATAATGTCTTGATATGCTCCGATATTTCAACTGAGTCGAGAAGTGCACTTTCACGGAGGTCAGCAGCTATATATACTTTTTCTTGACACTGGCTTAAGCTGATATTTACATCGCCATTCTTTGGGTGAGGGTATTTGGCCTTTTATTTAATAATACGGGGACAGAATTTCGAACAACAGTCCAAAAGCTGTCACTTTGGATAAGGGGTGTGGCCTATTCCGAAGAAGCTCCTTCGTCCATTGGCATAATTTGGCCATTCCTGCTCAGGGGAAAAAATGACGCAAACCTTTATGCGTGTATATATGTTTGCAAGCTCTTTGGATAATTAGTTGGTTACATAGGATTTACGTCTCAATTTAAAACCTCTTTGCAAACTCCTTGCATTTTTTTTTGGGGGGGGGGGGACTTCCTGCGTCTACTACACGAAGAAAGATAGAAGGTGTACCCAACCAGAATGCACAAATGCATTGAGGTTTCAATGATACATGTTCTTTAAAAAATGCTACATTTATTGTAACACGTGACCCAAAGTGACCTTTGACTCCACCAGTAAGTAACTGGTTTTTCTTTCACCATAACACTTTTGCATTCAAAAAGCCAAATTTCATACCGTTCCTTAAGATATTCTGCAAACAAGATTTTCAGAGTTAGATGCCAGGTGGTACGGGATGACCATTGACATCCACTAAAAAAATAGGTACAGTACTTTCGACTCACCATAACAGATCCATGTATACTAATTATGAAATCTATCCAAGTTTCTTACCTTGAGATATCTCATTGACAAGGTTTTCAAAGTTTGATCTTTGGTGACCCCAGATGACCTTTGACCTGCACAAAAACCATAATCACGAGGCATATTCCGCCCTCTAAATTTATATCGCCATTCTATGCTTCTCATGCAGAACTCATACAGGCGAGAGGTCTTCTTTTTTTGTCAAATCTCTAAATTGTGTTTTGTTTTTGAAATATCACCCAATTATCATATTTCTCACAAGGGAATTTCTGTTTCCTAAATAGTGAAACAAATAAACAAAGAAACCAAAAACTGCATGACTGAAAACCTGTTATGACGTCACAGGCTCGTCTCTATTAAGTAGCTCTATGATAATGTCTTGATATGCTCCGATATTTCAACTGAGTCGAGAAGTGCACTTTCACGGAGGTCAGCAGCTATATATACTTTTTCTTGACACTGGCTTAAGCTGATATTTACATCGCCATTCTTTGGGTGAGGGTATTTGGCCTTTTATTTAATAATACGGGGACAGAATTTCGAACAACAGTCCAAAAGCTGTCACTTTGGATAAGGGGTGTGGCCTATTCCGAAGAAGCTCCTTCGTCCATTGGCATAATTTGGCCATTCCTGCTCAGGGGAAAAAATGACACAAACCTTTATGCGTGTATATATGTTTGCAAGCTCTTTGGATAATTAGTTGGTTACATAGGATTTACGTCTCAATTTAAAACCTCTTTGCAAACTCCTTGCATTTGTTTTTTTTGGGGGGGGGGGGGGGGACTTCCTGCGTCTACTACACGAAGAAAGATAGAAGGTGTACCCAACCAGAATGCACAAATGCATTGAGGTTTCAATGATACATGTTCTTTAAAAAATGCTACATTTATTGTAACACGTGACCCAAAGTGACCTTTGATTCCACCAGTAAGTAACTGGTTTTTCTTTCACCATAACACTTTTGCATTCAAAAAGCCAAATTTCATACCGTTCCTTAAGATATTCTGCAAACAAGATTTTCAGAGTTAGATGCCAGGTGGTACGGGATGACCATTGACATCCACTAAAAAAATAGGTACAGTACTTTCGACTCACCATAACAGATCCATGTATACTAATTATGAAATCTATCCAAGTTTCTTACCTTGAGATATCTCATTGACAAGGTTTTCAAAGTTTGATCTTTGGTGACCCCAGATGACCTTTGACCTGCACAAAAACCATACAGACCATCTTCTCACCATAACGCATCCACATACTACTTATGAAATCCATCCACGTTTCGTACCTTGAGCTATCCTAAACAAGGCTTTCGTAGTTTGACCTCTGATGGCCTGAAATGACCTTCATCCTTTCATCAAGGAGTGCAGATGCCATCTTCCTACCATAATACAACCACATACTAACTTTGAACCCTATCCCAGTTTCCTACCTTGAAATACAAAGTGAAAGAGGTTTGGAAAGTTTGACCTTGGATAACCCAGGTGAACTTTGACCTCTGCCAAAATTAATAGGGTCCACCCTCCCATCATACTTCGTCAACAAAGCAAGTATGAAAACAATCCAAGTTTCCTACCTTGAGATATAATGCAAACAAGGTTTTTGAAGTTTGACCCTGTGACCAAAGATAGCCTTTGTTCTCTACCAAAATTAATAGCGTTCTTACTCACATCACAATGCATCGACATACAAAGTTTGAAATTCATCCAAGCTTCCTACCTTGAGATATCATGCAAACAAAGTTTTTGGATATTGACCCCCTGTGACCCCAAACGACCCTTGACCTCTACCAAAATCACTTCTCACACCATAATGCATCAACATATCAAGTTTGAAATGAATCCAAGTTTCCTACCTTGAAATATTGTGTTAACAAGGTTTTGTGAGTTTTCCTTACACCACTGTGACCCCAAATGAATTTTGACCACCAAAATCAATGGGGTTCTTCCTCTCAGTATGGGTTCTCCATACACCAAGTTTGAGAACTGTCATATCTTCCCTTCTTAAGATATCTTGTAAACAAGCAAAGTGTCACAAACACAGGGATGTATTAACCCCATGGCAGAACCGTCATATGCAGGGGGCCCGAGCTTTTGGGGCCCCCGCGAATTGTGAATGTACAAGCTTCTTGAAGACAATAACCTGGAAACTTTATTTCGAACATTTTCATGCATTTCGCATTTATCACTCTCTAATGATCTCCAACTGTTCTGGCGAAAGATCATTCTCTCCATGCACTGAAGCGAATAAAAAGCGAAGTTCGATCCTGCATGAAGCAAAAGAGACTATATAAACAACCTCACCCCCGCTCAGCGCGGAACTTGAACTATTGCTGGAAATGGAATTATCCCAACTAATAAATGATTTTGCATGACGGAAATCTCGTAAAAAATGTGTAATGTAATAGTTAATGTTAATGAAATGGTGTTTTGGAATTGATACCCACATTATTTTGATTTATTGATTGTCGGGCTTACGTTTCCATGTGTATGCACTTTTGCCATGCCTTAACACTATCTGGCATATAATGTATAATAACTGTCATGTATCACTTTATAATGTGTAAAAGCAACTATAAGTTGCGGTTAAAACCTAAAATTCAATCTGCTGAGTGTTATTAATTTTGTGTAAGCGGTTGGACGAGGGGAGAGGAGGTTAAACTTGTAAAAGGGGCCCCGCTATAGAAAGTGCCTGGGGCCCCACACAACGCCAATCCGGCCCTGCACATACACACATACATATACACGCACGCCTGCATGAATGCATAGGTTTCTCTTTTTGTCGAGACCAACAAAGGATCGACAAAGTCGCGGGCCGATGTTGATTGACAAATTCCGGCTACACCATTGTATGAAAAATGCTTTCATCCCAATTTGGATGAAGTTAAGAAGTCTATACTTATTAAACTAATGATTCTTGAAAATCATGTGGCAATGCGTTTGTCACCAAATTGTGAAATTGACGAGTCTTCACTGATGGTTTATTTTGAATCAGGGAGTAATTGTTATAACAAACCTTCCTGCTTGGATCTGTGATATTTAAGTCCTAAAAAATTATGAAAGATATATAAAAGAGAAAGAAGAAATTTGTGAAAGACATTCAACTGCTGTTTCAAATTAATTTAGGGAGACTGCTTATGCCTTCACGTTTCTTGCATTTATTACTTGAAAATATGATGTTACTTCAATTACTCCCTTTTTTTATTTAATGGAGCTGAAATTAAAGCAGCCGACGAAGTGACTGAACTAGAGTCAAACTGCATGGTTTCCATGGTGATGCTGATTTGATGGATCAATTTAAAATTAATTGCAGCACTTCACCACCGCTATTTGTGTAGTGATAAATACCATGCATACTAATATTCGTAGGCTGAGGATGCATACGACATTTTATATTTAGTATTTGCTAACGGTAAACCGCAATCAATAGGGGGGAAATCGAATTTTCAAAATAATATCCATGAGGGGTAAGATAAGAAACATTTTGGGGGCAGACAAAAAGAAAAAAGGAAATATTGAAAGCAAAAAGACAAAGCAATATTCACTTTTAGAATGATTTTCGATAGCTTTCAGTTAAAGATATATCTGTTGAAATTTGTAAGTGCAGTTCAATACCCTATAAAAATACGTTTGAAGGCAGCAAATGTTACCCCAGAAACTGAATAATTTTAATCACAGACGGAAATAAGTTTTTTCATATCATTAGAACTGAAAACTTGAAACAGGAAATGTACCTTATCGGTAGTCTGAAGTGGAAATCATTAGTACTCCCCTACTCTTCCCCTTAGATCCATTTCGAGGGCCCTTTCCTTAAAATACTTGTCTAAAATGCAAATAACGTGACAATGTAAAGAACGCTGACATTGCCTGCCAGTTATCGATTCCTCGGCAAGAACTATTTCGCTGCCAACGATTCTCTTAACGCGTGTCGCATTTGAAGTGGCATTTACGGCTTTTGAGTCTACATAGTACGGTGTAGCGATACGGTGTTCTTAAAGAAGGGAGTCGTTTCCTATACTTCAAGCATCGCTTCTTGGTTTTCCTTGTTTAATGCCTATCCGTCTTAAGCAGTTTGATTGGCGTCAAATTGTTATTAAAAGTAAAATTGAAGAAAAAGTTAAGTTTTAGGTAATGCTCTCAAGATAAAAAGGGAAAGTATTCACTCACGAATACCAGGAAGAGTTCATTGTTGAAACGTCATTAGCCTTTTTCCGTATAAGAGCAGCTATAAATGCGTTAGATTAATGCGTTTTGCCATGCACTGCCTTCATTACGATATAAGGCTATTATAAAAGTCCATTTAAAGATCACTCAAACCTAGGCAAACCTGTATCGTGCACACCATCAAGAGTGAACCTAATTCGTTTCATATCATAGTTGCACTTTTATGGCATAAAATGGTGCTCACATTTGTTGAATCGTGTGTCAATAATTTTCGGCGTATTTAGAAAAAAAAAAAAAAACTCGTGTCTTTTTCTAAATACGCCGTAAACCAAAACATTTTTTATTAGTAGCCTACAGGGTGGAACATTACAAAACAAATGGAAACATCAAAAAACACTTTTATTCGAAATTATTTCTGAAGTATTTAAGTATCATCAGGAGGGGATCCGTTGTTTTCAATCAGGAGTTACTTATCCGTGACGGGAGAAATTCGAGGGGGTGGGGCGGGCAATAGTGTTAAAAAATAGCCTATGAATAGATATGGTACCTTGGAGTAGTGTACTATTTTGCAATAAGGCACCCTGTAACGTTTTTAGGACTTATGGTTCTATATTTGCATAATATGCCTCTTCTCGATCTAGTAGAAATATCTTACAGACATATTTCAGCAGCTTTTCACTTTGGTGTTGCAAGAAAAACAAAAGTATACCATTCCCTCCAAACCCTGCTGCGATACCATTTTACTAACTCAATGTATCTTTCTTTAATTTCAATAGTGCTTATTTTTGTTAAAAAATACCTCTACTTTTCGAGAAAGTCACATAAAGTAATTTGCTGTGGGCAAGTGTGCCAGATTCCTTTTGCCTTTGCTTATTTATTGAATGTCCTGTTTTTCCTTGAAATTTGATACTGTTGGAATGTTTAAATATCTTTTCCTTTGGATCTAGCATTATTATAAATCATTTATACGGCTCTGCAAACAATGTTTCTTAATATTTCCTGCAGCGGCATCAAAATTCTTAAATGAATTGAATGCAATGGCGAATTAATGTGCCATTATGCACCAAATCTCAATAAAAATTGCATTTCTTTGAAATTTATTATCTTCAGCCCGTTATACGCTATTGAGATGCAGTTTTCACATTTTAAAGGAGAAAAATTTTCTGCATATATTTAACACAGTGAATTTTGCCTCGGGAGAATGCCTTTAAACGAGAAAAGGACCTTTGGCAGTTTGGGTGGGATTTCTTCGAGAGATCTGGCAAACGAAATAGGTACACCTGAAAGCGTTAATTAACTGTACATGATTAATTCAGTCGTTCAAATATATACACAGCCTGCCCGACTTCAACAAATTGGTTAGAAATTGGGCCGCAAAATTCCACCTAACTAACTGCTTTGAAAAAATCCTGTCTTGCATGAGTTCTCGTGGTGTGGTTTTAATTGGGAGAGGTACTAAAGTTCGTTGCAATAAGTATATAATTATCACAGTCTGTGTGAAAGAGTTTAGGGAACCTTTAAAGTAAATTAATGCAATAAACCAAACTTTAATTAGTACAATCGGATATTTAGATTTATAAATGGCTCTCAGCTGACATATTTTAGGTTTAGAAAAACATGAAAGATATTTGAAAAGAAAAATAAAATTTAGCAAATGTTTTCAACTAATTGCTCTATCCCTTTAATGATAATTACTTTGATACTGTTACCTTTCAAGATCAGTTGCGCTAAATTTTATTGAAGTGGTCATCAGACCATTGGCATATTCTCAACGAATCCTTCAAAATACATTTTGAATTAATGTGCAGTTGAAAGGAAGAATAATGACTTTCTGCTATTAGTAGTTACTGTAGTCACGCATGGGCGCAAGCATTCAGGAAACTGGTTCAATTTTCTATGGAACAGGTGTACCTTATTCCGTTAACTGAAGTTGACGTAAATACTCACAAGCGTTACAACGAAATGAACGATAGGTTATAAATGAACAACCCTAATACAGCTCATAGCCGGCGTTATAATGGCTTTACAGCTATATCACGATATGTATGCAAGACTGTGTATTAGAGTAGGCCTATATGATACGGGTTTCTTCCTATTCAGGAAATATCCATAGACCGTCAATTTCTATAAGACGAAGATTAAACATTGGGGCCTAAAACATGTTTCAAATTGGTTGAAATCGTTCCCCAATTTTCCGAGGAGGCCACTAATGAATATGCGTTGCTTTTATGAGTGTTCCTCCCGGACCTTGCATTAATGATACATCTTGGTCAAGATTATCGGTGTAGAACATACATTAGCCTGTAACATGCTACCGTATATAATGTAGTGAAATCCAAGCCTGCAGTCGGAAGGGGCACTGCAGTTGTGTGTGAAAAGTTTTTGTATCTATCACACGTCAGGACGAAAATGATAAATGGGTCAGTCCTCTTATAGCCATAGAGAAACCGTTCGCCAGCACTTAAACGTGTGCTAACGTATTTATGTGTGTAAATACAAATTGTTGGGAACATCAAGAGGGACGTTATTAAATAAAGCCTGCCCCTGAGGGTGACAAATTGAAGTTTGATGATACAAACCGAGATAAGATGAGGCTACAAAAGCTCGTAAATAGGTAAAAAGCATTGCATGGCACGTAGGCCATGCAATGCAGTACAATGAAAACGTGTTAAAAGAAGAGTAAAATGCAAATTTTAATTTTAAAAAGAAACACCCCCCCCCCCCCCAAAAAAAAAACAGCAAGTTAAAGGCAAGCTTAAGCAACTGAGCAAAGAACATTATTTCTCATGAAGCTTTGACCAAAAACTGGAAAAGCAACACACTGGAACATGGGCTACAATTTAATAAAAAAAAGATTTTTGCTACTATCTAATGCGATACCAAAGTGAAAAAGTGAAAATTCACTCGTTACAAGAGTGAAAGTTATAAAGATCAATCCAAAAGAACGGTATTCATTCTACGGGGAGTCAAATTCACTCCAAAATGAGACAGCTACTCTTCATGGAGTGTCTGCAGGGAGCACTCTTTTAAAAGAGTGATCTCTGCAGTCACTCCTCAGAGAGTTTTGACCCATTTTGTAAACACGCTTAGGTGCTAAAAAGGACGTGTCTAACTCCTAAACATTTCGCTTGTAAACACGTCTTTCAAACATATTCAAATGGGAAGGGGGACACCGTCTGCCTAAATGAGTCGCGAAATTTGTTACCTTGTTGCTTTTTCATAAAGTTTGCCGTGACTTTATTTTTTCTTGTTTTTGTTTTTCACTTTTTTCGGGCATATTTTGAAAAGATTTCTGGTAGGATAATTAGTTTTCTGTGTAATTAAACATATGCTATTTTTTACGAACCAAATTTGGCTGTCCAAAGTTTATTAGACTCTCTGAGCAAATTTTAGATCTTGCGAAAATTTGCCCGACATGGGAAGGGGAAGTGCCCACCCCTTGCCTCCCCGCCTCGTACGCCAATGAGGAATCAGTAATTTAGATAGGTCTATATTTGAGATGTTATATTGACAGCAACTTGAGACTGAAAGCGCGCGGAGCGAGTAAAAAGTTTGGTACTTAACATACGATTTATGAAAACGGTGCGCTATGGTGTTAACATAACAATGAAACACAATTAACGCGGGTGCTTCTTTTTTCTTTTTTTGGCGTTGGCTTTGCCTTCGATTGGCGACAAACGGACCTTCTGCTGTCGGAAAACACCATTTTTCTTTTATAAGTGAGCAAAAATCAAGCCATTTTCAGCGCACTCTAAGATAAAAGGTTCTTTACGGTACATATTATAATGGTAGCATAAAAACTCATGTTCATCGAATACCGATGCCCCGGTTTCTTCGGAGGGGGTCACCGTTTACGAATCTGTTCGTCATGGTTGAATGTTACAAAGGATGAGGAAAAATTTTCAGTATTTGATGATGAATTTATGACCGAGTGAGAAATGGAGATATATTAGTCGACTTTGTTTACTCGAACAAATTTGACGGATTATAACTCCATGTTTTTCAAAGAAACAGCTTTATCTGAACTGAGCTTTAGGGCATGGAAAAAGAGAGTTAAAAAGTGCCTACACTGTTAAAAATTTCTGTAAATTTACAGCCTTTTTTTAACTTAAACTTTTTGTATTTTACTTTTAATAGAGATTTTCTGTATCTTTACAGACACTTTGTATTGCTACAATAAAAAAAGGTTGTTCAACATGTGTTTTCTGTTTATTTGAAAAACCATTTCTGTCTACTTTTTTAACCAAATTTAACTGCTTTGTAAAACTTTTTCTGTAAATGTACAGAAATTTTAACAGTATTTTGTATTTTTCTGATTTCACATAAAAATACTGTCATTTAACAAAAAAACAAAAATAAGCCCAAACAAACAAATAAGAAATAGCCAGAATATTTTTAATATATAACATGAATCGTTCTGCGAAGTTTCAGTTTAAAAAAAAAAAAACATTTTTGGCAAATTTATGGCCCTATTTGAAAATTAACTTACATTTATTATAAAAGCATACTTAGTTATTACGTTCTTAGTTATAAATATCATACAACTGGTGTTTTGTCACACATTTTTAAGTAAAAGAAATTGTAAGGCCCTAATTTCAGAGCACTGACAATTGGTATACTGATGTCAACTCATCGCCACAGGCGCTCATGCACTTGATCGAATTAAAAACGTTTCACAAATTTACTTGAAAGAGTCTGTAAATTTACCACTTTATGACGTATATCTCATTTTGCATAAATGGGTGGAGCTTATTTTGTAGGCATTTTCCTAACAAAAGGATTGCTGTTGCTTTGAATAATATCTTTTTTGGCGTTTTTTAATCAGGAAGTGATAAACTTATTGTTTACCTTGTCTGGAAATGTTTACATCCAATGTATTTGCATTCTTTGTCATATTTATTTTAAAAAAAATTATTATATTGTACAAAAAATGTGACTTTCCAATTACAAAGTTCCTAGAGATAGCAGTCTACTTGACAACAATATGACAACAAAGCATCCTCATTGTGTTTTGACTGAAAACAACTTCGTAACGACACATTACGTTGATAAGCAAATACCTGATCTACGTAATGGTGAAGTGTATGTTACGTAATAACATATGAAAGGAAAAAAAACGATATTATAATAAATATTAAAACGCCGAGAATGAAAACAGTAGGCTGTAAATTCACATAAAATTAAGGTAAAAAAAAAACAGAACAATTCTGTAATTCGATTTTACAGTAGACATTTGTAAACTAATTTACATGCAAAAACTGTAAAGAAAAAACAAACATTTAATGTTTTTTCATGATTACAGTCTGGCTGTAAAAAAAACATTATTTGGTTGGAAAAAAATTTGCCATAAAAATTATGTAAATTTACAGAGAAATTTTTAACAGTGTATGTTTGGCAAAACTTTGAACTGATTATAGGCCTGAGTTTTCGGATTTTCCCTTTTTGGGGAGCATGAAAAATATAAAAATATTTTTAGTTTTTGTAGAGATTTTACAAGAGATAACATACTACCAAAGAAACAATGTGCAAAATGGTGCAGTATTTGTTCATCGGTACATTACGTGGTCAAAATTAAAATACTACGAATAAATCCCTCAAAATAATTGAACCTCAAAGCAGAAGTATGGATCATGTGGGAAACACATGAAATCCGGACCTTGTGGACATTTTACAAATCCCCCGGACGCCAGTGCCAACTACTAAAAAGAGGACTTGTCGAAAAAATCGTTTTACAGTGGCACTTGTCATGGGCAGGAGTGAGGCACGACATAGGCCTACTTGTTAAGGATGGAAGGGAAGAATTATCCGAAGGCAGTACCTTACCCTTATCTGCTTACGGCATATTTTGTGTATAATTAAGTATAGGAAGGGTCGTGTAAGAGTGGTCTCCAGTGTACGATTGCCTTATTTTCAGTAAATCAATCAGCCATCCGAAAGGGAGAAAGGGTCTTAACCTAACAAAGTCGCATTAAAGTTTGTCGTCGAGACTTTCGTTTCATCTTCGAAGTGAAATGCAATAAACTACAGTGCAGATCACAAACGGTATTTAATTTAGTGAAAGTAGGCATTTTGAAGTTATTGCTTGATTTCATACGTGCGGACAAAATGTGTTTTACACACATTCATCCATTTTTTTTTTTTTAATTTTTACACATTTTTTTATTTTTATTTTTTTCAATTACTTTATCAGGACGTAAAACATCTGGGGGGGCCTGAAGAAAATCTGGGGGGGGGGGGGCTAGGCCCCCAGGCCCCCCCCCGTGGCTACGCCACTGCGTCGGGGAAGGCTGTCCTTCCCCTGTTGTTGAGAAGATCCAGTTTCGTCGGGGAGCCTTCATCTATATAGGCCCATGATAAAAGATGTAAGCCCGATAAACGTTAGTCCCAGGACGATGTTCTTGATTTTGCTTTACTAGTTTTCCTTACAAAACGGACGAGAAGTTGTTCAGGTGCATGCAGTGCCCAATGGTTTGTCATCTGTCCTGCCCCGACAGCCGATTTCGAGCAAGGGTAATGACAATCGGCCAGGCCGTTTTCAGTTATACATAATGATGAACAGAATTGTGAGAATGTCTCCTGATAAGCCTGACTGAAAATTCATTTGAAACCACCTTGTTGTGACGTGACATATTTTCAAAGATGTCGGAAGTAAAATCATTTATTGTCGGGAGTTCGGATAGTCACATAGAATATTACATAAATTTAGTGGACCTTGCAATTGAATACAACGAGGAGTCTCAATAGAGTAAAATAGTTGGCATGATTTTAATTCGGTGGCATATCTAACCCTTTTTCTTCAGCCATTAGAGCCTGGCACTTTACGGATTTATAGTTACCCTTCCGCACAAGGAACAGCGAGGTTTCCCGTTTCATGAAGGACACTTCAGACATCGAGCTTTTGTAAACCTATGATAATTTCTAACACTTAAAAACAGCCTCGGGATAGCCTCTCCGAAGAAACCAAATCATTGAAAATTCATATTCCTCTTACTTTCTATTCGTGACAGTGCAATATTCCCAATCCACATATTATTCAGATTTACCGCCGAAGAGCGTCTGCCCAAGAACCCATAGATTGACCGACTACAACAAAACGATTCAGCTCGATCAATGATCCAACCTATTCGTCAGAACAATGCGGAGCTTATGTTTGTAAGGTGGCTCTGTTGGAAGTTTGTGATTGCTTGTTATTCCCTCGTAGTTAACCTTTTGATATTTATCCAAATAAGAACTTTGCCAACAAAATGGACTCTTGTACTCGATAGAGAAGTCACATACTGCTTATACGAACTTTGGGCTCGTCTAGTTTCAACCACTCACAAAGCTAGGTTGCAACATCATGTTTGGCCTGCCAGTCTTTCGTATAAAACTGTTTGTTTATTATGGTTGCTGTTCACTTCATGTGTTTCGATCACAAGCGTGAGAATCCGCGCGGTGTGTACAGCATAGCAGTGATGTCAGGCATGTAGACGTGCACGTATGAGAATCGCTGCTGGAACTTCAACATAAGAGCACTTACAGTGTGTGTTCATTTGGATATTTCGAGCACGAAAGATGTCAAGTTTTCATAATTGTGTACCGAGTTGTGTAAAGTTAACTGGTCAGCCATGATTCGGCCTATACCTGGAATAATACGAGGTGCAACTGATCATTCGTGAGAAGTACTACTACTAACAACTTAATCATGAAGTTAAAACAACGTTTAGTGTGTGGGGTGAGTGCTTTTGCATTCACGACTTGTGTGATAGCTTACATTTGTGTTACTCAGAGCCAAGTGTACTTAGACAGCCGGGGTCTTTCAGTGTCAGAAAGTAGGCTCAAACTTCACGATTTGCCCGGTCTTGGTGCAACGGGCATTCATGGGACTAACAGAAGCGATGGTAGGGGAAAGAGTGGAATTCTGCTTCGTAGACAACTCGATAAGAGTATTTCAAAGTCCGGTACTGCCAGAAATCAATCAGACCCGGACAACGAAAAAGACAACCCCGACGGGGGTGAGCTGTCAAAAAATGCTTTAAAAAGAAACAAGCTTTTAAAATCTGAACAACTAAATAGGACAGAGCTAGAGCCGTATAAGCCGCGTAACATATCATTCCAGCCAGGAAAAGACGTGATTTCTGTCATATCCTCCTCGAGAGCAAGGCCAGTACACTTACCGGAAGAGGGTAATTTCTATAACATCCCCCACAGATATCCGAACGTAACTGCCGTTGAAGTAGTCAACAGAAGCAAATTCGAAGCCTTATTTCGGAATTTCCCAATTTCATACCAAGTGCCTCGACAGCTTGAAAAATATGATCAGTTAGTACGTTTTGCGCAAAATTCTGGGTAAGTTTTCAAATTTATATTTTTAATACTGTGTACACGGTACACGGGCAATGTGGTAAACTGCATTAGAGCATGTCCATGGTATGTATATTACATGAACAATGTGTCCAGTCCTATAGCAGTAGACCAGTGAGCTTTGAGCTTCCTACTGTAGGTGCAGTGTTGCAACCTTCATCGAGGGATCTAGGTAGGCCTGCATTTTGTGCGTTCGGAGAGGAAGCAGACTTTATTGCCAGGGTAGCTGCATTGCTCGACCATGGACGCACCTCGGACTATAATACTTCCAAAAAGTTCAGCAAGTCCAGCGGCACCAGCCACAGAATATCGTGAGTACTGGTCGAGTCCTATACAGGGACTAGCCGCCTGCCAGTTTGTTTTGAGGACACCCCCTCGTGGGGTGTAAAAGATCTCGACAAAAATCTGTAAACTGTTTTATTTTGCAGGATGTTTACAGGAAAAATATTCCACTCCAATTCCCAACATTGATTGCTCACCCCAGATCTCCCGAGCTACTGACTAGATGTCCCTCTTACATTGGTCATATTACAACAACTATAGCCCTATTAAATAAATTACAACAGCAAATTTGAGGAGCCTGGCCTTCTTCCTTAACTTTAGAAGAGCAGTTGGTGCGGAGATGCAGGGGGTTTCATCTGGTAGATGTGTAGGACAATGTGAATCAATAATTCTGTCAAGTTCAGCAGTCATGCAAGAAAAGTCATGACATGTGCGATTGATGCGAGCGATGCCCGTTGACAGACAAAAAAGAAGGAGAAGAAAAAAGGAAAACATATGAACGGGTACCTTACGATGCGAGTCACTTTTACACTCACTGAAGTTTCTATACCACCTGTCGATCGCCTCCGCAACTTAGCATCTTGCTTCCTTCGTGACACACCATAAACTCTGGGGAGCAAAGAGTCATGTTCACTGTAGAATTGATATAAATGAAACTTCAAATACGTCCTGCGTGGTAAAAAAATCGATGTTTTTTGGCCATGGTACTTTTCTTCTCTCCCATACTAGCTTCATTACTTGCCAAAGTACATTCTTTCCTCCTTTCCGCCCTTCAGGCCTGCCTAAGTTCTTCGGCCGGATCCATATTTCCCAGGGCTTTGTTCTAAACATCCCCATAACCTTCACATCCCATACTGTACGTTCTCTTCAGACCCGCCATCTGCCCAAGCTTCTTGCCTTCCATACATGTATCTTCAACTCCGAACCCCTAGCCCCTCCTGCAGTATCTCATTACTCGTGACATCGCTACGTTCCTCGTTTGCCACAGGCCTTTGATACCCTCTCCCATCAGGGAAGAATCCCCATTTTTGTCTTTTTTCATTTTTCATTCTTTGTGTCTCTTCTTATCCTTGATGATTATCTTTTTACTCATGTCATCTCCCTTTCATTTTTCATCTTAGGGCTCTATGCAAATTGGTGATTTATTTGATGCTAGATTTGGATTCTGACTCCCCGTTTCATTCCTCCCCCCCCCCCTCTTTACTTTCTCTTTTTTCGTATGCCCTTTCCATTTTGGGTGGTGAGGGAGACCGGCCAATGGCAGTATACGTCGTTGGCAAGTCCTGTCCTCTATTGCTATACCGCTGACTCGACAGATGCAACGGTGAAAGAATAGTAAAAGCTGTATTGAGCTACACTTCTCGAGTCTTGAAATAAATCTAGGCCTGTCTACCAGACAAAGGTCAACACTCGACTTTATAGTAGTTCTGTGGCAGACCATAGGCCTACTGTTTGTTTTGCATCGGTAAATACACAACATAGTCTAGTCCATTGATCTTAGGCTTCTATTTCTAATAGCGTCCCAATAATTTCAAGGTCTCACACCTTTTCTGTGAGTCACAGAGTATTGCTCTCTATAATTAAAATCGCCATACGGAAATGTAGAAAAAAAAACGGAATGGAAGAATGAATGACTTTTCCCCATTGTATACGCGTTAACAATGTCATTTGTTAATAATGATTGTACTGTAATTATTTCAAAAGAATAATCGTTCCACGATATCCGTCATAGTGAGGCCCATAAAATTTCGACCAAATTTTGAACAAAAACACAATAGCCCGGAGAGACGGTACCTCACAAAAATTAAATAAAAGTAGCGAACGACCATTCTTTCAGAGATAGGTTTTGGCAGCAATGATAATTAAAACTAAAGTAGCCGTTTGTTGTTTAAAGATGACCTGTCGTCTCACTCTCTTCAAAATGAAATGAAATCCACGCCAGATAACTTTGATTGCGAACCGATTCGATACACTATCGATGATGTCACATCGACAGCGTATCGAAAACGTTCGCATTATCGACGGTGCATTGAACAGCTAAATCAGTTCGCAATCGAAATTAAGTCAAGGGTGTTTTGTGACATCGTCCAGAATCTAGCATAATTTTTAGTACATTTTAACGAGACTACAGGTCATCTTTAAAGGGAAAATGCAGTCACCTAGTGTGGGCACTGTACAGTATTGTACTGTTTGATGAATGATATATTTCAAGCACGTGACACAATTTCTTATTACTATTATGTTTAATCATAGTTTCGTTTTATAACAATAAAGAAAAAAAGTTTCGGGAAATATGAAGAGATTTATAAAAGATCTAGCTGTAGTTGTGAAATAATGTAAATCGGTGGTGCAAATGACTCTCAAAAATTCCCAGAGAGGAGAATTAAACCTTGAAATTCTTCACAAGTACGATATAAATTACACTTTTGAATTTACAATGTGGCATGACATTTAGTGAACAGTATCAGGTATAGAAAAAAATGTCAAGAGTAATCATTATTTTTCAAGAATAATCGGATACAATATTGGTATTAAGTGCCACATAATCAATGCGAAAACTGAAAAGGATACTGAATGTGGCTCTCTTCTACAGTTTGTCTTTAAATGTTTTCGTAATACGAGGCAACGAGCAACGTCCCAATATTTTATTTGCAATCTCAGAATTTGTTTTAAACAATGGAAAATTAACAGTTGCAGAAACAAGTTGTAAGACTCGAAGCCAACTTGTATTTATAAGAAAATGGAACATGTTTATTATTTGGTAGTACAGTATTTTGTGATTCTGGGTCAAGGGTGTTTTTCTGCATTTAGGAGATTTAAAAGGGCTCATTGAGTTAGTACTGTATCGATAAGTGAATGAGTTATAACCTCTGAACCTGGTAACTCCCTGGTTAAAGAGTCACTACCATATGACAATGCTTATAGTAAGCATAATGAATCAAGTTTCATATCCAATAGATACCGGCCGGAAAGGAAAAACTTTTTGGTGTCCTATCTCGTAAAGCGGTTTTGTGCGTAATTTGAAAAAGTGTCCAGTCACGAATTTGGAAAAACCATATTGAACGTTAAGTACTGACTCTTAGAAAAATTATTTGTATGTATGATATGGGCAGCTGCGTAGGAAACGGGGGCAGCTGCAGAATTCCCCCGGAAATTTCCACAAAATCTTAAATTCGGGTAGGAATTTCGGGAAAAATTCGGGCAGGAATTTGGAAGAAATTCGGACAGCCATGCACTTAAGTTGTAGAAAGTGGCATGGTTTTCGGGCAGACAGGGTAGACAGAAAAGCTATTATTTATGAGTTTTACTTCACAGTCTTTCACAACACAATGCCCGAAATGGTCGAATAACCAAATCCTTTCAATCATTTGACCGGAAATAGCGAAGTATTGGAGTCCGAGTAACATAATGTATGTACGAAAACTCAAAGGGATAAAAAACCGCCGCACAGTTCGATAGCTTGTGACTTAAAAGAAACAATCATCCTTTAGCATGGTTTTAAATCTTGTGTAACACAATGCCCGAAATGGACGATATTCTAAATGCTTACAAATCTTTGCCCGAAAATAGAATATGTTATGTTGAAAGTAAAATTTTCATGGTAATTAAAAAATATAGCAAGCAGTTGCGACACAGTCGGGTAGCTTGTGAAAAAAAGGTTTCTCTCATTCCCACTTCACACTGTCTGATTGCAGTCTTGCAAAAAAGTGGCCGCAATGGTAAAATATTTGCTGGCAAAGGTTGAAAACTGCTGGGATGTTTTCAATTCAACAACGGACAGACGTGGGGGTGTTCAAGTGCAGTACCCAGTTGTCTGAAAGTTCATCTATCCTGCCCGTAGAGCCAAATTCGGGCAATGGTTATGAAAATGGGCAATTTGTTTTTCAATACTATAATGATGCAGTGTGAGAATGTCTTCCCAAAAGTCTGCCTGAAAATTAATTTAAAACCACCTTGCAACGTGACATTTTTTCAAAAGTTATCTTATAGTAAAACCACTTATATGTTGTCGAGACTCGGGCAGTCCCACAATTTAATCAATTCAATATATACCGGTATTGAATTTACGCAAGAGTCGCAATAAGAAACAGTAAAATACATTAGCATGTTTCAGTTCGGTTGTATGGTTTTCCCCCGAAAATGTACAAGGCCATTTTATCCAATGTTAGTACATTTTATCTGGTAATTTTCTGATCTTAGTAGTGACTGCTGAGAGCCTCCTTTTAAGCATGGAAAATACCATTTCCGGGGGTCTGAGGGGTCCGATTTTTCCACATTTTCTGTTCATTCCACGAAAACCAATTGTGGCACTTCGCTTAGACAGTCCTCCTGCCAGAGTTTTAGTTTCAAATGACCATCTTTTGGCACACGGTACCTCAAAATAGCGACTGCTTGATTCCCCCAATAGGCCTGGGGTAACTGTCATTTTCGACTGTCTGAGGGGGCCGATTTTTCGAAAATTTTCTGTTCGCTCCGCCCCAGCCACTAGTGGCTATCCGCTAAGTCAGCCAGTGGCTGAATTTTAGTTTAAATTGAGTATTTTTCTGCAATTGAAATGGGAAACGCCATTTTCGACTGTCTGATTGGTGCGAATTTTCAAAATTTCTGTACGTTCCGCACCAACCAGTGGTGGCGCTCCGCTTAGATATTCTTTCGGGCAGAATTCCATTTTTCGGGCAAAAATTTTCTTCCCCCAAACTGAAATGCTCCCCATGGAGATGGGGATCTTGACCATTTGTTATTGGTGCCGTATGTGGAAAAAAAAACTTGACACGTTTGGAAAAAAAATGTGTTGAATTTCATGAACCAACCCAATGGGCCGCTTTAACTTCTTTCGTCACACTACCGTATAGTACACCTGCATGACTTTCCGCACACGTCTACAGGAGGCTGTATCGCGCATCTCAGACCACTGCTTGCGTCCATACCTAGATTTAAGTTGTAAAGAGAAATAGAAATTTCATTTTCGATTTTTCGATCTTGTTTACTAATTAAACATGACAACTCTTGGTGAACTTGTTTTGGTATATGCTTGTTTCATTACTTCAGGGGGTAAGGGGCTGAAAGGTCTCCCTGTTGGCTGGATTAGGTTAGGTTTGATGGGGGTTTTGCGGCCCATTTTCCGACCAGTTGGTGAAAGTCGAGGCGGTCACGGCCTTTTTCCAGTTGTGACCCACTGGCTTGTTTTCCCTACTCCATTGTTAATGCCGAGCACCAAGCACAACGGCATGTACGTTCCGTTTTTACAGTCTTCGGTATGACCCGGCCAGGACTCAAACTGCCGACCGGGTTTTGATGTACTGTATGTTCACAGTATTTCTCGCCTGTCGTAAGAGGCGACTATAAAGGGAACCATTTTTCTCAGTTGTTGAAACTTTGTTTATCGACAATGCTGAACGATTGAACGATTATTGCAACTTGTACACACCACAATTTCGTGTTAGGCAATTAAACACATTTTTTACCCCCACCTTGAAAAGACGTTGATATTTTATACATGTTTAGCTATTAAACATTGACTGCTTTAGTTTTTTACAACGAAATCAACAGGGATTTGACACGTGTGTTTGGAATGGAAACATGTTAGAAAAAAGTGGCCTAGAAAAGCGTATAATTCCTAAACCTCTGTTTAGAGTGTAAGGCATGAACACGGTGTCCTTTTCGGCAGTATGGCAGTATTGGAGGGGGTGGGGCGTGCTTGGCTTTGCTCACATTGATGCTACAAACTAATGGCAACTAAAAAGCATGCACTATTTAGTCTGCCTCGTCCTCGCCCGAAAAGTTTTAGGTTATCAGTATTCGTGTATAAGACTACAAATTATGTAGGCACTCCATAATGATTAGGGTTTTCTGCTAGTACGTACAGGCTGAAATAAAGCCTCGCGGAAAGATCTGTTAAAATTATTAAAACCTTTTAACCGCTCTTAACAAAGAATGTTGGAATTAAGAATTGATTATTTCGACTAAAGTAAATCGTTCATGCAACCACACAATGATCAAGATGTAGATTTCGCAAATTTTCGCTAGGTGTTGGCGTCATTTTCACTGCATGTGATTCTTGTTATATTAATTGCAAGCTTTAGTGTATAAATGGATATCAAGTACAAAACTTTCGTCTTCGAAAAGAAAATCCACTAGCAAATTACAATATCTGTCACTTAAATGAAGGCTGAAAACTTATTTCTTGAGAAGAAGGCTACCATATTGCCTTATTTGTAATTAATTATCACTCTATGCCAGTAAATAATGTTTCTAAGAGAATGAAATTTTCCTGTAAAACAAACGCAGCATTGCCCTTTAAGTTGTACAGGATAGTACTGTAGCTACAGAGTCATGGGTGGGGGGTGGGGGGTTATACCAGGCAAGTTTCAACGTATCTCTCCTTCGACATTTTCCTAGAAAGTGGTCAGGTTTTATAGAAATTGTCCGGGGGATAAAACTTAATTCTTTGAACGGGATATATCATTCAGCAAGGCCGCATTAGGTGTCCTGTGTTTGCTCCTAAAGGCAGTCATTCGTCACCCTAAACTACAGTTTCAGCATGCATATATCAAAACTCTCAATTGGTACAGCTCTTTGATTGGCATCACATTCAAACAATGCATCATAGCTAAATTGCACAGCATGGGCACTGAGAGTGTTTTGATTACACATTATGGACTTGTATGCCCATTGGGACAAGCCATGAAGCAATGAACTAGGATTGTGTCTGGATAAAGATGAGTTATGATAAATGTGGGAGGGGCTAGAAGTAAGTAGGTTGGGAGAATTGGAACTGTTTGGGATGATGAAAACATGCCTTTAAGTAAGGTTGTTCGTTAAAATACTGTAGGCACAAAATAGTCGTAGACTGCCAAATTGTCTTCCATAAGTGTTTATGTTGACTACAACGAGGGGGATGTTAAGGGGGATCAACATCCACAAATACCAAGTACCAAATGTACTTCTAAAAACTGCAACCGAAACTGAAAGGTACAGTACCATGCCTTGTATATGAGCGCCCAAACTATTAAGAGTTGGTTCCAGTTGGTAGAAGCATTTATTCGACAAGTTAAAGGGCAAGAGCAAGTCGTCTTAACTTGAAGTAGTGTAGTAGACTGTCCTGTTTCATGATTGGCTGTTGAGAGTCATGTGACAACATTTTTTCTCCTCAAATGTAAAAATTTACTAAATGTTACTGCTTGGTTTACCTTGAATATGCAATACTGAAGTACTAAAACATGAATAAAGCATACTTTGAAGTGAAATAAGAAGAAATTTGTGAGATTTACAGCTGTTGCTTCAAAAGAAGTTTTGACTTTTGAGGGATTGCTTTTGACCTTTAACTTTCAGTCGTTTTCAAGGACCCAAAGACTTCAGTGCACTCCGTGTTATACAGTTACTGATAATCTGTACCGTCTGCTCAAGTAAGATTAATCACATTTTAGTATTTGACTTTGATACTGTAGATATTAAGACTGTTTACCCACGTGATTTGATATATTCTTGTTACTAGTAATCTGTTTTCCCCAGGTTTAAATCATGCAGTACGTGCAAATGACATTCACATAGGTCCACTTTCTGATGTTAGGAAGGACAAAGTACTGCAGTTGGGTCATTACAGAATTTGATATCTAATTTAGTTTTGTGGACCTCCAGCTGCAGTAATGAGTTTTTTCAATGCTATATACTGAAAATAGAAAAGTTATTTTGCATACATGCAGTAGATTCTTACAAATACAAATACGGTGGAGGGTCTCAAAATGTTTGTGTTTTCTACAGGCAAATATAAGGATAAACACTACATTATCAAGTACGTTTAAAGAACGTAGTGTAACACAAAAATAAATGACAATATGGCAAATTTGTAGCTGTGCAGTAGCACAGCTACAGTACTGCAGCACAGCTACAGTTCCTCTAGACTAATTCAGAGTTTGGTGCGGAATATCAGTTGAAGAACTTTTCACCGTCATTGGTTACAAACCGTAGTTACGCAATCTAGTTGTCAATTCTTTATTTAAAAATTAGGCCTATATACAGTAACTGCAGCTGAGTTTATTCAAAATCATGAGAAGTATTTAATTAATTTATCATATATATGGACATTGTGTATTTTCGTGTTTTCTTATCAATGAAAAATTAGGCCACTCGGTTTGATTGAAAACAATATCGGGCGCCTACAGTATATCAAATTAGGAATAGGAAAAGAACAGGTTGAGTTTTTGTACACTTTATCATTGATTCTAATGTCAATAAAATCAGTGGCACCACTCCCCAGCTGTCCAGTTTAAGCCAGCGTTTTGCCAAGGATTTTAATTTCGAAAAAATGAGATAAAATTAAAAAATTAAACAGTGAAACCACAACATGTACAGTATGTGGGGCCGCAAGCAGTAACTTTTCAAAAAGTTGTCAGGAGGGCTCCAGACAGCAACGATACAGTTTGGTTCGATTAGTATACTTCTTGGCGTAAGGTTACCATATAGATTGCAAATACTAACAGTTGAACAGCTTTTCAATTTTTGTTTTGTCGAATATGGATGGGGAAAGAAAATGTCCGTAGGGCACATAATGCATAACGCAACGACACATCGAGCACTATGTAGAATCCTACTGTACATATGATTGGATTTAATACATAGATTCACTCTGTCGTCGGCCCAACAGAGTGACTCAGTGAGGTGAAGACCCGGAGCGGATTATGACGCTTAAAGTTCCGGTATTCGCGTAATATATGGAGCATTCGACTCCTCCTTTGCAACTAGAGTACAATGACAGACATGAATTTTCACACATTGTACTTTAATTTATACAATGAGGTCATAGTTACTGGAGCCTACGCACAGGTTACACATATTGTACGGAGCTAATGTTTCTCTAAATTCCATGGAGTGACCGTCATTAGGTATGGCTCCAAAATGTAGACTAAATGGTCACTGTATAGAGTGGGAATGATTTTTTTCGATTGAAATTTCACTCCAAAATTTGACTGGTCCCTGATTTGACTCTAAAAGAGTAATTTTGCACCCCGAAGGCTTTTGAGAGTTCGTATTAATTTCAGTCAGAATTAGCCTAATATACTGACAACCAGGATAGAATTCGTAGCATTTCCTTTCGATACAGTTCAGGAAACTATAAAACTTTCATTCTGAGGCACTTATATCTCAGTTAAGACAGTTTTGAATGATGGAGATGCGTGAAGGCCATTACACAGTATCTTCACGATTATGGAGAGTGAAAGTACAATTTACACGCAGTTTGGCCAGGGATTGGGAGGGGTTCTCGGATAAATAGAAAAGGTAAACCTTGATCACCCCTTCCATCACTGACATCTCCTAACCAGCCTAAAATTAAATTTCTGCACACTCTTCTGTAGTTCAACTCTTCATTAAAAATGTCAGGGCCTCAAATCGAAAGTGTTACTGTACAGTAGTCACTTTAACAATTTTGAACGATCTTTTTAACTTCACATACAAACCTACTGTACCTGGACCGAATTCCAGTCGGCAGGGTATAAGCTCAGTGTGTGATTTTTATCGAAGTACAAAAATTCAATTAGCTTACGATAATTTTAGTATTTCATATAGTATCGTGCGAATAATGCCTGCAGTCGATGTTTTCGAATACTAATGTTTACTTTCAGCTAGAAAGCCGGCTCGACTTTTTTTCTAAAAGTCCCCTCGACTCTATGGCGAAGGGCCAAGGGGCGAAAACCAAACATTTACTCCCGGAGGAGTTCTGCTCCCTTAAGGAGCTAAACGTCCCCAAATAGACAAGTAGGCCTACGTGTGGTCCTGCTCTAGACTGGCTGAATAGGACTTACGCTAATTGGGTGCAAACTGAGGCGTAAAACTTCATCCAACTACACTAACTTACCGATGTTTTATCTCATAATATCAACAGAAACCGTTTATTTGAAAATGAACATTACGGTATTTATAAACTAGTCAAAGTCTACAGTATAAGGGTCATCCCGGTTTACTATCGTTTTGCTTTGGTGAAGTTCAATTCCTTTGAACTTACATGCAAAACTGCTTGAACATCGATCACGTTATTTCGATCTCGATTTTAGCGGTATATTTTAACGGTACGGACACACCGATAACAAAAATGTGGGCGTCGGGTCGATACCGGCATTCAGTTCCAAAGATCGGTAAAACATTAATTTCTCATGACATATTGCAGACGTTAACTCTCGGCAAATAATTAAGTCTTGATCAAGCAGAGTACTAAAGCGCACACTCAACCTCTTTAAAAGCAACTTTCATTTCTTGATGATCATACTACCGCTTACACAGTTGTCAGAATTCTTCATCTCAACGTGGCAAGACGTTGCCCATAGGTTAATTCTATCCTTCAAAACAACATATTTCCTCTTCAGTATTTCATGTTTGAAAGTAGGTCAAGACTGCAAGCATTCAAAGCCTACCCCGAAGGTTTGTCTTACAATCATCTGGAAGGCATAAACCCTTTTACCACATTCTTTGCCCTCAATGTTTTCTAAAATTTCAATCATATTTTCGATTTCCGATAATGTATCATGTGCCGACAGTTAACAGGCTGACAGGCGAGATGCTGACAAGGAATACACACTCTACTAGTCTACATGCAGTTAGTGTGAGGAGTAAGTGCAAAGAAAAAAATCCGACGACGTAACGTAATCGCATTTTCACTGATTTCAGTGGTTGAAGAAATATCACTTCGAGGGTTTTACATAATACGGAAAATCAATGAAATTATACTAAAAACCGACATTATGAAGAGAGGTACTTGTATCTTTTTCAAGGATTGCCGGTCCATTTTGAATACAGTACTGGTGAGGACCGATGAAGTGCATAGGTACTCACAAATGGGTTGTGTTCCCAAGAGTTAGTGTCGTCAGGCTGCGATTAAAAGGAGAACAATTTTGTTGAGTTCTGAAGAATTATTCACCGCCGTCTGTTTATTTGAACGTTGTATTCTTGTATTCATGGAACTATGCTCTCTGTATATATGAAATTTTTTCGCCAACGACACTTTGTCGTGCGTTCTGTATTATATTTTCATGATTTTGACAGCTACGTAGGCGTCTATCTGTCTATTGTACCACAACTGTTCAACTGAGGTCGCAGTGTGCGCGTATCTATAAAATTCCTGCGCATGAAAATTGCGGTCACTGCACCAAAATGAAACGCTTTGATTCTGTTTGTAATGTTCAGCGTGCAATAAATGTGGGGCAATTATTGAATAGGGTGAAAGGATAAGCCTGTAATGTAAGTCAATGACTCAAAATTTTAATATCAACTGTTCGAATATTTTGGGATTCTTTGAAGAGTATACTAGGTGCCTTTGCAGAAATCCTATAAAAACCGGTTTCTTATCCTCACAACATCGGTCAAATGCATGAAAATGCTGTACCCTTCTACTGATTGGAATAGGAAAAGTACTTTTTGAGATGTGAATAACGGGGTAAGAGATGTCAAAACTCAGCATTTCCAGTACCGCTGCTTGAATCGGGTCTTATATACAATGGGTTTCAACCGATAAACCGATAGGGTCGGAATTGCCAACAACCCATAGTGTAAAGAACATTTTGCTAAAATTATGATCAATCAATCAACCATTTATCTTAGCCTTGTAATAGCTTAATCGTTTTGGGAAATTTGTAGCAAATTTAAAAATTTAATACTCCAATTATGGCGTGTGTTGTAACGAGTATGGCATTTTTCCAGGCCCGCAGCCAGACAAGGCACTGAGGGAGGCAAAATAATGCTGGGGAGAGGGATAAAATGTGTAGAACTTAAACGATGATAAATTAAAACTCTCTAGTTGGACGAAAATGTTTCAGGATGGCTCCGTCCCATTTGCGCCCCCCCCCCCGACTACCAGCCTTCGACCTTTTTGGTTATATCAGTTGTTAATTCAATTGTTCAATCCGATATATGCTATTAAAGTTGAAAGGTAGTGTGACACGTCAGCAAATTGACCTGAAATTATTTGAGAGTTATCGAGTGAATTTTCCTCAGGAAAAAATGTGTTGGAATCATTTCAAAATCTTTCATTGTTCTCAAGATATACCGCTTCAAAATGTGAATTTTTCTGAAACGACTTGTTGCTTATGCAAAAATAATTATGTGGATTGTTGCACAGTGCTGACATTCCTTTTGTTAACCCTATATAAATCTCTTAACTACTCATCAGATAGTTTATGGTTTGGTGATTTATACTGATGATTTTCAACCACACACTTTAAACTTCCAAAATAAAACCCTCAGGATAAACTAATGTTACAACTGTCTTTGAAATGAAGATTGTAAAAATCAAGTATATCAAAATAATTCTTTTCAAGTTGTGCTAAACGTTGCAGCAGATATCATGTGAGGGTACTTCAAGAGTCGAAAATTTATCAACTGGGAAGAGCCTCGCTTTTCCTTAGACCCCTCCCCAGAACAAGGATCAAATCCTGCAGTCCCCCCCCCCCTCCCCATGAAAATCCTAGCTACGCTAGTGCAGTGAAACAAAACTCGTTGCACTGGCCCGATTAAAACTGGGGCCACTGCTTATAATTTTTAGGAAGAATTAAATCAATATTTAAAACATCATTTGTTATGTCAGGGAGATCTAGTATCACCTCCCTCATTAGAGAATCCATTCCCTTGAAAGTTGGACAAACTTATCCTGTCCTTGAAGTCCTTGCTTGTTACACAACTGATAAAAAGCAACATTGTTTCTGATTACATGGTCCAGTGACCGGCTATTGCTGTCTTCGGTTTTCTATTGTTGTAAAATCGTGCAAGACACTCCCACTTTCAAGGGGCAGAATTCTCTAATGCTGGTTATATGGTTACTCGAGAAAACCAATGTTCATTAATCTTTCGTAACCACTTACTTTGGTACATCTAAAGTTGACCGAATATTCCAAGGACTAGAGTAAATAAGTAATGGGTTATTTTGACCTACATCCATACTGCATAGGGTATATTCTTTTGATTCGTTCGTGCGTGTTGGCGCATCGTCCTTAGAGAGTATTTGTAGCTATAAGGTTGTTAAAATTGCACAGACTGAGTATAGCTTGTTTAAACCGCGTGGAGAAATATTTTGGCCTATTATGTCGACACTGTGGTATGTAATAGTAACAATTTTAATGTTAATCAGTGCAGACAGCGAACGGAATAAATCAGCGTTCCCATGGCGACTGTACAATGTACTTTTCTTGGGCGAAAATCCGGTGAGGATTTCACTTCATGTACAAACGAAATCCGATGAGCACACCACTTGGTCTCTGCGGGCAGCAAAAAAAAAAAAAAAAAAAAAAAAAGTCGCTATACATTTGTGATATACACTGCACTTTTTAAATAGACCTATGACAGTTCCTGGCCATCCTATTATGGTCATCAGAGGCGCACGAGGTAGTATCGTAGCATGATGAATGGAGAGAAAAATTTTCACACTCCATCACGGTTAAAGTAAGAAAAAAAAATGAAATTTTGAATATCGCAAAGCACTTTACCTTAATAGTATTCTTGGTCGAAAAGATATTGTCCGTTCTGCTACTTCTGACTTCAAGCACTCATTTCCTCTGTGACGCGAATATTTCGCGAATTCGTTTAATTTTGTTCCAACTCTTTTTCTGCATACAAGGGCAAAGTGTGTCAAAGTTGAAAGTTGTACTCGGTTCTTATACACCTTTTGTTTGTGATGATCCACATACTGTAAGCAATGGTGTAGGGAAAACAACCCAGGGAGCCACAATTGATTAAAACAAATACCGTGGAAACCGTTAGATTAAACCATGGAAGTACTACCTCGAGGTAGTACTTCCATGATTAAACCAGAAGACTTTAAGTTAAGGCTTATAAAACCAAAAAGCCTATGTTCAACCATGTTAACTTTTTTTTAAAAATTAGTTCGATTGTATGAAGGCAGAGTTGTCAATGGGATTTGAACCTGTGACATCATATACACAGAAACGACTTTCAGGAAAATGCCCGCTGGGTTTCCCCGTGAATCATAATAATGATTACACCTCGGCAACCAACAGACCACTGTAAAAGACATCGAAGTTCGGTCTTCTTAATATAGCGCAACAGTCTGCTAGAATGTTTCTCAATTGTGATAGTTCAACTTTTTCTGAGTATTTTTTTTTTTTCGAGCGGCTGACGAGTATGACGCACCTTTATTAGCTGCACTCACTGGAGTATTTTATTTCAAAGGAAAAGTACATAATAGAGAGAAGTACTGTGCACATAAGACGCCTGCTGTGACGGTTGCAGATTATGTTGTGTTGACTTTGTGTAAGGGAATGTAACAGTGCGAAGTTGCGAACCAGCTCGGTCGGAGGCTAACTTATTCCAACGACATATGCTTCAGTACTTAAGTAACGTATTTCAGTCGTCCCACAAAATAAGGTCGTCCAACAGGGCAAAACGACGGTTGTGAAAAAAGCAAAAAGCCAAATATGTGTATAACAAGGCAAAAAAGTATAGCGAAGTAAAATACCAACACAAAACTTGATTAAATTTTGCATGTGTAGCCTTTTTTGCCCTAGTGGCCTCCCATACAAATGCACATCTTCGATAGGCTTAATACAGGCACCGGGCTAGTTTCTTTACCGATGTAAAATAGTACACTGTAATACGCTCTAAAACGGTCGGTTCAAATATGACTATAACCGATCGGGTGGGCAGCAACAAACCAGAGTCTTTTCAAACGTTTGACTTGATTTAGTTTTAAATTGAATCAATTTTCGGAAAATCCCAACGCGGAGCTTATTCAAATCACTCTGACCAAATCTTGATTAGTTACATCAGACATGGTCGTTTTGAACTTTTTATTTATAACATTGAGCTTCTGCAGTTAACCGAATCCTTGTGGTTTTGTGTGTAGAGTGAATATCTATAGTCTCCACGGCAAAGTACCACCGACGCCTGGGCCAACGTTGTGACGTTGTAGTGCATACAGCCAGGCCCGTAGCCAGAATAATCAACTTGGGGGGCACATCAATATTGGAGTTTCGCCGGCCTGGGGGAGGGGTCTAAGGGGAGGGGGTTCCCCCTCCCCTTTGAAAAATTTTTGCCTTTTTCGAGGACTCTAGATGCAAAATGGTGCGAAATTTTGCATTTTTCTTTGATATATTTGTACTCCGAAAAAGCTGGTCTCATAACAAAACTTTGACCCTTTTTACACTAAAAGTGAAAAATGAAATAGAAAAATATGGATATTATAAAAAACAAGTTGCCAACGAGGTTGTCAAGGCTATTTGGTGATGTCAAACTTAACTTAAACAAATCATGAAAATCAATCTTTCCTGTAGCTTTATCAAGTATTTTCTTGCCTAAAAGAGTTTGATTCTGGTTCTTTTTTCTCGGTTAGAAAATTTCAAAACAACTTCAACTGGGTTGATCTGCATTTGCTTACCCCGTTCCCCGGACACATAAATAACTCCTAAATCAGAAAGACGTTGATTTTACTTGTATTTAACTGCTTACTTGTTTTTTGCGGTATACGGTAATTCCAGACACTTTTTCCTAAAACTGTTCTTAAGGAATAAATTTTTATGATAACTTCATTACATTATTTTGTGCCTGAAGTCTCTCTTTTTGCACTGCCTACAACGCCGGCCCAGAAGCCAGGTAAAATGTACATTACTCTCACGTAAGAACTTATATGACAGCTGAATGATACATTGACGTGCGAAATTAGGCTCGAAACAATACTAAGCGAAACCTCCTCGACCTTCAGGGAAGGGATCTCCACGCGCCATCCATGACTAATAATTGACAGTAATAGTTGTGTACGCCGTTCATACGCTCCTTACCCGAGTTAAAGTGTGTTTTGTTCGAAAGTGGAAGATATTTTGACAGAATTCAGTCTAGGTATTTTGAAGTTGTGGTGATTTAATGGGGATAAATTTTTTTCTCCTTCAGTGCAAGACCTTTTATTGAAAAATTTGGGGGGGGGGGCACGTGCCCCCCTGTGCCCCCCCCCCCCCGTGGCTACGTGCCTGCATACAGCAAATGTTTCTATAGACCAGACTCTTGTGGGTGTTATCGCACATTTTCCTTATGTCCATATACTTTATACCTAAATACCAAACTGGTATACTGGGAACGTATATATGTCTTGTCCCGAAACCTCCCCGATCGCTTGTTTTCTATTTATTACGAACCTTTCCGATATTCAATATCACGATTGGAGCTTAATGAATTTTTGTCAGATATGGTACGTTGTGAAGTGGCAGACGTTTTACCCCAAGGCACACACTAAGGAATACCCAATCAAACTATACCGCATGTTGTTAAAGTATTAACAGTCTCTCAGTGCTATATACATGCTTCGCGGGAACCTTTTGATTTATTCAATTACCGTACGCAGATCTTATCTGGAGAAACGATTTTACTTAACTATTTTTGTACAGACTGGGTATCATTGATTAAGTTTACGCAAGCCCTAAGGGAACGCTACCTTCCTTATAAATTCACCTAGACCGCGTTGATTGATGATAGTTGGCAATATATTCTCTTATCAAATCTTCAACTATAAATCTTCATCACACCAGGCATTCAGATATAAACTAAATCCCGGTTTTCCAACGTTTTGGGCATGCTCCGTATTTTAAAAAATTCCTCTTCTTCAATATGTGTATATTTACAGTAGCCTTTATATACTAAACAGCTTGTTAATTACCGTACTGCTAATGTGATTGCAACCAGCTGATTAGTGCAGGGAGAGTTAAGCCATTCCATAAAGAAAAAAATACCGGTAATTAAAATCACAAGATGAGTAGTTCACTAATTTTACGCTGGCATGGAATTTTTGGAAGGAGGACATAGCTTTTTTTGAAGTTGTTAAATTTTCAAATTAAATCGTTGCAATGCCTCCGCACTCTGGTGGATGTAATTTGACAATTGAAATTGCAGTCTTTAAACCAGTCTCTTGTTGTTTACCGAAATATTCAACGCAAAATGTCCTTGTTAATACGTGGAAGGTGCTCGGACAGCGTTACTTCAGCACTGTATACTAGGTTTTATGATGTATGCTTATTTTCGCTAAACTCTAATGAAATCCCCTTAACAAAAACAAACAAACAAAAAAAAAAAAATCTGTTTTGAAGATCAACATTTCGGGTTTTCAATGACGAAACTTGGCTTTAAAAGTACTTTGTCCCTGCTACAATGGAATTCAGTAGCTGTAGGAAGTCGCACAATAAAAAATAAAAACAATGTATGTATTGTGATATATTGAACTGTCAGCAGGCTATATTAATTATGGTGACCAAACTGATTAATCAAGTGTTCCGTCCAAACTAACGTTGTAATTGATCACAGTTCAATACAACCCTAAAGTTTAACATATCCTTTTACAACAACCATGTATTGCTTTCCTGTATCAATGTGGAAACGCAGCTATATTACTTGGCTTACACTTACAATAGGCCTAGTGTTTTTACAATAACTGTAATTAAAGGGGCATAGTATTTCATTGGTTAGGATAGGTAAGATGGAGTTTTACAGCCCAATTTCCAACCAACTGGTTCAAGTCGAGCCGGCCAGGGCCTTTTTTCAGTTGCGGCTTACTGGCTTGTGTTCCCTACTCTATTGCACTCTATTGCTTATGTTGAGTACCATGCACGAGGGCAATAGATTCCGTTTTTAAAGCCTTCGGTATGACCTAACCAGGACTCAAACTCCCTACCTGCCCACTTCTGATGCTCTAACCACTTGACCATGCAGTCGGCCATAGGAAGGGCTGTAGTCAAGTCCGGACTCGGACTCGTGATTTCAGAATTAAAGGACTCGGCAAGAGAGGTTGATTTTCCACCATTGAGAAAGCACATGGACTCGAAACCGAGTTGTGACTCGGACTCTCCGGACTCGACTACGGCACTGGACACTGGTCAGTCTGGTCATAGGGAAGTTGAAATAGACTTAAAGCTGCACTCAGAGTTTATTTTCACAATTTTTCACAACTTTAAATCTGCACTACATTTTGTACTCTGGCATTAATGATCCGTGTTCACGTGGTCTAACGCTGTGATTGGCAACAGTGTAATGGAGGCTGTCTAGTCTTTCATCTGTGTGAATTTTTTTTTTCCCGAACAAAACTCTGAAATCTTCATTGGTCAGAGATAAACGCTGCATTGACGTTTCTTCTGACCTGAAAGACATCTTCAATGTTTCATAATTCTGGTGAACAATCACACCAGAAAGGGCACTAAGACGCTGAACAAAAGGTTAACCCTCGAGTGCCCGGCTCCAATCGGGGCATATTTGCGCACCTCGGGGTCGGCGGAAAAGCGGACGTAGCATGTCCCGGATCGACTTCCGTAAGCTATTGACCCCGTGACCTTAATCTATTGTTTCTCTCGTTGTTGTGGGCGAATTTTCGGGTTGCTACCCGCAGTTTCGAGCTCAGCCGAGCCCTCCATCTATATCAGAAGTGCAACACTGGGCAGTAGAGGGTCATTAAAAGCTTTTGGAGTGTGTTTACTGCACAGCTGACGGCGCTCCTTCTGCGTGTGTGCACAGCTCCGTGGTGCAGATACTTTAGATTAATATTCTCTGTCAAACTCTGATTTTCCCTTTAAACAAGATAATCTGAATGGGTTTCCTTACAAGCAGAGCCACGAATAAAAAAAAAATCAAATATGTGTTTTTTTTGAAGATACAGTATGCATGCTTCCAGTTTGGTAAGGTTTCAAATGTTTAGAGCACACGAGGGGTTGTTTTTAAAGTCACGCATCTTCATTTGTGTTTGCATAGCAGTTAACATGTTTATATGACATTGCCAAAACACGTGTCTTATTCCTTAACATTTCTTTTTGAAACACGTTTAATTGCTAAGCATTTAGTGTTTAATTACTTAACATGTTTAGAATCTAGACGTGTTGACAAAATGGGGGCAAAATAATTGTTTAATTGCTAAACATGGTTTTTAGAGAGTGGTGTAAAACTTTGCGAAGAACTTCGGGAAAACGAGAGATACGTGGAAATGTCATGAAAAAATATTTTGTGAAAATTATAAACAAAAGCAAAACTTATTAATACATCAATGATCTCGTATTGTTTCAATCAATTACATCAATGCATGGTTGTCATCGGGGCTTGCACAAACATGGATGTGGCCTAGATGGGTGTGGGTTACGCAATGTATTTTTTTTTTTAGCTTGGAGTGTAGTGGGTCAACGTTAATGTTATCTTAGTGTAAATCCGAATGTTGTAAAAGGCAAACGGCGTGTTGTCCAATAATTTTCTTAGCAATTTAGAATCTTCAAAGGATGTATTTCCATGGGTCATGATGTTTAAAACCATGTTCACTTTGCAGTTTGTTGAAGGAAGTTCAGGGGAAACATGGACATGAACAGGTGAAGAAAAAGGTTCATTGAAGGTTCATTCATCATGCAAAGAAGATTATACTGTAGTTTTTGAAACCCTAATCCACTAAAGGACTTTGGCTTTGGGTATCTCCAGAATTTTATATTGCAGTTCCTGAATGAGCATATGATTACCCATTGAAACGAACGCAACCACGGTTAATGGCGCGCAGAACTAGGGATGGTTCAGAACCGTAGAAATTGAAAGGAAGGAGTTTTGGTGGAGAACTTGGGATGAAGCTAGGTTTCAGGCAAGGGATAGAGTAATTTGAAGAAGAGTGGGGACGGCTGATGTGCCACTCGGCACATAGAAGATTTTTAAGGTAAGGTGAAGATAACGAATACGTACGGTAGAAAATGAAGCTGAAAAACAAAAGTGCCTATCGTTAACACATTATTAATTTTTCAATTACTGTTCCACTGAAGGACGTTTTTTTTTGTCATATTTAATCGGACGAATTGAAGATATTCCTGCGGTTACAACTTTTATATGGGAATGGTGAATTGCCGATGGTGCAGTTTTTACGAGAAAATCTTAAGTGCGTTATATGACCATGCTACTTTCAGACTTGTTAAGCCCATTAAATTATTGGTATATGAAACTAGTTTAGGTGTATTTGGGATTGTGTTTGATGTGGCGATTGTCTCATAAAATTGGATCCTGGTTGATTGTTTACAGTTTCACTTAAAACACTTGCTGAGACAGTGTCAGTTCGAAAGAATAACAAACAAATTAAAAAAAACACGTGCATACATTGTAGTAATTCTACCTACACCAGTCATCAGCGTATGCAGTTTCTTTCATTTTCAGTAAACAAAGATGTAGATTAATCACCTATGGGCCTTGTCAAAGGGTATACGGGCGTGTCTATAAATGCTGGAGTTGTCTATGGGTAAAACTGTGTTTTTTGGATCTTAGTTGTAAAGTTTACATATTAATCACAGTCGCAAATGACTTATAACCTTTTATGAACCTACCAAAACATGCAGCCTACGTTCTTTGCCCCTAAGCACGAGAGAAAACAAACAATGCACGACCTTTACAAATTACAGAAAGGATTTCGTTTAAATGGAATAGACTTTATGCATTGACATTATGCTACGTCAGTTTGGAAGCAAGGCAATGAAAAACTCTGGATAAACACACACACTTCGTAGCTAGAGTTTTCCAGAAGAGGCAAGCAACCAAATTTTCCAGTGTTTTTCAATGTCACAAACACCGTGTATGAGGGCATGATTTGCAGCGCGCGAAGCCAGAAGACTTTGCCTATTTTGAGCAGTTATTTCAAAGTATGGAGCATTGTAGTGCAGAAAATTAAGAGAATTTTGCTTTTTTTTAAAAAAAAAAAAAAAAACGTACTGCAATTAACTAGTTTCGCATAACGCAAATTTCCTAATCTTCAGAGCCCTGAGATTTTCCATTGCCCACCTGTAGCTACGCCACTGCTAATAGTGTAATGTAGTATTATGTGTAGAGGTTTTCACGTGACCTCAGTCTGTCAGTGCGTTTCAATTTGGCCTAATGACCGTCACTGCTCACAGGCAAAAGACGATACGACCTTAGCACAATTGTTGTACAGTACAATGAACGTCTGTCAAGCAGGAAAATGCGCAAAGTGGTGAAGTCGCTGAAAACCTCGAACTTTGAATGTAATTTCGTCGATCTTCCAAGTTACATTTTCTTGTTACTACTCCGTCTTTTTCCGCAAACGTTCTCGTTTATCAGTATAGTTTGTCATAGCAAGATCTTTTGACGCAAAAATCGAGATGTTGGCTTAGACTGTATAGTTCGTGACGGTAATACAGTTTTCCGATGTGCAATTTGAAGAGGTAGATTAACGTAACTTTGTGTGCGACCCTCATTATTGTGAGCCAATGAACAATAAACCCAGTTCCTCCATCGATGATTGAGACTTCGTATTAATCATAATTTTCGTGAAAGCATACCCTCTGTGTACCTACACTGAGAGAAAACTCGAGTGTCGTTTTCAGAATTATAGTTTATTGGTGTGTGAGGCATTTCGCTCAGATTTCAATGTGGCACACACAAACTTAGCTGTTGTCGTCCATCTCGGTCAAACCCTTTATAGTCACCAACTTGTTATCGAATAGCTAATGTCACCACATTACATATTTAGTTAATTAAAGGTTTCTATATTTTTCTGTTTGAATGTTTAGTTGAATGTTTGAATTCAAGAGCTACAAAAAGTTATTTTTTGTGAACAGAGTGTGTCCCCTTCCCCTAAAAAAATAATTTATTGTAGTACCCGTCGCCTTGTCATTGTCATTTTACTGTGGCTATAAATGACGCACACCAAAACGGTATCCCACAAGTCAATGCTGTTTGGAAAAAGGTTTATGCATAATTACAGCAGTCGAAAAAACAGAAAATGAGGTGAATGAAGATAAGCATGCGTTCTCCGTCTGCATATGTTGAGACTTTTTGAATTTGATACAAAACCGTATTCCTGATTCTGTCAGCCACCCAGTGAGGCGTACTAAGCATGTTACACTAAATTAACATTACCTGCTTCCACTTTTTTACGTCCATTTCCATTATGAGCATCAGATTTGCAATCTGGTTGTCAGGAGTTCAAGTCCTGGCAGGGTCTTACCGAAGCCTTTAAAAACGGAACCTGCTGTCATTTTGCTTGGTGCTCAGCATAAAGAATGGAGTAGCCTAGGGAAAACAAGCCGGTGAGCCACAACTGGGAAAACGCCGTGGCAGGCTCGACTTGAACCAATTTGTTAGGAACTGGGACGTAAAATTCCAGATCTAACCTACAGTAACCTCAGCATTTTCATTATGTATGTTGGGCATTTGCGAGATTTCTAGTGCCCACAGTACTCCGAAAGACAGGCTTACTACGAGATATTTCAACCACAAAAAGCAGTCACGATGTGAAACGGGCATCTCCTTTTTGTAACTCATTTTCCTTAATTTCTTACCCAAGCGTTTAGCGAAGGCTAAAAATAGCGCTTTCATAACAAATTGATTAGTTACAACGCGTACAGCATGGAGCTCTTTGTGCCTGCATCTCTCTATTGTAACCCGGCAACGGTCGCAAAATTCAACATCATTACTTGAGAATCACGTGCCGTATATTACCATTTAGCAGCCAGAATTGGACAATTCAAGACGGACCAATCTATTTGTTAAGTAGTAAGAAAGGAACGATTGAACAAAACGTATTTGCTTTTATAAGCCTATACTGGAATAAAATGAAACATTCCGTTGTCTGGTAAAGTGCAATATTCTACACTTGTGCAAATTTATCGTTATGAATTGCATGCACAAATAGTAACATTCAAGTTCTAGTAGCTTTACGTTAAGAATTTGTGGGAAAGCTTTCCGATTGTTATTCATTCATGGCATAGTCAAGCGATGCTAAAGGAGCAGAGTTCGTCAAGTTTGGTGTTTTTAACGCGTTGCTGGCTTTCTGGCAATGCTTCGTTCGTTTTTATACTCTTTACAATTGAAAATCGCCCCTACAGTACTGACCAGGGAGAGTCAAACCTGCGTCATATTTTCCGAGTTGTGACTCAGGGTGTGTCAAAGTGTTCGAAGTATGGCTTCGAAACAACCTAATATGTGTAACATAGGAACGTCACATTCTACAGGAAACGTGGGCCAAAGTGTGAAATGATGGGTCAATTGCATGACGGAGGGACGCTTCAATTTACAACAGTTTTTGGCGCCCCTATCGAACATTGACCGACTTTCCTCAGGGTTCAGAGGGTGCGTGATACGATTTGTGCAGAAGTTATATTTCAATCTCATGTTTGTTACTCCTTGAAATTAACATGGAGTCTAGTTCACTTTAACAGGTGCAATATCAGAGTTGCCTACGTGTCCATCGAATGAAATATCAGTATCTGCGAACAGTATACAGGCTGTAAGAACACCACAATGTCGTTAAGAGTGGTAAACCTTATACGGCGAATATACCCAAAAGCTTTCGATCAACCTCAGCCTGCCACAATCACTTTCAGCAAGCTATTAGTTGCTCTAAGTGCAAGCATGGAAAGCCACGCCTATTCAAAGCTAAGGTGTCAGTATTTATCTGCTCTTAAGTGCACACTATGATCGATTGAAGGATGCTTACAGAGTGCATCGAAAGGGTCTAGAAATTTTCAAGGAGGTCATTAATCTTAACTGATCTCTACTGGAGGTGGCTGTTTTTCTTTCTTAGCCAGAAGTGTGTCTTCGGTTTCTAAATTAATGTAGTCTCTTCACGAAACTCACAGGTTAATTGTGGACGAAAGAGGGAGTGCACATGACAATTTATTTATACATTAGTGCCATGGTCAATATGCACTATACTGACACCAGAGTACTGACATCTGCGTGTTTTCGTAGTTCAATACGGTAATGTTAGTATTTTTTATTTGCCGACAGGCCCGTATAGCCGTATAGCCGTATACGAGGACGAATGGGGAGAGGGGACCATTACCTGGGAAAACGTTAGTATCCCTTTGCTTTAACGTCATCAAGTATACCTCACCTTTTCGAAGAAGATATTCCTGCCCCGAGAGTTATGTGCCAGCATCCCCTTAGGACTTTTTAGTATCGTGTTTGAGGGAAAAACCCCATAGGTCTACATACCTTGCAGTCATCAAACAGCCAAAGAAAGTCTAAAACCACGTTTTCAACCAAGGAATTCGGATCGGATACCGACCCTATTTATGTGATATTTGTACAATCTCCCCCGTCTCTGACCAGAAAGAGTCAACAATTTGTGAATAAGTGGAAATATATGATTTGTTTCAGAGTTCTAGTGTGAAAATGGAATGTTCACTGATTTTCGTGACGTCACACTGACAGATAGCTTTATCTACACTCCGTAGTCCGATAAATACTGTCGGTGGATTTGACGTCACAAAATTAGTACAAATGTAATTGTTTTTAGTCCTGCCATATAAATCATGTATTTACATGCATAGGTTGACAAATTTTGGACTCTTTCCGACCAGCGATTAAAAAGGTGTCAATACATCGGCCTACTCACAGAAATTGGATCGGAATCGGAATCTGATCCGAATTCGTTGGGACTGCGAATTTAGTGGTATGTACCCTGCAATCAGTAGTTTTTACCGTTTTTGTAATTGTGTTCAAACATTAAACTGTATGACCATTATTTTTTATAAAATAGTAGAACAAGTATCAGCAAAAGGTTAATCTTTTGACTGCGAAATATTTCGTAACCTTTGACAGTGACAACATTTGATCTGTTATTTTCCTTTAAACACACACACATCTCTTTTTCACTTCATCACGCCGCTATATGACTGCAAGAATAAAACCCCATCCAGACCTAAGACACCAGTTAACATGACGCACAATCTTTAATAATATTAGTAACTTAGTTTACAATGGTCGAGAAAAAGTTGTTTATTGCTGGGCAAATAGTTTATCTCACTGGTTCCCTTTAACCCTGTTGCTACTCCGAACCGAAACCTTACCAAAGCCACACAAAAATGCTGAACCGCGTTGCCTGTAGTCGCCGTCATCATCTGTTAAAAAAAGCTTCTTCTATATCGAGCATCGTGTATCACATAAGTTACACTTGTAACACAGGAGTGACCTTACAGCGATGGTTTCACCAGTCAGTGTGCATTCATATCTTTCGTAGATGAATTCTAAGTGCCTACTATTAAATGGAAGCAATGTAATAACGTTGCCATGGCAGTAATGTTTGACAATGTGATGATTCCACTTTCTTGCACATTTTAAATTGCGTTATAAAACGTCGAGTTCTTTCCCGTGATATTTGTCCATTATTTTAAAAATTTGGGTGAAACAAAATTAACAAATGTCAGAAACAGCCACGAAGTCCTCAGTTGAAGTAACTACTCTAGTATAAATGATGTCAGTACCATTTTGATTACGTAACTTATTCTTTTCTGTTGGGATTTGTAAATCGGGATATTAAACTACAAGGTATACAGGGAACTTTCAAAATATAAACGAGTTTCAACTAGGCACGAAAACACATGGTTTAGGTTTTGTCAAAATGTTCACTGTCTGCATTGTCCAAGAAGAGTTATATTTTTGTACCGTTAGTCTGTTTTCGCTGCTTTCTGCTGCAAAACATAGCACTTACATACAATACTTTAGTTTGTCTTACAGGTACTAAAGTGATACAGGTAGAAAAAAAACTGATTAGCACCCGTAGGACTTTTCATTTGCAAACGGAATCTTGCACCAGACACCAACATTTGTTTCTTTTGAAGCTAATTGCATTGCGTGTTCGCGGACTTGAGAGTTGAAATTAAGTTTTATATTTGGCAAGAATGAGTCACTGTATGACCTGCATGCCCTAGGCAGCAGGTGTAGAAGTGTATATCGTATACTGTACGCCCAACCCTGCAAACACACAAGTTCTTAATGTCAGATGAACATCCTGTTCCAGACATGGCCGAAGACTTTCAGATATGTTCTGAATGACCTTGGTATCGTTACACTTCGGGTAAAAGACTAATAAAAGTAACTGTATAGAACCATTTCCTCTAGATGCTATGTTGTTTTCCTTTACCAATTACCAAGATGCGCAAGATGAGCACTGTGGCTTTACCAGGACAGTTATTGAACTATGATAATACCGTACTATGTTAAATGTTTCCCAAGTAAAAAATAAGGGGAAAAAACTAAAACAAAATAAACAATAACAACTACGAAGTAAAAGAGCGCGTGTTTGGTCTAGTAGTAAGTGCATCTGCCTCTAACGCGGAAGGCCCGGGTTCTAATTCCAGGTCGAGTCATACAAAAGACCCCTAAGAATGAAACCTACTGCCGTTGTGCGTGGTGCTCTGCATAAGCAATGAAGTAGGGAAAACAAACCAGTGAGCCACATCAGGAAAAAGGCCGTGGCCGGCTCGACTTGAACTAATTGGAGAGTGGGTCGTAAAACTCCATCTAACTAAATAACTATTTAACTAACAAACAAACGAAGTAAAAGATGACATTGTTAGAGAACATACAAAAAGGTAAAGAAATAGTCAAAGGAAATATTAAAGTTATCCCATGCTGCTGAAATTTTCTACACCGTACTTCTGGAAGACTGTCTGTACCATGGGTATTCGATTACATGAGTTTTTCAGAATTCGGCAATTGTATCAAGTGATTTCATTCCTTAGGAGACTTTCGTATAACTAACATTTTTGTTTAAGAATAAAATCACGGATGTAGTATTTTACGGAGCGTTGAGCAAACACGTTATTTGCTCGACATTGATGAAGTTGTCCGTAACGAGGCATATTCTTCTCCTCTTCGTAATGCGATCTCTACATTAATCAACGGCTTTGCAACTTTGGTAAATCCTATCCTCTTCAAGTGCTTTACAAAGTGTTCCTCCGCAGATGCTCAACACTTTTCGGTACTCATTTTATGCATGTATACCATAATGTGTCAGCACTGCTCTGGCTTAACGTGTTAATAAACGGAAAAGGCCTGTCGTAATATGGGTTATGGAGTATTTTATATGGGTTCGCTTTGACGCCCGATTAGATTTCATACGTCAGAACCCTTTCGTGATGATCAAAGTAGTCAGATAATATACCAATCAAATTCTTATCAACGTGCAATGTCAATTTGAAGTACTCTCTGTGCCTCTTCTTCTGCTTCATCTTGTATTTATTATCTTCCTTATCCATCTTAAAAAGTTCGCTTTTGACAAGATATATATGTTAATATCTGGAGCAAAATCTTCAATGGGGCTTTTGACTATCTAAGTAAATGAATTGAGGTGATTTCTGCAGCATTTACCCCGAATTTATTGTGACACATTTTTGTAGTCTGGTTAATGCCTTCAGAGTGGCTCAGAAGTGACTGAGGAAAAATTGTTTAAGCGCCTCAAGCAGCCGAGGACAGTTTGTAACAGCCGGCAACGACTTTAATGTAAGCAAGTATATAACAAAGCTCCCTGCACCTTGCAAAGACAATGAATTACTGCGTTGTTGCATTTGTAATATATGAACCCAGCACAGACAAGGCCCGATGTAAAAAAGAACGTTGGTCCCACGGACTTCCTATACATTGACAGACCATACTGCACTGTACATTGTCGCTACCGTACGTGTGAGAAAAAGCGCCCCAAGATTGCTCTCTGATATGGTTTGGTGTGAAAGGTTGGACTGCTCAAGTAAACCACCATATTTTGAAAGAAAGTTGAAATATTTTTGAAATATGGCAAGGAAAGGTCAAAATCACTTTACCCATTGCAGGAATATGATATTGCTAAAAAAAATAAACAGATTCGTCGCCAAATCTGATGATTCATAGCTTCACCCCCGCCATCTTCGTGCGCTTTTTTGTCCGAGTCAGTGGCGACCATCTACGGATAGGACATTGAGTGAAAAGTTAAAAAAATTGAACGATTCGTTTAAGTAAAGACCGCGTTACACCAAACTTTGAAAACGTCTACTTGCGGCGTATCGTTAGCTCTCATTACTGAATGCGTATGGATAAACTCAAATGACTTATGATGTTTGAATCCAAATGAAATAAAAAAATGTTTGGAAATAATGTTAAAAAAGTTAAGAAAGTTAGTTCAAATTTCCATCCATTTCCATGGTACGACTTAAAAGCCACCCGGGATCAATTAAAAGCTCAAATTATTATTTTTTTTTTTACTCTTTCCCCCAGAAGCACGTATAAACGATTGTGGTATAAAGCATATATAACTATGCTTCCTTTTCGCTTTGACACTACCGACGAACACAAAGCTCATTCCGAGATCCTGTGTAATTGGTATTTAGAAGAGGGCATATTGACTGATAGTAACATTTAGCTATATTTATTCGCGGCCGCAGAAAAGGATACAACGTTCCCCCAAATTGATTCACGTCACAGATTTCCCTTTGTCGGCATCAATGCTTTTGTGATTTGATTACACTATTTAGCAATCTCGGAGTGGGTTTCTCATACTTCATTATCAGAACAAACATTCATCATTCTTTTCAAGTAATATTTAAACACACTTAAGGACGTCTTTGGTAGTCAACTTCTTCCTGTCTCGCCTTTAAGCCTTTATAACGTATGTTCAGTGTATACATACGTTGATACATACATTTGCGGCTACGGCAATGAAAGATATGTCAAAATTGAAGATATTCTTTATATTGCGAATAGAAAAGAAAGTCTCCGGTGGTGAAAAACGAAGCTGAATATTTTTGCGTATCCTGCCTGTGATGATAGTATCATTTTCACTGTCAGAGAGCCCATCGGAACGTATTGGTTGATTTACCATCAAAGTTCGTCTGCGAATCTATTTTGAAAACAAGCTATCAATTCTAGTGAGCATCGATTGTCCCTTTAGGCGTATATGGTTTTCATGAAACGAGATATTCGCAAATTCAAAAAAGTGTGTCAAGTTTTACGTGTTTATCCGAAGGATACGGTATTTCACTAATAAGAAATGTTGAAACAACGACAGCATTTTAGGGCAAATCATTGTAAGGTTCTCCTGAAAAAAGTTTCATTATTGGATGTTTTCTCACATGTTTATATAATACGTGCATTTTAATAGCACTGTTGGGCATTACGTTTTACAACATCTGCAGATTTGTGTTTGTGTGTGTGTGGTCAAGCGATAAACGTTTTCCTTCAGTAAAGTTAAGCTTAAACATTCATTGTCAAATATTTCTGTTGGCAATATGTCCAAGTTACACACAATTAAGAATTTAATTGTTTATACATTCTTTGCTTTAAAGTGTACCTCAAGTCAAAAAATTCAAAAATATGCATTGAAGAGCACGAAAAATAAATTCTAACAGTCCGATTTCCATCTTCATAGGACATTCTTGGGCTGGGACATAAAATGCTAAGTTTATTCACTCAACTTAAAGTGGTATATTGCGCAACAGTTTGTGGTGTCATTGTTGTACTGTTCAAATTACAATTTTTTATTTCTTTGTTTCTCTGAAAGTTACTGCACCTTGTCCCAATGTGTGGTAGCAGTCTTACTCTTATGGGGTGATGTGATTAATTAAGCCATCTCTGTGCAACATGCTGTGCAAGCAAACAGAAAGTGTTCAAAGTTATAAAAACAATTTTAATTTTAAGGTAAACAAAGCAGGTTATGCGAGTTGTACAACAAGAAAGTCACAAATTATTGCGCAATGGACCAATCTGTGTTAAGTTAATAAGCTTTAACATTTTATACCTCAGCTCAGGAATGTCCTATGAAGATGGGAGTTGGACTGTAATAATTCTTTTTTTCATGCTCTTAATTATATATTTTTCAATTTTTTGACTTGAGGTACACTTAAGTTCCATGACGAAGGTTAATTCCAGACATGTTCTTAGTCCTCCTCCAAAGCTCGTGAACAGGATGTCGCAATTGAACTGAATGAGATGGTAGTGCTTTGGTAGAGGTTAAGGGCCAGACATCAATACTGTTCCCAAAGGGATGGGATGTCATATTCTTATTAACTTTTAAGCTCAACACACCAGTCTAAAAAACAAAGGGAAACATTCCTTGTCAATGTGAGGAAGTGATATAACTTCTGCCGTCGTCAAACTCAATTTGGAGCACAAATCTAGTGACTTTATTTGCTGCAATCTCAAAAAATAAATGTCCGATAGAAGTTTTACCACACTGTGTATACTTGGTCTCTCTTTCACTTATGAAAAGTTTTGCTTCGACTTTAACAGTTTATGGCTGTGTATATTTCCGATGAAATATTTATTGCACCTTTCCAGACCAAACAGTTTAGTAACCCATTTTGGAGAGCAAGTCTCGATCTCGGTCGCAATCCATTTTCCAGAATCCTGGTAAAACTCTGCAATGTAGATAGAGCATGCCCATTCTAAGGTAGGTCTTATCAGAAGGGACCCGAACAGGAATCTGGTCAAACATTTCATCAGATTCTGTACAAAATATTAACCAAGTATGACATTATGATCATTTTTTGCCAAATCTAGTCATAACAGAACTGTTCCTCGCCTTTCAGGTTCGATTAGATTAGACTCATCGTTGATCAAACCGTTTTAATTAAGACATGGTTTACAGTTTGATGAGTTAAAACTTCGTTCCTTGTTGGATGGTCTGCATACAGTTAATTGCAAACTTTGCATGGCATAGTCCGATTAAAATAATTCTTAGGAGAGAACAACCGATTGGTCTCGATTTGACTTAAGTTATATATTAGATCAACTGAACACTTGAACGTATTCTGATTAGATGTTTGACTACACCTGTACACAGTAGTTTCGTAAATATGCAAATCCTTGTAAGTTTAACCCCTTCCATGCCATTGCCTGGGTGAAGAGTCGGGACGAATTTGAGCACTACCTTTCAAAATAATTTCCCCCTCCCCATGGTACGGTATCTCCAGGAGGGCAATTACATCTTCCTTACGATAAGAGGTAGGATATTTCTATGACCTTGCCTTCAATAATGTTAACTGTTGGTGAAACCACTTTTATGGCGCATTTAATTGTCATTATAAGGCACTGCTTTATAACTTTTTTGGGGGGAGGGGGGAGAGGTGTTGGGTCATACCAACCAATACCACAGGGTGCAAACAATCGAAGATTACAATGAAAGAATAAGTCGAGAATTGGATTTCATGAAAGGTTCACTCTCTTCATGGATGTATGCAAATGACTTAATATTTGAGGTTGAATTTAGAATTAACAACATCTCTTTGAGTGATAGGACTATATACAATACAAAAACAACATATGGATGTTTTTGCAGTAACTGTCCTAGATTTATCACTTGTTACCCACTGAGTTCATTTGCCCTTCTGTTCTGGGCCTAAAACGTCGTTGGCAAAGAATTGCGAAAAAAGGTATCCAAGTTGTGTAAGCTTAGTGCAGATATTAATCTAACAGACTATTCAGCAAAGCAAGCGTTCTCCTTAACCTGTTCACCAAGACAGTCAAATAGTGGAAAGTCAACATCTTCGTTGCTTTTTCAATAATTGCTTTATGAAAATGCTTCGTTATCAGTTTCTCTATTATCAGTTTAGCCCTCGTCAAACCTGTGCGACATTCTGAGCATTCATTAGAAACAAATTACATTAATGGTGGTGCTACACGTGGGTTTATCAAATTCAACGAGGCTTGTTCAGTTCTCTTGAGAACCAAAACGCCCGTTACCATGGTCACTCATGTGACACAATAGAAGACACTGCCCCTTAACCAAATTAAACTTTGACAGCTTTTATACATCAACATTGAACACCGCGCACAATTGATTCGTTTACGAAAATGATGTACGGTTATGAACGAATTCTGACGTTGATTCTCGAGTAAACGTTGTTGACCCTTTACCTGCAGAGCCCACAGTTGTCTGGTTGGTACGGCTTGTACTACTGTGAACAATGGACCTAATTTTATTTAAGAATATGTCTCACAGAAAATATATACACTGGCATGAATTTAAAGTAAAAACTAACGTTCTCCTGAATTTTTGTTGAAGCAAGGAGCCATCGAATCATCTCTCCAAAAAGAAGCCAGGAAGTCGATACTTAAAACTGATGGATTTTTTTGCTATACGTACTAACGGAAACCGTTTGACACTAGTCTCTCAGTAAATGGCTAACACTTAAAATCTACATCATTATCAGAGATAAAATCTTTGATTCTATGTCAGGGCTCCTCAACTTCTGATTGTCTTCTGAAATCTCTTGCCAACGATTAAAAACATCAATTTCATTGGAATATGTAGCGTAGTTAAAAGGATTTTTTCGGAGACATATTTCAACTGTTTCTACAAATAGGGAGAAATTTTTTCTCTTTCACATTTGCATCTTAATAGCATATAGCGCTCAACAGCTCAAAAGATACAAATATTTAAAGAAATGTAATATTTCCTTGAGATTAAGTGCATTGTGAGGAATCTGTAATGTCATCGCGGCACATTAATTTGACACTGCTTTAAATTTATTTGTAACTTTGATACCGTTGTTGAGAATACCAAGCAGCATCGTTTGTCATACCCTGTATCTTATAGGTTAGTTCTATAGATATAGAGGAAAAGATATTCAAACGTTCCAACAGTATCAAAGATCAAGGACAAGTAGGACATCCAATTATAAAGAAAAACAGAAGGAATCTGAGGGAATCTTCCACTTTAAATAACTTTCTGTGCCTTTGTTGAAGAGTAGAAGTACTTTTAAGCAAACAAGGAACAATCTATAAAGTGAAATATCTTGAGTTAGGAAAACGACACTGCTAAAGTGTTTGGAAGGAGTGGTTCGGAATTGTTTTGATTTTAACACAAAACATTAGTGAAAAACCAGAGGAATAATGCCTTTAATGCCTATGTAAGCGATAACAGCCGATCTTACGGAAAAATACACCCGACTTTAACTTTGTATAGAGCAATGTCCAAAATTCACAAATGACTCCTTTCCATTAGGCCTACGTGACATTTTTGTTAGACTCCTACAGAATTACCTTTTTTGCACTCAGTATATTTTATTTATTCAATGCACAAACACAATGAAGCATGAAACTTCTCAGCTAAATAAGATGACATCTGTTTTGTATGTATCCTGAAGGAAACAGGTACAGTATTTTTAATGCACTAGCTCATTTATAAATTGCTATATTACTTAACATGTACTCTAGAGAGGTTCAGCTTAATCAATTTGCTTGCAGTACACTTAGTAAAATTGACTGCTAGATAAAATACCATCGCGATCACCTCGGCTAATTACTAAAAATATTTCCCCCCCCCCCCCAAACTCTCGCTACTTTGTCTATTTCGTGTCCCCGAATAAGTTAGCTCTAAGTAGCCAATTTGGCAGGGTACATTGATCCAGTGAACGTCTTCACAAATATGCAGCCAGTTCCAACAACCTGATGGCGTTTCTGACGTTCTTTTTTTCGAATCAGTAGACATCGTCAGTGATTCTGTTATTCTGTATCTTAGCAATGCATATATACAACGAAGAGGAAGATGTAGAGTTGTTAGATTATCAGATACTCAAAACTGGACTTGAAAGCGTCGCTACATGACATGATTATGTATGCAACGTCATATCGGATTGGATTTTGTCAATGTTTCCTGTTTAGGGGTTTCTACGTTGACTTGTCAAAAATGTCCCTTGAATTTCAAAAAGTGAAGCCGTTAGTCCGAAATACTGGAAATTCGAGCCAAATCATGAGATTCGTAAATTAACACAGTGAGAAGTTTTTATTTTCTTGCACTTATGTAAACTGTAAAAGCCTGTGATGAAAATTCGACAGAAAAGTTTAAGTTAAATTTGCTGGTCCAGACTGACAGACCTATGTATTGCAGCGCAAGGGGGGAAGGAGTCAGTGATATAAAAGAACATGCTTTAGATGGAGCTAATTACTCAAATTTCACAGTAAAGGGAGTTCATGAAAGCTGAGGTATAATTATAGAAATGATACCTATCAATGCTAATCTGTGGAGAAAATTTTGAGGGATCGCACAATGAAGTCATGATGCCATGTCCCTTAATATGGACCTAGAGGAACGTTTCTGTAATGAATGTGGACATTCTTCGCCACTTACAGCCTGACGTCTCGTTTGTCAAATTTAAAGGAGCCCAGAATGTTTAAGGCAAGGTCGTGGTTTACGTATTAGCTCGAGTGTCAAATCTATAGAGATGCATGCTTAACGCTGGAACAACAGCTGCGAGTGACTGGAATTAAGATACTGAAGTGGCAATTTGCTTTGCTAATCACTCGCAATTCTCAAAAGACAAATGTCCTCAAGAGGAATAAAACCACTTCATTTTACTGGGGATATTTTATCACCAATAAAGAATGAAGTCTCAGGAGTTGTTCGGTCCTTCCCTTTTACTCTAGGTTAGGGATTACAACTACGAACGTCAGATGTCTCAATATAACATGAGTATCTCTTCTTACTGCATTGACAAAAGTATGTTACTTTCTGAAACAAGTTAGAAACGTTACAGCGTAACATACATTCCGTTCAGAGCATTCAATGCTAATATGGTCGTAGCGCTTAGATTATTTTCGAGATGAAGAATTTGTTCGTTTTGCGATAATCTTTGCTGTACGGTAAAATGTTGATAAGCATCTCACTGCCACTGTACGCATTTTTCTTCGGCTTCATGATTGTCAGCTACTTTAAGCTCAAATACGACTTTATAACTTTGGGGGAATAAGTTGAGTAAAGATGTGCATTCTGAACATTTCATGTGTTTAATAGAACACTTTAATTAGGCCTTGATTCATGTAATTATTTACGCTAGAGGCCCTTCCGGAGAGAAGGTTAAATAGGCAGCTATTCTGAATGCACCGGCCCCAATCGATCCGTCAACTTCTAGATTCAAATGTCACGTACAGTTGTTTCCATTGTTCTCGTCATCACCTTCCACATCGACGCTGCAGAATCATCAACTTGCTATAGTCTTCTATACCCGTCTTTGAACTCAATACTATTAACGAATGTACGACCATGCTCAATTACATTTCACTTTGGCATGCACCCTTTTATCGAATCCGTGCGCACTCATGCGCAAAAGTTGATTTGCTGCAAAATTTACCAGGTCGTTCGGATTGAGGTAATTTCCTCCGCTGCGAGCAATCATGTAAAGTATGTGTCTAACAAAATCATTGAATCGAGGAGACACATGTCCCGTGGATAACAACTCGTGTATTCCCTCGCAGATTTTGGTCTCGATTCATTTTGGCAAAAATCAAAAAGGAAGTTTTGTTTTGAATTGGAGCTTTTACGTCTACTGTTGATGAATTTATTGAATAGGGTATTTTTAGGCGGTGACGTATTCTGTTCAGTACAATATCTGTCTTAATCGGTGGGAAGTTTATTCGATAGCGCTTCAAGTTATAACATTTTAAGACGTGTTCAATTGTTGCGAAAGGGGGGCAGAAGGGTTAGGAAGCATGTTACCAACGGAAAACGCTTAAGGATAGGAGGTGACAAGCGACATAACCCATGAATAAGCAAAATAACAAATGAAGGAAGAAGTTTGCCGAGTAGTTTACAAAATCACGGTCTGTTGTGGAAAGACATATATATATATATTGCAGTTGCGACCGTGACTGACAGCTTAAACATCATATTCTCCGGTAGTTCAGATATGCGAAGAAAGTAATGATTTTCAGACAAATTGACCGCAATCGAAATGCGCAAAAGGCAAACATGAACGCATACTTTCCTTCCAATGCCATTCTTGTGTCCACGGTATGCCACAGTTTCCCAAATCCCTTAGTAGTTATAAAGGCAGTAACATTTTAGAAAGAACTTCAGTACTTGTTAACTGGTAAAATGGTAATTACTTGGTGAATAAACCTACCGACGGTCAGGAAACGCAGAATGACCATGCATTGTCTTCATAAAGATGTAGGTTTATTTATTTATTTTTTTTTTGTTACGTATTTTAGATGATCGTCAGAGACATCAGTGGTCAGAGAAATGCGGGAATATAATATCAGTGGAATACGGTACTTATATTAAGGTACCTACGCGTAAATGAGGTGAAAACTCTAATGGTACAAACTGCGTTGAGGAGTATGGATGATTATTGATAGACATTATATTAAAATCAGCCAAATGTTTATATTAACGTCATTCTAGCGCCAACATTTTGTCTGTATTATAACAGAAAGCTGCTGAAAAGCAGCACACTGGTTAGAAAGGCGTCGTTGCAGTTTAGTTTAGTGGGAATGAACACGCACCTTCTCGAATGTGTAACATCTCTTCCCATTAAAGTGCTTGCTAAGTGGCAAATGCAGGTGGACCTTGTCCAAAGTGGTACAGGTGGACCTTGCCCATGGTCCATCTGTATTTGCTGAGTGCCTGTCTTACTACCCTATCACCTCTGTGGGTTGAGGATTGAAGAATATGCCCACGGCATTCCCCGTCTTTCGTAAAAGGAGATTTAATTTTAGAACTTGAATCTTTTTGCACCGTGTATTAAACCCAAGTTTGAACTCGAACATCGTTTAATTTTTTTTAAGTAGTTGACACTGTAACACATTCGCATCGGTGTTGATGTAGTATGCTTTTTCGAACCGATGTATCTTTACTATAACTAACAGAGCCCGTTATGTATATCTCAAGGAGGACATTTACTGGACGTTTCATGTACGTCTCATCTATTTAGACTTGTAGGATTCCAGCTCTTGCGTTCATATGTCTAAAGAGCGGTCCATAAGTCTTGGGAAGGTAGAATATCTTGTAGCTGGCATCACTACGTTGTCACAAAAGAATGTGATCGCTTACCATCTGCCCTAATGGCGTTGTAACCTTGCCTACATTCAAGTTAAGTTTTTTCTTTGGAATAATTGAAAGATAATTAACCATTCTTTTCCCCCTGGGGTTATTAATAGCAACAGATAAGCATGCAAGCTGAACGTAAATTGGAATTACCGATCAATCGAATAAAAAGCCTTGACAAAATTTCTTTACCAAAGCATAAGCGAAAGTATCGAATTTATTCAAAATGGGACGAAAACATGTCATACTTTCACAAGAAATAGTGAAACAAAAATTGATTAGGATTCTGACAGCGAGAAAACTATAACGAAGTAAAAGAGAAGCAGCTATTATATAAGCGTTCCATGAGGGAAATATGTTGAACGAAAGCGAAATAGAACCTTAATTAGCCACTAGTATTGCTACGGGTGGTGATACGGGTGTGTGAAGACATATGATGAAAGACACATGTATAACTGTAAATGCTTAAATCAAAAGGAAAATATTCCAGAGACAACTCCACAAGTCTGTAGTTAAGGGACAAGGGGTGAAACAAAACGATCGCCCTTAAAGGATTTCAGCTTCCAAAGTAGGTACGTGTACCCAAAAGGACAACAAAATTAACCGACCAACCTCATGACCTTTAGATATCGAGACACCTACATTATTAGTTTGCCATGCGTTGCTCCGTTCTTAGCTGCTAAAAGATGTTAACCGTAACCTAGCGGAGTGTGACGAGGGGAACTTTGATGTCTAAATGGGCATATCATTGTTTCCCTAGGCAGAGGGGTGGGTTAGACCAATCAGACAAAAGAAGGTTTTTTCTAAGGTTTAGTTCCATGTCGGTCCAATCGGCCGTGACGCAAATGATCATAGTATATACCTTAGTATGAATGCAGGTGACCCCACTGACGTAAGTGATTCGATCGCAAAGCTTGAAATGTGTCTGAAAGATGTCAAGAACTGGATGACTTTCAATAAACTAAGAATGAATGACAGTAAAACGGAAGTAATTATATTTGGTTCCAACCAACAGTTGTCCTAACTTAACATTGAAAATATTATTGTTGGTAACACCCCTGTTAAAGTCTCGTCGTCTGTGAAGTACTTAGGAGCTTGGTTAGATCATGGTCTTTCTATGTCTGATCATGTCAACAGTAAGTGTAAAACTGCTTTTTACCATCTGTATAACATTAGACAGTGTGCTAAATTCCTAAGCAAGACCGCTATCATTGCTCTTGTGAATGCACTGGTTCATAGCTGTATCGACTATTGCAATATTTTGCTAACTGGTATTCCGAAATGTATGCTGTACAAGATACAGCGTGTGCAAAATTACGCTGTCAGACTAGTTTCTAACAAGAACAGGTTATTCCCATCCTTAGCCTTGCTGAAGGACTTGCATTGGCTACCAGTGTTTTACAGGAATCGATTCAAGATCTTGCTTCTTGTTTACAAATCCCTACACAATATGGCACCACTCTACCTTTCCAACATGTTCTCCTTTAAGAAAACAAAATATGAACTTAGATCTGAGACCACTCTCAATCTGGTTGTTCCTAGATATAGATCCATATTTGGTGAGCGCGCACTAGCTGTCCAAGGCCCTAAGTTATGGAATGATCTGCCCCTTTCAGTTAAGACAGCACGCTCTCTGGAACATTTTCAGTCCTTATTAAAAACCCACCTATTTAGCTGTGCCTTTGATGGTATCTGATAGTCCAACTTAGTCTTTTGTTCTCCACTGTGTCTTGTAAGGCGCATTAGAATAATTATTTTAAATAATGCGCCATATAAATTTCTTGAACTTGAACTTGAACTTGACGCGGGTTGTAGTGTATAATGTGGTGTCTCTAGTTTCAGTGGTTTTTTCGTCACTTTAGTGTTCAATATTTATGGACTGATTACATGCTGGTTGCTCATGAAGGAGAATGGGTAACCTCTTACTTAAAAATGTAAAGCAGACACAGTGGCCCCAGAATGTCAGAATGGGGAGGGGGGGACTAAGGGCAAAGGATAATTTTGTGAGGGGATTTTCGGGCCCAGCGCTGAACCGAGTCCAAAGCGCCCGTTCCTGGGGGAGTGGGTCACGTCCACGCCCCCGGAAGCTCGGAGGTTTTAGCATATTTTCGATAAAAAATAAAGTCTTTGGGGAGGTAAATTGTTATTTTTTGTTTAACCAAACTTCTAAGTGATCTAACTGGGGGAAAGGGGGAGGGGGAAAGCCCAAAATATGGGGGGGGGGGGGGATCCCCTTCTTGCCTACCGTAGCGCCGCGAATGAAAGAAAAAATTTCAAATCAAAAGTACGATCAACCCATACCTGGATATACTGACCCTCACCAGCATAATTGAGTGATTCTAAGTGAGCGAAAGAGGGAGTGCATTTTTCGTGCAATTTTCGTATTTGAGAGGATGTGTTTGCACCAAATTTCCCAGTAGAATAAGCAGCCTCTTTAAAAGTTACTGTCCATTCGCATCACCGTACAATCATAGGTGAGATTTTATGTCTTTTGGGCAGTGAATTACTGGACAGAGAAGTGGATGTGCTTTGGGGTTCAAATGACTCTGCAAACTTTATATTTTTTACTCAATTAGCTGTTGTGTATGTATACTATCTGGCAAACTCTTTGGTGAAGAAATGCTACCTAAATCGGTCAAAATGTTAGTCAAAAAGTAAGCAAATTTTAACCAGCTATATGGGAAAGTTTTGCCAAAGTGAGTAGGCTACTTTTTATCCATACTTTTATCTGTCATGTCGGGTGGCACAAAAGCCCACTAGCTGGAAAATTGTAACTTCCAATTATTGAGAATAAAAAAATACTCTTCCCGGATTAAATTTTACCTCTGTTGGAATTCCTAAAATAATCTGATTTTTCTTCCGTCTGAGAATAATATACTTGAAGATCAAAATTCTCTTATGCGCAGGATCAACCTTAATAGGTCTTTCATTAATTAAGATATATTTCTAGTTTCCGAAAGGGTTGTTAAACAGCTAAGACAACATCTACAATAACAATAACTGCCCTAAGTCTAGTACTAATTATAAAGATTGGTCAAAGAAATTGGTTTCCTGTTTGGGGACGTGCCAACTTTCATGAAGAAACAGAGCGTTGTGAATAACGTCTGACTTTGACCTTCAGTTTTTCGCTGAAGTGGAAAGAACTTTGTAAAGCAGGAGCAACAACTCAGGAGTGATTCTAATGCAAAGAAATAGTAAAACGATGGTGACTTTTACGCTTAGTTACAAAACAGTAAAAATAACAGTATTACAAGCAAGTTGCATTTCAGTGAAACTACGGAAGGTGCTTTCCAATAGCTCACTTATTGCAAATGTATGTCACTCATATTTGCAACCTATAATTTTCACAAAGGAAACAAATGCCATTTGAAAAAAAAATAAAAAAAAAAGTCAGCGAAAAAGGATGCAATATGTACAAGGAATGCAAAAACGAAATAAAGGTTTGTAAACTACGTACAGACTCAGACAAAACACTTTGATAAGGAAGTCCGATAAAACAGCAACGGTTCATTTGAAGTAAACCATATTTAGCCTATACCTTCGTAATATTTTTTAGCCGGCGAAGGAAACGTTGGCTCGTTTTTTAGTTCAGCGCGGTAAGGATATACTTTCCATAATTTGGATTACATGCTGGGGATACAGTTTTGAATCGCTTTCTTCGCAATTAAAAATCAACATCTTTCCCTCCTACTGAATTTGAAATAGTTGATTGTTTTTTAAAAGGAAGGTCGGTGTATCCCTACTTACATTTATTGGTCAATGATACCAGTAAAGTCATCATTCAACTTATTTGCTTTATCCGAAAAGTGAAATTAACCTGTAAAACGAGGTCACTGCAATACTTTCAATTTGCAACGAAATGAAGTTTTCGTTTTGTTGTACCATTGCCAAGCTGCTAATTGTCTGCAGGCTAAACAGTCACTTTAAGGACTTCGGACGGTATTCGCTGTAGCTGTCACTATAGTGCCTAACGAAGTGATCTTAATTTGACGAGTCGTGTGATCTCAACTAATTACCACAGTTTCCTATCATAATTTCCTCATTACCATGGTAAACATACCATTTTTCAAACATTGCTATATTTCCTAAGCAAATCTTAGAACGTCATAAAGCAAGTCTCCTTTTCCTTGAAGTCCATTAGAAGTTATTGACAATCAACATCAATTAATACCCAAATCACAAAACAAGTTAGTTTCCTCCCTTATATCTTGCTTTGCTCCCTATGCATCTTGCCTCGTGTTCTCTGATCAGAACGCCGGGACCAAGAACTGAAGAAAGGTCACAACGACGACCCAAAGATGAAAACGAACCAAAGTTTTCGCTTGATACTCTGCTGCATATGAAAATGCAAATGTAAAGTACGTAAGAGCGGTGATGAGGTGATATGTGTAAATTTGAGAGAAAACAAACACGTTTTCTCTTAAAGCAAACCATTTTTAATGTTGTTGGTTTACAATCGCCTATCGCATAAGCAAGATTGACTGCACGCGCTTCAGCCTGCTGACAAACCGTTTGCTTGTCGTAATTCTGATTCTGTCTACCCGAAAACTATCGATTCTCACAAGTGTAGAATACTTATACCGTGTGATTTATGTAAGAATGATCTCTCTTCTTATTTTACAAATAGTAAACGATGTTTAAAGGCAAACATGTTCGTATGGGAGGATCTAGTATCACTCTTTCCGTGCCAAGCTCTTGTAACAAAGTTGCTGTAATCAACGAAGTAGCAATTGAGACTTAATTTTATAAGAAGGGCCTCGGAGGAGGACTAAATTTAAACGATCTCAGAGGCAGGGAATAAGGACCATCTTGATGTGTCATCGATTTAACCATACTTGACAGCTTTCAATGTGTCGACTGTGGCAATGAAAGGGGCGAGCATGTGCACAAACCGCCGAGCCCGTCTTATCGACCATCTCGAAGTAGTGACGGAACTAATGTACCCAAAGAGAAGTTCGGAGACGAGATGCCGACGGGGACGGGAGAACTTGATCGATTACTAGCAACTACTTCGGGGACGAATAGGTGTTTTATTTATTGGCTCTAGAATTAGTGAAGTAACGTTTTTATTTTCCCGGTCGGTGTCTGGCTTCTTGTGATGATGTAATTAGAGACGGTCTTTTTGGTTCGGAATTTGCTGACTAGAACCAGGCTTGAGCCAAAAGGATTAAATCACCCTAATTATTCACCTTCACACTATTACATGAAGAAGAAAGTGGGCGATTTGGTGAAGTGTGGTAAAAGATCTTCCGGTAACTTTCGATTATGAGCAGCAAATTACCATTAAAGGACTGTGTAACAGTGAATGACCAAAATACTAGCGAGTATAATGACCTTCCGCAAATAGTTTCACAACGTCCAACCAAAACAGTTTAACTGAACATATATCACTTGAACCATTTCAATCCTGCCGATTGCAGTCCTGTAGTTAGCAAATCACATGCATGAGATTCCTGTGCCCCTTGTAAATGTGGAGAACTGTTCGTTTTTAAGAAAGAGAGACTTATGATGCAATCCGGTTTGGTCATCATTGCTCATTTGATGCTCTGTATTTATTGTATAAAATGTGTTTTTCTTATTCATTTTGTTTGATTTAAAGCGCTTTCTGGATACTACGGCGAATGATTACATAAACAGTTGCTACTAACTGTCTTGTACTTACAGTTGGGGTTAAAGTCCTAATCCATGGCATGTAATTAAACGACAAACTGTTTATTTGCCAACTTTATCATCGTATGTAACTTGCTCAATCGTACGGTAGATGAATCACTAGGCCAGAATTGCACAAAAAACTGTTAAGAGGTATCAAAGTTCCCTTTTAGAACCGTAACATCGTTATCCTGCTAACATCTTCGCAATTGTTGTAAAAGTGAGTTACAAACATGTAAATAATACTTTTATGTTTCAAACATGTTACTATAAGAGCAGGCTAGGAAGAAATAAGACTGCAAATGGTATTATTTCGTAGCAAAACAAGTCTGTTGAAAATCAAAGACTACAGAAAAGTAAATAAAGTAAATGTGTAATGTTTGGTGCATCATGGAACTACTTCGTGGTTGCATACAATGTTTTTACAGATTTAGGATTTGTTATACAACTAATTGTAATCGGGTCATGGTTATTCTAGCCCGTATGGCAAGCCGTTTTAAATTTATCTCGCAGTTCCACTTACGTGAACCTCATTTCACTTAAGTTGAATTGAGCTTTACTTAACTCATACTGAATTTCACGTGAGTAGAACTGCATCCCATTCATGTGGAATTCTATTTCACTTAGGTAAATTTCTGTTTCGCTTAAGGGGATTGTAATTCCTTTTCAAGGAAATGTCAGGTCTATGCGACTTCTGTGAAATGTGAGTGGCTATCTCCGGGAAGACTGATTGACCAAACTACAACGCACTATACACTTGTACTATATTTTCATATAATCATTAAACATTTTCTATGGCCCAGATTCTTACGTAATACCCTAATCAATCGCAAGTCAATCTATCGCAAGTGGAAAGCTTAATGTTTTGACTCACCATTGTATTTCACCTAAGTGAAATTGTATTATAAGTGGAGATGAATTCCACTTCAGTGGAATTCAATTCCATTCAATTCTATTTAAGTGGAATTCAATTCCACGAAAGTGAAATAAAGTGAAATGCATTTCACTTAAGTGAAATTGAATCCCAGTTAAGTGATTTGAGAGGCTAATGTTAAAATGGCTTGCCGAAAGCCCGCGGTGCGGACGAAGTTTTTCGGTTCAACTAATCGCTACGAGGGGCGGTAGCCTAATGAGGCGGGAACCGCAGAGGCGCTACGCAGGCTATGTTTATCCTTACGTATACTGCTCTATACCAGATATGTGTTCTCTGTAAACAAGTGAATGTGTACGTTAGACGTTTTAGGCAATTTTCTTTCAGGAATTTTGTAGGTTTGCATATCAGTTAAGTAAAGAGAGAACTAAATGGAATTTGATACTCATCTTTGAGTATGAAGACATGTTTTAGAGCCAGGAGAAAAAAATTCCAAACAATACAACGTCGTTCGAAATGAAGAAGCTTCTACGTATGTGGTGTACATATATACCCTTGGTCTCGTCACTTAGCGCAAAGATGACTTGCTATCGCTCAGAAGCTCTGGTAAGCACCATTGCATTCACCAACTTGAAACAAAGACCTGACTGAAGATAATGCATTTCAAGTGCAGCACAATTTCCTTCGCACATACTATTGCGCAAGGGAGAGTATACCCTAGGGGTTGGCCGTTTGGATGTAAACCGAACTTTTTATACTGTACTGGCTTTCTATAATTATACAGGTCTATAAGGCCACTTGAAGATTGTTCAAGAATTTTAACGCGAGTGGATGAAATTTTTCAGTAATTGCTGATACTAGTTTCTGAAATTTTGTTATTTTTCCGTGAAGGAGCGTCCTTCTTTTATTTCCAGTTTCAAATGTATGGGCCCCCGTACTGCTGTAGGTGCATCAATAAAAATGTCTCAACATTAGGTGGTTTTGTGTTCAGAACGGTTTTTAACTGAAGGCAATACAACAAGTTGAAAAAAATTCTCAACTTTTACTATTTCGTATTATTAGAGAGGCAATGTTTTGAAATACTGTTACAACATGACAGACGTCAACTCGTGCAATCAATTTTCTAGAGACACATCCTCAGATACGTATCTTTCCGTTCGAGGTTCTCCGAAAAGTAATTCCAACCGAATCTCAAGCCTTGGCAGTTCGAGTGGCTCTCTATTTTATTATCGGTCGTTACTCCCGTGCAAATTATCTCCATCGTGCGAGCTCGTCGGAGTAGCAATCGATATATTTTAACACTGAAAGCCTGGGGACTAGAAAAAAAACAAACTCAGCTGCATCGTGTAAACGGACCTAGTCCTCATATGTCAAGACACAGGACGTACTTATTTCATCATTTTGTGTTGGCTTGATGAACTGTTCAAGCTAATACGAAATTCCCCTGTGAATGTATGATTTCTTTAGCATTATTAATAATCGCTGCCTGATTTTGTTATTAAACCAATTGTCAGTACAAAGTTGGATAAAGAATATGGGATTAGAATGCACGTAAGATTTGTATTTATGTTCTTCACATATAAGCCTCGTTGTGTTTACTCGTCAATGATTGGAAACGTTTTTGCTAATGGTCTTATACATACCCTTTTATAATATATCTGGCGGTGTTGTTGTCGTATACGTTATTGATATTGGGAGTAAACAAACTCTTTTAAAGCTGGGAATGGAACGGAATGTGCGTTATACCTTTTCGTATTTTTGTATGAATATATGTTCGGCAGTTATTTTACGGGAAAACCCTGTAGGACTTAGACACTGATATTGAGCTCATTCCTTTTTCCAGTATCAGTTTATGAAGGAAAATTAGTAGATGCAGACTCTGTTCTCTACTGTGCCTCAACTGGTCAATGCTTCGTTCATTTTCGATAAATCGAGCACCGCAGCGTCTGCTGCTCCGCAGGTCCTGAAAGCAAATGTGCAACTTCTTGTTGTCGACTTTTTTGAGCAGAAGATGTAGTTTTTATGTTTAAATACATATATACATACATATGCCACAGACTTCAGATATTATGCCTGAGCAATTTTGAAAGTAGAACGCTACAAACGGGTAAACGATCGGAAACGTACAATATGTAACCTTCACAAGCTCGAATGAATGTATACCAATATATATTCTGGTTCATGATAAGTTCATTTCGATTTCGTGACATGGCAAAATGTTTTGTCGTTATTCATGCGACATTATTCCTCCTATTATAGGCCTACCTTTTTCTCGTTACGCTTTTATGAAAATAAAAAAATGTTTGAAAAAAATAAGTCTTTTAAAGTACATTTTTACGTATGTCCTTTCTTCGCTTTGGAAGTGAAGCATTCTGTACTGAATTAATCAATCACATACATAATTATATGTATCACTTCTTTTACACACCAGAATAAATGACCTTCCACTGTTTGCGCAGACGTTTTCCCACTTACCGATGAACGAAAGATGGACTTGCGTTGAGTTTATTTATATAGTTGGGTTCATGGCCGTTCAAAATTATTTGTATTAGTTCCATAGAATTCAGGACAAAATTTCAAGTTTTTATTTAATACGTTATGCAGGAGGCCATATATGTACACTCTGCAAGCAGTTGGGTAAAATGATCAACAACACCAACACCTGGGCACGTAATAGATTTTTCTAAAATAGTGCAAAATTTGTTCATTACCACCTGGTAGACCAACTATTGGGCAATAATTACCCAATTATAGTATTGTCACATTGTAACCCAATGTTAGTGGATATGTTACCCAAAAGTTCACTGCATGGAGCGAGCATATTTCAAAGCATGCTACCGTCATAAGTATGTCACGAAAATTCGAATGTGACCTTTTAAGCCCCTTTGCATTACTGCGAATTGAGCCAAAGTAGGTTTTATGGTGTGCACTGTTAACTTAACTCTAGCCTACTTCTGACATCCTATAAGATGAAAGGAGGATACACTCAAGTTATCTGCAATCGAATCATGAAAGAAAAATTTGATTTTGTCGACGCAGCCGCCAGTATAGAGACCCATGGGGTTTAAGTACAGCAGGACTAAGCCAACAACTTTTAGGAGATCCTTTGGGAGCCACATGACACATTCGAGACACCAACTATACAAGACATTGCTATTAGTTACCGTCCACTGATTTTAGTCGTCCTAAAGCAAACATAAGATTCTTAAATAGTTCTCCGTAGTTTGCATCCTTGAGATTTGGAAAAGATAAAAGGTACAAATGGAGAATTTTCAATACTTCGACATGTCCTTTATATTTCTTTGCACTTTTTGAAAAACTAGGGCTACAGGTCGCGTGCTGTAGGTACTTTTACAACAAAAAGATAAGAAAGCATACTAGCAACACACGTATTGTAAGCTTGTCGAATGACTAACTCGCTTTGTTTAAATAGCTGTCAATACTTAACTCCTTTTCTTTACTTGTATATGATTTGTTTATTAATTTAATGTTATTCAATTTGTTGTTATAAATGGGAATAAATGAAGCAAACAAGCAAAACTCAGCAGTAAAAGACGTGATATTAGATGTGTGGAAGTCACAAATTGAAGAAGTCGTAGTTTATGGTGAATTAGATATTTAGAGCCGGGGCTATCATTGCGTAAAGTCAACGGAACTTCAACAAAGTCTGGTATTCCTTTCCTTGTAGGCGTTTTTGGTCAGACATTTCTAGGTTCCTCAGACGGGTGATCATCATATCATGTTAATGTTGAAATTTAAAGGCTCATAAAAAGCTCTCTGTAAGAAAGCTATCGCTCCTTTGAAAAATAGGTTCCACGTCATTAGGTAAAGATGACTGAAAAATGACACCTTTTCGTTCAAGGACGATAACGCAAGAATTTTACTTTATATCTTGACGTTACTTTTGGCCTCTGAGTATCGACATTCTTTATTGACAAAGTTATTTGCTGTTCCTTCATGTGGCACGGTATCGACCACATGTAATCACATTGAGCTTCATTTTGAAAGCAAATCAATACGAGACCGACACTTATTTATCGAACCACTTTAATGTGTTTGTTTTTGTCCATTTATAGTAATTACGAAACACTGTTTGAGGACGTTTGTTGTATAGAATACCGCTTACCTCCATATTTGTGATTTTAATGTGTGGAAGCATTTTTACAATCGACTATATATACCAAGGAAGTGATACTGTATGACACAGGTCTACCGTAGTTCGTGTATCTATGTTAGCCAACGTGCAACCAGTCAATGGTTAATGGCAGGTTACATCCAGCACTGTTCAATTTTTCCCATTTCAAAACTCTTTCCACTGGAGAACTGACTTTACCCAAAGGGATATCCTTCCACATGATGGATTTTTTAGTCAGTGAAGTTTGTAGAAAGAGTTGAAAAATGGTAAACTGCCATACCACCTTCGGTGTGAGAGGACATGGTGGGATACGTTTCGCTAAATCTGTAAATACGCCGGACGCTGATTGACGCTGGTACTCTACTTTGCTGTATCTTAACACCGCATCCAAGTGCCAGAATAATCATTTGATAAAAATGCAATTTGTGTCCTATAGACGAGTCCAAACAGTCGAATGATGGTCGGATTTAGTCGGTCATAATTTGGGTCCACCCACCTTAATTGTATCAAATTTTTGGCTTACCTGTATCATGGATGGTTGTATTTTATACGTCTTGATTCCCTCAAATTCACCGAATATGAGGGTTTAAAAATTGCATGTAGACAGTAAAATTCAGCCAAATTAAGACTGGTGGACACTAATGACAGAATTCACTAGCTGCTTGGGTTTGTCTATATAGTGACATGAAAAAGTCCTTGGGAGACAAAATTGGCACCGCTTGACACAGTATTTAACTGTATCTGAATACATTTTGGTAACTAAAGCCGCACACACGCAAAAAAGACGTACTCTTTTGACTACACTGTAACCAACCACAATGTTGCACTGTGATCACGGATAATTTTTGGTTAGTTGTAAGTCCATGCACAAATGAGGTGCAGAATTTAAGTTGTGACAATATTAAAAAATAAAAAAACACGATTGGTATTTAAAATTTACTTTCCTTTTAACTCTCTGGGATATAGTATACCACGGCAGGAAATACTTCCAAAGTTTGACTGTCTTTTACGTAATCGTCTTTGTCTCTACACGTATAAAATAAGGTACATAAAGACTGATGGATTAAACTTGTCTCATTCTTTTCAGAGAGAAAAAGCCAAAGATATGGCAGAAGTTTCAACTAGGTATCAACCGCTATGAAGTGTACTCTTACAATAACTCCCTTATAGACGATTTACTGAGATATTTAGCTGAAGTGAACATCAAAGAAGTTGGTGAGTATGTTTAAGTCTATAATACAGTTGCAGCAAGAAACATCGGCTTGTAAAATTTGGGGCAGAGGGCCATGTCCGCTCAATCAAATTCTGCAAAAACGGGACTTTGTTATTGAATAAAAACGGGTTAACTCCAAATGGCCCTTAATGTTTCACAGGATTGCATCTGAGGGTATTTAAATTAAAAGTTCTCAAAGGGGAAAGGACACATCTGTCCCTCCTCTAGGCTGGCAATCAGGCCCTGCAGTCGCTCCCGACAGTGGTAAAACTATTATGTTATCAATATTCAATAAAAAATCACATTTAATTCTATATGCTTATTGAGCAGTTCAATTTTCTCAAATGACATTAATCCAAGCACACATGGGAAACTTAGTAATGAAGACATTGAAACTTCCTTGGAATTAGTTCGACAAGTGGAAACCAGAAATATACTGGTGTTGATGTAAATTCCAAGAAAAATAGAAATTTCCTTTTTATATGTGCTACACTAGTATTTGTTAAAACTTACATAGCATGCTAGAACTTAAAAAAGTTTTGTTAAGGATTAACGATGTAGTATCTCCTTGCAGGAATTATATGTCACTGCAAGGTTGGCTGTTTTGGATAACTGCTGTTTTGGATAACTGCAGATTGGATGAATTGGGAAATTTACCTCTTGAAAGATACAGTGTCTTTAGCATAGGATTGTACTGTTTGGATGAGCCAAGAAACGATTGAATGACAGTTAATAGGAAGTAATGGATTGTTCTCAGCCATCAGTGTCAGTGTGAAATGTTCACTGCACTCTCATTGTAAATTTCAAAGTAAATTGATAACAACGATGTGATGATAAAAGTGAAAAAAAGAAACTTCATACTCTATAAACAGGGGTATTGAACAGACATTACAAGGTTCAGCTTCTCTTTGGCTACTTTGCTTCAGTGTTCATAGTGTCACAGTAGGTCAATACATGGTCATGACATGTATGTCTGCTGTAAATATGCTTCCCCATCAGCAAAACCAGGTGTCTTAAATACCTTGATGGTGGCAACATATTAAGTTCTTTGTTGTCTTACCTTACATGAGAGTGATACTTTACTTTAAAACTTAACATTTTGCTGAAGGAGCAAGTCTTAAAGTATTGTCTCAAACCATGATAGCTAATTTGAAACATTTCAATAATTAGTGTCTATTTTTGTTTCACTTTTAAAGTTAGCATTCTACTGGATTTAGTTAGTTAGATGGGGGTTTAACACACACCAACACGAACGTGTCATACAGTGTCACCAAGTTAGACAAAATTACAGTGTTGTGATAAAACTACCTAAAAATGTAACAAGTAAAAAAGTAAAGCAGCATTCTACTGGAGAAGCCAGTCTTTGTTAGTGTTGTCTCAAATTGAGATACTTAATTTTAAACATTTCATAAAACAGTATTTTACTTTTACAGTAGTGTTATTATTGGTTTCGATATGAGAAACCAATGCAATCATGATGGCGTGTGTGTGTATGTCTGTATGTATAAGTGTGTGTGCGTGCGTGTGTGTGTTTGTGACACTTTGCTTGTTAACACGATATCTCAAGATAGGAATGTGTGACAGTTTTCAAACTTGGGACATAGATGCGCCATATTGAGAGGAAGAACCTATTGTTTGTGGTGGAGGTCAGAGGTCATCTGGGGTCACCTGGGGTCGAAGTATGAAAACCTTGTGAACGCAATATTTCAAGGTAGGAAACTTGGATTGATTCCATATTTGGTATGTGGATGCGTTATGGTCAGGAGATGGTCCCTATCATTTTTGGTGGAGGTCAAAGGTCATCTGGGGTCACTTGGGGTCAAAGTCTGAAAATCTCGTTAACATGATATCTCAAGATAGGAAGCTTGGATAGATTTCATATTTGGGGTATGTGGATGTGTTATAGTCAGTAGATGGTGCCTATTGTTTTTGGCGTAGGTTAAAGGTCATCTGGGGTCACCAGGGGTCAACATCTGAAAATCTCGTTAACACAATATCTCAAGGTAGAAAGCTTGAATAGATTTCATATGTAGTATGAGGATGTGTTATGGTCAGGTAGTCCCTATTGTTTTTGGTGGAGGTCAAAGGTCATCTGGGGTCACCAGGGGTCAAAGTATGAAAACCTTGTTAATGAGATATCTCAAGATAGGAAACTTGGATAGATTTCATATTTGGGTACATGGATGTGTTATAGTCAGTAGATGATCCCTATTGTTTTTGGCATAGGTCAAAGGTCATCTAGGGTCACTGGGGGTCAAAGTCTGAAAATCTCGTTAACATTATATCTCAAGATAGAAGAAAGGTTGGATAGATTTCATATTTGGTTTGTGGATGCGTTATAGTCAGTAGATGGTGCCTATTGTTTTTGGCGTAGGTCAAAGGTCATCTGGGGTCACCAAGGGTCAACGTCTGAAAATCTCGTTAACACAATATCTCAAGGTAGAAAGCTTGAATAGATTTCATATTTAGTATGTGGATGTGTTATGGTCAGGAGGTAGTCCCTATTGTTTTTGGTGGAGGTCAAAGGTCATCTGGGGTCATCAGGGGTCAAAGTATGAAAACCTTGTTAATGAGATATCTCAAGGTAGGAAACTTGGATAGATTTCATATTTAGTACATGGATGCGTTATAGTCAGTAGATGGTCCCTATTGTTTTTGGCTTAGGTCAAAGGTTATCTAGGGTCACTGGGGGTCAAAGTCTGAAAATCTCGTTAACACAATATCTGAAGGTAGAAAGCTTGAATAGATTTCATATGCAGTATGTGGATGTGGTATGGTCAGGAGGTGGTCCCTATTTTTTTTGGTGGAAGTCAAAGGTCATCTGGGGTTATCAGGGGTCAAAGTATGAACTATGAAAACCTTGTTAATGCGATATCTCAAGGTAAGAAACTTGGATAGATTTCATATTTGGTATGTGGATGCTTCATAGTCAGTAAATGATCCCTATTGCTTTTGGAAGAGGTCAAAGGTCATCTGGGGTCACCAGGGGTCAAAGTATGAAAACCATGTTTATGTGATATCTCAGGTTAAGTAGCTTTGATAGATTTCATATTTGTTATGTGGATGGGTTATGGTCAGGAAATTTTACCTAATGTTTTCGATGGAGGTCAAAGGTCATCTGGTGTCACTGCTGGTCCAAGTCTGAAAATCCTGCTTATGCAATATCTCAAGATAGGAAACTTGGATAGAGTTCATATTTGGGTATGTGGATGCATTGTGGTCAGAAGATGGTCCCCATAGTTTTTGGCAGAGATGAAAGGTCATCTGGGGTCTCCAGGGGTCAAAGCCTGGAAACCTTTTTAAATGTGATCTCTCAAGATAGCTGTTTGTCCATTTGTCTGTCTGTTGTTTGTCATTCTAGCTATGTATGGCTTTTATGGAGGTCAAAAGGTCATCTGGAATGACAAAATTATTTTTTGAACATGCAAGTATAACATTTGAATGAGAAGATAATGGTGCATGATGGCACTCTTTGAAGCGGAACGTTTATGTATCATCGAAACCTCAATGCATTTTTGCATTCTGGTTTTACTGAAGAAGCCAGTTTTTGCTAGTGTTGTCTCAAACCAAGTCTAATTTTAAACATTGCAATAGTAAGTATCTACTTAATGGTACCAGCACCATTTTCAATTGTCAACTAGCAAGCTGTGCAAGTCAGTTCTGATGTTGATACAAGTTCCATTTAAACTTTACAACACACAAACAAATGATTGCAATTTGTAACAATTCAGCAGCACCACCACACATGAGTTTTGCATGTGCTATATATTTCTTAATCATGTTTTTACCATCCAAGTGCAGTCAATTATTGCTTACATTCTAGAATAATGCAATAACCTACAAGTAAAAAAAAAGTTTTAATGGCAAGATTGAGTGCACAGCAGCTATTCTTTAGGCCAGCAGTTTATGTTCATTCATGGGAAACAATGAAACAAAAACATAACCAATTTTTCATGAGAAAATTTTGCATGCATGTATCATAAAGAACAAAAAGAATCTGAAAGTATTTGCCCATTTCACATCAGTTGGGTGGTCATTTCCTAATGAACAGGGAAGCAGAAAACCTCAGCTACTATCTTACAGCAGATAAGTGCTACCATGTGATGGCACAAACCATACTACAGTGGAAAACTTCAACTTTTAACAAATCTCTCAGAAGACTGGAAATGATCCTTCCTGGTGTAAGCTAAGTCATGATTTAAATCAAGAAATTGGGATGTTTTTTTCTTTAAATAACATTTTATTTGAAAATAGAATAGAGGGATGTTTAATTTCAACTGGGCAGTGTAGTCATCCATCACCCCAATCTAGTGGTCTACAGAAATTCTCAGTTGGTTCAGCTGTTTGTTTGACATCAGATTCAACAGATTAAAAAAAAAAATGCAGAGAAAGCCTAGCAAGTACCATACATTGCATGTGCCCAAAGGGTTCTGGCTACACATTAGGCTCCGTATACTCACCAGGGGTATGCCCAGAAGCAATTAATGGGAATTGTGTCTGGATGCGCATGAGTTTAGGAAATTGGGGGAGGGGGTAGAAATAAATAGGTTGCGAGAATAGGAACTGTCTTGAGTGTTGAATGAATGTGTTCAAGCAATATAGCAGGACAGAGAAAAGTGCTTCTGTGTATGATGAACTTCCTCGGCAGAAAAACAAATTTTATGATATTTGTCATAGTATGGACACTCCGAGAATAAACCTGACACCCTAACAGTTCATATTCAGTGTACCATTACAAATAATTCATAAGAATTGAGGCATCTAAGGACTTTGTGATTGCACAAAGTATGAAAAAATAGTGCTTTTTCTACTATTCTTTAGCACCTAGAAGAAGTTTGACATTGTTGATCATGCATTTAATTATGGTCATTCAAGTACTGGCTATTAAAGTTTATCCCAATTATCTTGAGGGTTGGGAATTCAGGAAAATAGATGAAGATGGTTAGCTCAATGAATTACTTATCCTCAGTGACTCTGTGTAGGTGTGTAAATAGCATTCACTTTGTCAGAATTTGGTCCTGATTGTGGGGGTGAGTCAATGATCTGAAAATTGTTTTTCAAGGTCTAAACAACTTTTAGACTTACTACTGATGTTCCTCCTTCTTTTTTCATTCCACATGCAGAAATGGCTGGGATTCAGTTCAATTTCAAAAATCTTGAATATATGACCAAGATATAAATATGTAAATATGAATAATAGGAGGAGACTAAGGGGTGACAACAGCAAGCTTTGAAATATTGAGAGAAGATACCTAAAAAGATCTCTGACAAAAGGACAAAGTTCTTACAAAAGGTTACAACATACAGAAGAAGGCAAAGAACATGAAAGATATAACTGAGTCCAAATAACTGATATAAGTCCAAATAACTGATATATTTGAGCTTTGCCATAGAATTAAAAACACCTGTAAACAATATGAGGGCATCACCATCAACCTGTGTACTGCACATACAGTATGTGTTGGACTCTTGTACATGTATATGCAAAAGTTATTAGATAGAATTTTAAAATCTGCAAGTAAAGTCCAGAGTCACATGATGCAAATTGATAGTTCTCTAACCAAGCTTCATTTTCACATTCTAAATATTCCTTTGTTATTAAACTTAGTACAATGGATCACAATTAATTGATCACATTATTACGTTAATGCACTCTCTAAATCCAAAAAGTGAGAAGTAAAGGGAAGGGTCTAAAATAAGAATTAAATATTTTCTCAAAGGGTAGCAATGACTTCTTTCAAATGAACCTTTTTACTCTAAATTAGATTGGTCCATAATTTCACTCTAGAGGACTGATTTTTGATTCCTTGCCGAAGGCAGGCAAGGAATCTATGCGATGGTGATGTCGTGTGTGTGTATGTGTGTGTGTGTGTGTGTGTGTGTGTGTGTATGTGTGTGTGTGACGCCTGCTTGTAAACACGATATCTCAAGAACGGTAACCCCCAGGGATCTCAAACTTGGCATGTAGATTGTCCACATTGAGTAGATGGTCCCTATTTTTTTTTGGTAGAGGTCAAATGTCATTTGGGGTCACCAGAGGTCAAAATGTAAATACCTTGGAAATTGCTTGTAAACACGATATCTCCAGAAGGAAAAATGTGAGCAATCTCATAGTTACCTTGCTGATTGTCCATATTGAGTAGATGGTCCCTATTGTTTTTGATGGAGGTCAAAGGTCATTTGGGGTCACCAGAGGGAAAAAGGTCAAAACCTTGTAAACACTGTATCTCAAGAAGGGTAAATGTGAGGGATCTCATACATAGCAGGTGGATTGCCCATATTAAGTAGATGATCACAATTATTTTGGTGGAGGTCAAAGGTCATTTGGGGTCATCAGAGATGAAAAGCTCAAAAACTTGTAAACACCATATGTCAAGAAAGGTAACTGCCAGGAATCTCATATTTACTAAGTGGATTGTCCATACTGAGTAGATGACCCCTATTGTTTTTATTGGATGTCAAAGGTCATTTGGGGTCATCAGAGTTCAAAACATCTAAACCTTGCAAACACTATATCTCAAAAGAGTATATAACTGTTGAAGTTAATATCCATGAGCGGTTAGGGTGAAAGGGTAAGAATAGTTTGGCATGGGTAATGTAATAGGCATAGGGTATATAATTTTTTTGGAACAGTTTATTAACTTCACTATGTAAATTCTTTAGTGAGGTAATTTTGAAAATGCATTTGTAAAGTACTGAAGCAAACTCATAGGAAGAAGGTCTTAGGTGCACAAAAAGGCACATCACATGGTAGTTACTGTACAGTATGTTGATTCTGGCATGAAATTGTGCCCTGTTATTACATTAAGTTCCAAGTATTAATACATGAAAAAGTGGGCAGAGCAAAATATAAAATCTTAAAAGGCAAAATCTGCTCATCAGGCTGGCATACATGCTTCAATGCTCATGGGTATGCTGATTTTGCAGCCACAAGTAAATAGATTTTCATGAAACTGATGTGGAACATGTGAGTTAAAACAGTCTGTATAAGGGTCATTTAGGGACATAGTCTGAAAATATTAGAAGATGCTTCTGTGCACACTAAGTAGATGACTGATATGGAACTTCAAAAGTATAAACTTTGAACAGAGAGTACTCTGTGTGATGCACAAGAATCTCTTTTATAACATACCTACATTGCTTTTTCAATAACCTTAAAGAAAACCTGAAGAAAACATTAAATTTAGTGGCAAAAAGTGCTAATATTTGACAAACCTTGTGCCTACTGTCCTCATGAGGACATGTGCATGCAAGCATGCATTAATTGGAAGTGGGAATTGATTAATTAGATATACCACAGTTAGTTAGTTTTACAAAAAAGAACCTAATTTACACTGATCATTTGGTATCAAATACCCTTCAGCGCACATGAACTGTCATTGCCTAATAGAGTGAATCAAATTGTGACTGACCCATTCTTTGCCATTTGGTCACAGTTATCTTGCCCAATTTTTCACAGTTGACTGCCAGTTATCCCCACAGTGTCCTGAAGGATTACCTCATACAAACATGCAGCTCAATTGACTTAAGCTTTTTACTGTATAAGTGGTGTTAATTGACTCTTATAAACCCTCTGAAGAAAGCTTATTTTCATCTCAGTACATAACCATGACAGCCCATTGTTTGTATATACTCCTATTTCCTGCCATTCCCTGCAGGCATTCAGTACTCTTTTTGTGGTCAAAATGTCAGACTTCCATGAAAGTCACACCTCTGCTAAATCCAGCATAAAATAACTGTCCACATTATCTTGTCTCATCTGACCACAAATAAAAGTTGTTTGCCTAGCCATTGTCTGGAGATGGAGAAGTTCATGTACACTGATCAAGTTTCTAAACTGAAAGTCATCTTAGAAATACTGTAGATTGACACCCTTCAGAAATTAGTGTCCTTTACATAGAAGCTGGTGGAATTGAACAAATAGTGTGTTTGTATAAGGAATTTTGTTGAACAAACTTTAAACATTGGTGTCTGTCTAGATTGGTGTTTCTGCTTTACAGTTTCAATATGCTCTACAGTGATTATTTGTCACTTAGTTTCATTCTAGAATTTGTTTTAAATTTTTGATAGCATAAAATGTATCAGCATACTACTTGCCTCATCTCTGCTTATATCTGGATAACTGCACCAAAAAAGTAACCCCTGTGCGAAGGATTATGTAGCTATGTCAAATATCATCATCGAGTGGGAATTCTTGTCTCACATTTCATTTTTATCCATGTCACTATCCCCCCCCCCAAAAAAAAAAAAAAAGTGTACCATAAAGCTTAATGCATAGAACCATTGCTTCAAGATTACCCTTTATGACACTTTTCAAAAGTATTAAGATTTTATTTTGCATTGCTGCTGTAAAAAAAAAAAGTAACCCCTGTGCGAAGGATTATGTAGCTATGTCAAATATCATCATCGAGTGGGAATTCTTGTCTCACATTTCATTTTTATCCATGTCACTATCCCCCCCCCAAAAAAAAAAAAAGTGTACCATAAAGCTTAATGCATAGAACCATTGCTTCAAGATTACCCTTTATGACACTTTTCAAAAGTATTAAGATTTTATTTTGCATTGCTGCTGTCATTTAAAAGTAGTTCAGGTAATAAGAGCAAGCATAATGTTGTATACTGTGTATCAAACAAGGAAAACTTGTACTGTATGTTATGCTGTACCTACAGTATAAGTAGACAAAAGGCGAATTAAAAGTCTTGTTAAATTATGGATTAATAGGGATATCTGCTTTTGTTAATTTGCAAAGGATACCATAGACAATGGGTGGGGCATTTCCCCCATAAAGCAAAAATTGCTGTCAGTAATAGCCAAGGGTACACATCCCTATTCAGATGTCTCTTTAGGCTTGGTCTCACATACCCCCCAACACCCAGTGTTAACTCGTGTTTACAATCAGACAAAACCACAGGCTAACCCCGTGTTTTCCAGTCTGTGTTCTCACGTACCCAGTGTTTCGTTGATTGGATAGTGTTACCATAGTAACGAGACCAAATATTTCACACACCGATTGCAGCAAAATGTAAGAAAATACCTGTCATCAGTGCTATAAATACCTGTGACCTTGCTTGATTAAAACAAACACGATGTTTAAAACTGCATAACCCTGCGATTTGAGGTGGATTGAAATTTAAACACCGACCCCGCGTTAACCCGCATTCCCACGTTACTCGAGCGTGAGGTAATACAGTGTTACCTCGAGCGCGGGTATGTGAGAACACAGTATTTGATCCAATGCTTGTAGGAGAGTGTGTCACTGAGGGCTTGTTTAAACACTAACCTCAATGCAGACTTTTCGAAACATAGAGGCATCGGAACATAGAGACTTCAGAATGGAGAGCTGTCCCCATTGACCAAACTTTTGATAAAAATGGTTTCAAAATACCGCTTTATCAAGTAATGAGACAGTTTTCTGGAATATTAAAGCTGTGTGAGAAATTCCTCTTGTGTGTGGAGATCAAAGGTTTGAGGTGACAGTCAGATCAAACTTTGTAGACATAATATTTTTAGGGGGATAACTGTGAGGGATCTCATACCATGGTGGAAGTACTTCCATACTCATTCTGTACTAAGCTTAATTTTGAATTACTCATGTTGATGGACGTGTTGGTAAGGTGATCACTATTGTTTTTAAGGGGTCAAAAGGTCATTTTGGGTCACATGAGGTCAAAAAGTTTGGACCCTACTAGTATTATATCTCAATTAAGTAGGATAATTGTATGGGATCTCATGCATGTTATGTTTGTTTCCATGTTTGCTATGATATATCATATGGCAAGGAATCACTAAGCCTGTTGGCTTTCTAGTTAACTTCAAAGGATTTAGAGAGCATGTCAAAGTAACTGTAAAGGTAACAAAAGTTTGATTAATTCTAAAAAGCATATGTAAATAAAAAGCATATGTACAGTACAGCATCTTTTTCGGTGGTCTCATTGCACGGTATGCTTAGACAAAATTTATATATAGAAACCACAATAACCAACAATTATTGACGTTGTACTCTGAAGATAACAGTATTTCAGTGTGTCCCAAGCTTGCTACACACTGCTCTAACATATTCTGTTCTAACTAGTGATAAATTAATGGAAAATTTTAACAACTCTACTTTGATGTACTGTAAGTGTTAATTCCTGAGTCCTGACAAAGATATTTTCTCTTTCTTTTACTAGATGAGAAATCTGGAGGAACTCAAGTAAAACTATCTATCACATTTTTAGATGGTGGTCAAGCCTTGATGAAACCATGGAGGTGAGTTAAAATCAAAGGCAGCAATTTTTTGTTATGATGCCTTCTCAACTTTTTTCCAAATTCTTTAAGATTGGTATTTAAATAGCAGTTTTTGTAGTTGAAGTTACCTAGTTTCATGATGTTTTCTCTTGTTTAGCTAAACTTCAGCAAATTCTGCTTGTAACTGACCAATTCTATCCCATGGGTCAGCACTTTGTCTTTTGTGTCTGCAAACCATGGTCATCCCAAAGCTTATTCACTGAAAAGGGTGCACTCAAGCATGCAACTTGAATGTATTGTCATTGATAGCAAACTGCATACAGTGCCTTGAGAAGAAACTCGCTTTATAGTGATGGACCCAAACAGATGGGCGTGAAAGCAACACCACAGAGGCAACGTTTCCACCAGGTTTGCTAATCCTCTTTCCTCAAGGCTTATGGAGTACATTTCAGAAAAGGAGTCTTATGGGTAGTTTCATAGCCTGATTCACAGCATATTTTCTTTATGTAATGTGATTAAACAAATACAGGACATAAAATCAAGTGATGAGCTGTGTATTCACTTTAAAATACTGCATGACTGTTATTCTCATAATAGGTCCCACCTCTATGGTCAGAATTATGTCCTTAAAGTTCTGAAAACCATACCCTTTGTGTACTCACTCCAACCTATACCTTATTCTAACACACAGGCTGACCCTAAGTTGATTTTTTTTTAATAATGTCTATAGTCCGCCGTCTCAATAGTCCCCCGTCTCAATAGTCCCCCATGTCAATAGTCCCCAGTCTCATTGGTCCCCTGTCTCATTGGTCCCCCATCTCATTGGACCCCTAACTCTAAACACTAACCCAACCCTAAGCCGTAACTCATGTCAATAGTCCCCAGTCTCATTGGTTCCCCATCTCATTGGACCCCTAACCCTAAACCCTAACCCAACCCTAAGCCGTAACTCATGTCAATAGTCCCCAGTCTTATTGGTCCCCTGTCTCATTGGTCCCCCATCTCATTGGACCCCTAACCCTAAACCCTAAGCCGTAACTCTAAACCCTAGCTTGGGGGAATGAGACGGGGGACTAATGAGATTGGGGACCAATGAGATGAAATAATAAGAGGGGGGACCAATGAGATGGAGGACTATAGAGCAGACCCTTAGACAAAGAAGCATGGATCAGTTCCCCGACAATGCATTTTGATCCAAAAACCTCAAAATCTTCACAGACACCTTTTTGCCCCCCCCCCCCCGTGAAACAAATTCATGAAGTCTGGTCACACCAACATGGTTGTTACAGGATTTCCTATGTACTGTAATGCTGGAGTGCAATCCATGCACCTCCATGTTTGAAACAGACTTGATTATCAATAGTATATAATCAATTGGCCAAGTTGCCCTTCAGAAGTCATTCAGCTAATATTGTACTTAAAGATTTGATTACAGAAGTACTCTAGTGGTGGCAGTCACGAGGGAAACAACTCGGGTTGTTTGGATATTCAATTCTGTTTGACACATTTTGTGCCTTTCTCCTTACTTGTGATATGTTTATGCATGCTCCTTATTGAATTATGAAACAGGCCATAAGCATATGCAACAAAATGTCAACAGCCAACATGGAAGTTTTTATTGTTTCGAAACCATTACTTTTTCCAGATTTATTCTGTCAGAAGTCAGAAGGATATTTCTTGCACAGTACTTCTTTTTATACCATGATTTTTACGTAGGTTATTGTTTTCACCTCAATAGATCTGTGATTACTTCTGATTGAAAGAGGTAGACCCTCAGTGTAAATGTCAAAACTGCAATCATGCAATTTCTATTATTTCACTTCAACCAATGTTTAACTGGTGCAAATGCTGTCCACCAAAATAACCATACATTTTATGAGAAATTGCCAGTATGAGTAGGAAACTACATCGTAGTGAAATATCTACCACCATCAGACTATCTGTTACTGTATGTAGACCTGTTTACTTGTTAATTTTACCCCAACAATGCACCATTTTCTTTTCTGGATGACACTACTATGTTTCACATTTGTGGCGGTGCATTGTAAAATCCTATGAAAAGTTAAGCCACTGTAGCTACTGCATGATGTTCTTCCAATACATTATGTAAGTTTTTAAAGAAGGACTTCAATAGATTAGTTGCACATGTTACACTCTGAAATTAGAATTCACCCAGTGTACTGTAGATAGACAAACTGCTACAGTTAATCTTTGCAGTTGGTCCCAGTTCAATTTCAAACCATCTGTTTTCAGCCCCTTACACTGAAAAAGTCTGTTTAAGGGGGAAATGCAGTAGTATTGTAGGCTGTCCTGTTTTATGATTGGCTCTTAAGAGTCATGTGATATTATTTTTTTTCTCAAATGTAACATAGGAGTAACTGTTTGGTTTAACTTAAATATGACATACTGTAAGTCCTAAAATATTATAAAAGATACCTTGAAGAGGAATAAGGAGGAAATTGTAGGATTAAACTGTTCCTGCAAAATAAGTTTTGGGAGACTGCTCTTGCCTTTTAAGTTATTCAAGGCCCTGTTTTGCTGAGTATACTGAATGTGTATGTGTCATCAATCATAGTACTCTTCATTTGCCAATAAAAGGGCAGGCAGTTGTACTATTGGCACCAGGCTTTTTAGGATTATAACCACCAACAAATATATTTCATGTATGCATCTTAGTAACTTTGTTATATATTCAGGAAGGGGGTCATCTTGATGTACAGAGGCCATAAGATACCTGTAATACACTACAAGAGAACAGAAACTCAAAACAACTTTGCGACAAGTAATTTGCCTCTTTGATTGATTGAAATAGATTTTGCTGTGCTTTTCAGAGTAGGGTTAGCCCAGGGTTTGTATGTTCTGACCTGTATCATAAATGATAAGTTCATCCACTGGAGAAAAGTATCCCTAGCTTATTATGAAGTTTCATCTTAACAAAATTTTCTGAGATTATAATGTCTAGTAATTCCAGATAAGAAACATTGACCCTGCCAAAGTAAGTTTAACTGAACAAAATCTGCTTACTGTGTTCAAAAAGTTAATCCATGATTCTAATCTTTCCTCGTTGCAATAAAATATTTTTTCAGCCCCACCCCACACGATTACCAATCTTAGTCTACTGTTTGTCTTCTTCAATCTTCCTTCAGTCGCATCTGTCTAAACTATGAATAATTTTTCAATAAATAATGCAGCTGTGTTGCAATTTCACCCTGAAGATACAGTACACCATAAAATTGTGCAACAGTAGCTAGCCAAAAAATACAGGTTGCAACATCACAGAGGTGAGAGAAATTACTCTTTGTTGAAGGGGGGACTTGAATATCTGTCATTCTAAACAGAGCTTTAATATTACTTTAGCTTCTGGCATAAAATCTGCATTATGACCTTGTAAAAGGTACAATAAATTGGATGCAGTACGTGTTATTTCATCTTAGGATAAGCCCAGCTTTTTTAATTTGCTAATTAGAAGCTTAAAACTGTATTGGGAAAAGCAGTATTAAAATGTGAGGTTCCCTAAAATGGAAATAGATATGCTTTAGGCAACAAAGGGACGGCTTTGCAAACAAGGGAAACTGACCTTCCAGATAAACCACCAGGAGAAAAAGATATCACCTGTGTAATAAAAAAAAAGTTATTGTGTGCATTGAACTAAATACTTTTGACAAAAGACATGGATTGTTATGACACATGTTCTGGCTCCCTTTGCAATACTCTCACCTTACTTTGGGCTGCAGTCATCCTCCTTGAAATAAGAATCAAATAAAAACATTATTTGACTTCAGGGAGTGCAAGTACATTTATTTTTCCTCAGTGCAGTGGATTTCAAGAGAGGCTTCTGTATACTGTGTCTGATCTTATCATATTTTCACATGAGGGGCCAAGCAGGAGAAAAAAGAAAAACACATAGAAAAAGAATAACAATATTCTTATATGTATCCTCTTTTCAGGATCAAGTGTTAAATTATATTAATGTAAATATTACAAATGAACAGTTATCTTTCCATCTAGCTTAGAGTTACCAACTGATGTTTCACTGTTATTAATTATGGTACCGTATTTACTCTATTAAACGCCCCGGGGGCGTGAAATTTTCGTTAAGGGGGGCGTTTATTAGAGTCAAATTTATGTGACTTCTGATAAAGTGCTACATATGGCATATTTGTCCATTTGGTTGTCAGCTTCACAATCAGCGGTGAGCTCCTCCCCAATGATCGGTAACCAAACTTCCCTATAAATATGGTAGCCACGAACAGCACTCTGAACTTTGCAAGTGTGATCAACTTTCGCCGACATCTTGATATGTAACGTTACACACAGAAGTGACTTTTTTACGTGCCCGCGGCATATGCATGCATGCATGCTGTGCACAGTATACAGCCAGGTCTCACGGTACTATACTGACCGGCCGGCTATACGCACCATAGAGTAGGATATTCCTATATCCTGCTCTATGATACGCACGTTCATACGGTAATTGCATAATAGTTACCGTGAGTAGCACCATTAGCAGTACATACGCGTTCATACGCATGTCACTGTTAAACAGTTTTCCTGTGTTGAATTTGGATTTTCATGTTAGGCTGTTCGGATAGGCTAGCGAATATTTGTATACCTACGGTATGTACAGTACCACTTTCGAACCGCAAACGAAGCAGTATAGGTTCGCGGTATGTGATAGCGTGATGGATATAAACAGATATTAGTTGCAGAAACATGCCTTTTACTTCAGGATACAGTATGGGACTTAAGGAGATTGCGTGGCTTCAAGGCAGGACTATTTCATTTTCCTTTTACCATATTGTCGTTGGAATTTGTTTATTAGAGAGGGGGCGTTTAATTGAGTAAATACGGTATGTCCACTGTACTGTAAGAGGTGGTTACCAAAGATAAGAATTTCACTTTGTTCATAAGTAAAATGGATGAACTGAAATGTACAAACATGTATAAGCTGCTGTAATACTGCTGTACTGTTGATTAATGAATGAATCAGCATTTGCAGTATTTCTACATTACAATTTCACTTTCATTGATACCCCAGCTGTTGCCCAGGCATGTGTGACTTGGTACTGAGCTTTCTAGTGCAGAAACAAACTTTAACTTACAGTAATGGATGCTGAGCACAGAGTGCTGTCCTGTAGAAGAGATTCGTGGGACATGTTTGGCAAATGAAAAGTTTTCAGCAAGTATTTAAACTGAAAAAGAGCCTGAAGGCCATGAATTGGGGGCTGGGATTCAGAAGAGGCAGATTCACATACACCTTGGGAATGTGTGGTGGAAGTGCCAGTGATTCCAAAGTGATTTTACAAAAGACCCTTGGGTATGTAGCTGAAGGACATGATATGATATGATGGATTCATGCTACGACCGTTTTTTCTCTTGAGAATGCAACACAGGCACCCTAGATTAAAGGTCGTGTGGGGTGTATTGTGATATGTGATCTGTGCCCTCATTGGGTTCACATTGTGTGAAAAGTGATTAACACATAACTGGCCTGTAAGCTAACCCCAAATTTTTTGCAGCTTTTTGTGAATTTTGGTATATTTGGTACTGTCAATCTATTATTAAATCAGAGGTGGAACCTGACTATATTATGTATATATGTGGTGTAATTCATTTCCTCCCTGAGCAGAAAAGATGTAATGTTTCAAAAAGTAAGAAGGGAACTTTCATCATGTTACCTGTTGCATTGGTTGCTGTTGTCTAATACTGTACGTGTCTCCAAATTATGACTTGGCATCAAGGTTGGGAACATGGTGCCTGTGGAAAAGCAAAATAATGATTTGATTGAAATGCTTTAGGGTTAGTCTTTTCTCTTTAGTGTTAGCCCAGCCAGCTACTGTAGTTACAGTAGTTTTTAGTGAGACAGTGTTTTATGCCTGAAGTTATACTGTTTGGTAGTGTTTAACTTTAACCTCTGCCAATTAGGTAGACTAGTACAACAGCTCTAGCAAATGCATTCAGGATGCATTTTAAAATATGGAAGAAGTTCACGGAGGAGTTAATCATTGGCAGATGTCAAAGGGAAGAGAGGTCAGAGCTGAGAGCTACTGTAACTGTTCCCATACTTAATTCGTAGAGTACAGGTATGTCACGTTTATAAAGATGATGACCCCATATAGACCAAATTTGGAGCCAGGTTTGTACCAATTGCCAAACCTTAAGTCAAGCACCAGATGTGTACAGGTGCCTTTTTCAACCCTTTTCCAAGTTTACTACTTTCTTTGGTAGACAGTTTAGAAGCTTACGTCATAGTGTTGCTTTCCTTCCAGCATGCTGAGTCAAACTCATCACTTTGAGATAAGATTCAGTCAATATAAGAAGATCCAGAAACTGATCTGCCTGTCCGCAGGTTCTTTACTTTAATTTACTTTGTTATGTTAGCATGAAGTAATTTTGTTTGAACTCATTCCCTACTGCATGTTCGTCATATCGTAATTGACAATAATATAATTCATACACAGTCCATCCATATAAGCCTAAGTTGTACGAACAAAGAAGGAGAAGGAGAGTCTTCCTATGACTTCAAACAAGATTAAAGCTTCCTGTATCTCTGATATGCCTGTAGGCTTGTTAAAGCTGCCACAAAGAGGATACAGAACTTGCTTTGGTTTCATCCTTCTATTGGATTACTGTCAGTAACGAAATTTTCTTACACCTGAAGCAAACTGTCCTTTCAAATATTGTGAAAAGTTTTGGGTTGCACCATTACTAAAAGAGGAGGTCGGTAGTAAGTCTTTCATTTAATTAATGTGAAGGACGAACATCATTCCATAATCACAAAACCCACTTCTAGATGAGAGCACCCACCCAGAAGAGTGGAAAAGGTTGAGGGTATTCAGGTGCTGTCACAAAATTTGTGCTTCCAACCAAAAACTTGCTGCGTACATCATTTGTAAGAGCTGCATGCTATCAGGTCCTTGAGAAGGCTTCTAAGATTGAATTGAGATAAAACTCTTTAGTCTCAAATTCTGGTTTTTCCCAAAGTAAATGGCCATTTTATGAACTGCTAATGACCATGTGTAAGGACAATTTGGAACTGAAATCACTGGGGGATACAACAAACTCCTTACTAGCCCCTTCCCTTTTTCCCGTCATTTTTTTTTTCAAAAAGGTTTTTCCAAAATGCTTAGCCGTCAAGCACAATTTCCCCCTTTATAGTAACAATATGTGCAGGCTTCAATAATTTGCAGGTGTGAAATGGAGTTGCTCAATTCCCAATGCAACAATCTCTTCTGAGACTGAGACATTGTTTGACTTGGGTGCTTATCACTTGTTGAAATACTCTTCTATTTGCAGTCATCACCTTTTTACCATTTCTTTCCCTATATATTAATTTGGACTTGTCATATTCATTTCCCAGGTGAATTTATCAGAGTAGAGTGTCTCTGATAATGAATGCACGGACAGTGATTATTGTGATCAAAGGTATTGCATCCCATGAATGTGATATGATGTGCAGTTATTGGAAAGGTTATATTCCTACACTTGACTTAAAATTCTAATTTTAACTTTGAAAGACTGTAGTAATTATCTACAAAAATTGGTTACACCATTACAATGACTGGTGTATTTGAAGTCAGAAAATATCATTTACTTATTCTAGCCTTCTAGGTAATAGTAAATTATGATTGAAATTGAAAAAGTCATTTCCTGTAAATTTAAAAATAAAGGCTTAATTCAGGCCAAGAATGGATTGAAATGGCTTTGTCAAATACGGTTCCAATCCAGGTTTCAGAACAGGTCTATGATGACAGAAATGTGAATGTGAATTTAGAAAGACTACGTCATACTGTATAAAACCAGAAAGCCAAAAGGCTTAGTGATTCCTTGCTGCTGAAATGTATGGCCTTTTTTCACATTGACATTGCTTGGCAATGTTTTTCAATTAACAAGGCTCCATAATGTGCCCACAAAGTACACATGCAAGGCATCCAATCTTCCTACATTGAGATCCCCCTTGCCCGTCGTCAACCCAAATGACATTTGACCTCCACCAAAAACTTCTGGGACCATGTATTCACTATGTGCCATCTACATGAAAAGTTACAGGACACTACAAGTGACCTTTCTTGAAAGACTGTGCAGGAAAGCTTGTCAGGCTTTGAACATGCTGACTCCAAATGAACTTTGACCTTTGGGAAAATCAATAGGGATCATCTACTAAATATGACCAATCCACACACTACATGTGAGCACAGTCACATGTACCGTTCTTGAGATACCTTGTTTACGAAGTTTTGACCTTTTGACCTCTCATGATCCCAAATGACCTTTGACCTCCACCAAAAACAATAGGGAACATCTACTCAATATGGCCAACACACTCGCCAAATATGAGCACAGTCACATGTACCGTTCTTGAGATATCCTGTTTATGAAGTTTTGACCTTTTGACCTCTCATGATCCTAAATGACCTTTGACCTCCACCAAAAGCAATAAGGAACATCTACTCAATATGGCCAACACACTCGCCACATATGAGCACAGTCACATGTACCGTTCTTGAGATATCGTGTTTACAAAGTTTTGACCTTTTGACCTCGCGTGACCCCAAATGACCTTTGATCTCCACGAAAATCGATAGGGATCATCTACCCAATATGACCAACCCACACACTAAATATGAGCATAGTCACATGTACCGTTCTCGAGATATCGTGTTTACGAAGTTTTGACCTTTTGACCTCTCGTGACCCCAAATGACCTTTGACCTCCACCAAAAACAATAGGGATCATCTACTCAATATGGCCAATGCACACAACAAATATGAGATTAGTCACACTCACCCTTCTTGAGATACCGTGTTTACAAGCAATTTCTAAGGAATTTACCTATTGACCTCTCGTGACCCCAAATGACCTTTGACCTCCACGAAAATCGATAGGGATCATCTACTCAATATGACCAACCCACACACTAAATATGAGCATAGTCACATGTACCGTTCTCGAGTTATCGTGTTTACGAAGTTTTGACCTTTTGACCTCTCGTGACCCCAAATGACCTTTGATCTCCACCAAAAACAATAGGGATCATCTACTCAATATGACCAACCTACACACCAAATACGAGGTTAGTCACACTTACCCTTCTTGAGATATCGTGTTTACAAGCCAAAGCGTCACATACACACACACACATACATACACACACACACACACATACACACGACATCACCATCGCATAGATTCCTTGCCTGCCTTCGGCAAGGAATCAAAAAGTAAGACGCTTTCGGGGACGCTTTAGACAAGTGTGTAATTGTTTTTATATAGGCACGTATTCTCCATTTTGACGTGATGGGAAACTTCATGTGTGCCCCGGAGCTGATATGCGCATCAAGTGCGTCTCAATTAAAAAACTGGGTGTGTGCTCCATGTTGAACGCATGGCGTTAGAAGATTTCCGGCCGACGCACAAACCTTTTCTGCGTACTGGCCTGTGGCGAATCCTAGCCCGTGGCAAGGAAATTGTCAAGTAGGTTTTTTTGGCGATGCTTCAAAACCGCCAAGTTTTTCAGGGCACTAATATGTAAGATATGTAGGCCCTATGCCTAACCTTATGTTAGTCACCCACAGTTTCATATCTTGGGTTATTCCTTGTCATGGGCTAGGATTCGCCACAGGCCAGTACGCAGAAAATATTAATTCTTTGGCTGAAAATCTTCTAAAGTAAGTTCCTTGGTAACAGTTCTTTGGGTGCACCTTGACATTAAGTGAATGATTTCCCTACTAAATTATGTCCATGTAAATACCGACATACGACGTTTTGAATTCCCAATTACAGGCCAGGCTCAGCCCATTTGAAATTCGAACTAATGCGAAAAAACGTATGTGAACGCGTCTCAAAAATGGTGACGTCATTGAAGGCACGGTTAGCAACACTGTACAGAGAGCTCACAATCATCGAATCATGTGCATGGTAACGAGTGTTAGCGCATACATAATAGCAAACACCGGTGCTACAATAGCAGTGAGCGTGGCCACTGATATTGTGAATGGTGCATTGCACAGTTACTGCTTAGTATTCGCAATAGCATCTTCACCAAACAGCTCATACGGTAAAGACGCACTCGTAGTGGGGATGCGCTTGTGTGGTCTGTTCATACATGTTCATTGCTGTTCTTTATAGCGCCCGAACCCTGTCTTTCTTGCACAAAAACAGAACTATTTTTACCTGCGCTCATATGCACGCGAACATTTTGGCCAATGATTTGCTCCGAATCCCCACCATGGTCCGCGCCTTCGGCTCTGTATGTTGGACTCTTTATTGTGATGCAATCGTTTTCATGGGGTTGCTAGGATAAGATAGCTTTACCGAGCGTTACATTAGTTCCACATCTAGATGCGTGCTGTAGGGTGGGGTTTGTGCCGCCAATTGGGTCATAAAAGTCAGGTGGGCTGTTGCGGCACTTTTCGAAATTGAATTTCGAACGCAGTTTTCCTTTGAATATCATTTATGCCGAATTTATGGGTTTTTAATGGGGTGTGAGATGATATTTGTACAATTCTGTATCAAATCTTGAAATACACAAAAGTTTTTATGGCCGTGTCACGCCCTCTTTAACCTTTGACAATCTGTAAGGTGAACTATATCCTTGGTTGCCATGACAACCACACATATGGGTAGAACTTATCACGCCTAGGCTATTACACTTAAACTTTCAGACTTGTGGGATGCTTCCGTTAAGAGTTAAAGTGAATACAAAAAAGTATTTGACCCCCTGTCACGTGACCTTTGACCTTGGTTGCCATGGAAACTACATATTTTGGAAGAACTAGTCTACCCTATTATACTTGTGAAGTTTCATGTAAAATGAAGGTTTTCTTTTGAAGTTTTAGTACAAAATAGTAAAGAAAAGTGGTTTTTTACAAAATGTGACCTTATAGACCTCTGATCTTTGACCTTTACTTCCGAAGGTCTGGGAGACATAAGTTCCCACCCTAGGGTACCCACCTACCAAATTTGAAAAGAATAGGTCAAGCCCACTAGGAGGAGTTTAAAAGCCAAAAAGTTGTTTTACGAACAAATTGTCACTTGAAAATTTTTTGTTCCATTCTACCACATGACCTTTGACCTCTGTTGCTATGGCAACCACATATTTTGGTAGGTCTAGATGCAATCATCATATGTGCCAAGTTTCGTGTCAGGAGAACTTTTACTTTTGGAAATATAGCAGAAAATGTTGATTTCACTAACTGTGACCTTTGACCTGTAACCTTTGACCTTCACTTCGGGTTGTATATTAAAATGCAATTGTTCCACCTAAGGTACCATCCTACCAAGTTTGAAGAAAATCGGCCCAGCCTTTTACAAGATATTAGGAAACAAAATTGGACACACACACACACACACACACTCACCCACCAACACACACACACACACGGACAGGTTTTGACCCCTCTCTCAGCCCTGGACCTTCAGTCACCCCGGGGTACCTCACCATGGGTTAGACCTCGAGACTAGTAACCTGGGAAAATTTATCGTTACCATGGTAACCATTGCGATTTTGGCTGGCATTGCCATACATAGCCCAATAGGCAAAGTGACTACAATATCTCATCCTCCTCACGGAGCGATGAGATAAAAATAGTTGTTCATTGAGCTCATCAAAGCAGCATGCATGAGAGTATAGCTCAATTTATTCACCTACCGTTTCCATAACTGCCTTCAAACCATTATACAGTACAGTACTGTTGGTACAATAATCCATGGAAGTCAGAGGTTAGTATGTACATCCATGAATAAACATATATGCTAATTCTACTTGGTTACACTAAAGACTTGAAAAAAAATGGAACCTACTGTATTGCCATTGTGTTTGATGCTCAGCACAAGCATGACTCTGTTGCAATGGAGTATAGGGAAAAGGCAGTGAGCCACAACTAGCTAAAGGCTACATAGCTTGCCTGACTTAGACCAATTGGTTAGAAAGTTGCAATGGCCATAAAACTACCCAATTAACTCACTATCTAGCATACTGTACTTTTGTACAGGACTTTGGTTGGTGGTGATGCATGATTAAATTTGGGGCTTACATTGTACAAAGCAATGACACAACTTACAATATCCTTTGAAATTTCAGCTATAATAGTACTCTACTAGGGGGTAGTGAGGAGAGCATTAAAGTACTACCTGAGAAAATCTTAGTACCTTCAAATTTCAAGATCACTTAGTCATTATTCATTAATATGCGAGAAGTCTATTTCGGTAGTCACCTACATCCTATAGCCCTATGTATACCATTCATACTTACGCAAGTTTATGCTCTGGCAATTAACTAATAACATTGAAGTTTACAAAAAGTTCAAAAACAATATTTTCAACAATAGTGGATAGTCCCCTATAATCATCTTCTTTCCTGATCAGTGAGCAGGACAGGTGTTTGCTTGTGCTAGCAGAACAAATGATTTCCTTACCTTACTTGGGTGACTTTCAGCTGAATTTGGTGATTGTGCTAATCCAGGGCCCCATCCAAATAACATATTTTGTGGGTATGTGTTTAACAGAGTTCTGAAGCAACTGTCTTCCTAATGACATCTGGAAGTATTTCACCTACAATAGTCTATCCTGTAAAACCTCTGCCAAAAGTTAGTTGCTTGTTGCTTTAGAAGTGTCATTAGTTCAGAATCAAACAGTCTCAAATTCAATTGTACCTGTTCAGTCTTAATTGTAGTATAGGTCTTGGTCTTCTCAGTACTCTATTATAGAGAGCTCTCAAGACAAAATCTATTGGCAATCTTATTGTACCCCACACAGTGTCTCAGCACTGCTTACAGGGGCCCATGCACTGAGATACTGACTGTAACATTGAAGAAAATCCATCTCTTGATTAATTTGCCTCAAAGCTTCATTTGCTTGTTAGTAAAGCAAAGTGACAGGCATACAATGAACAAAGTTTAGTTCAATAATATTGTTTTTCACAAAGGTTTCCTTGGAAATATCTTTTGTGTGTGACTGTACTGGACATTTTCCAAGGACTTCCTTGACTTGCCTCTTAGTTCAGAGATTTTATACATGAACATCTGCTGAGAATGAGTTCTTTCAGGTCTTGCAAAATCATTGGAAACCCAATCAGATTCTAGTTGGAACAGTTACATTATTTTATACAAGCAGCAGCATTGCTCATTGTGCTCAGTGTTTGCAAACATTTTAGAGTCAATTGCAACAAGTTATGCCTTCAGTAGTATTGGCCCCTGCATACTTTAGTATGGTCCACTGAAAATGCTTTTAAAACTGAAAACAAACACTCTCATTTTGAGGTTCTGTATACCTTATGCACTAATTTATTGGAAGTTTATTGGTTTGCATGCTCAATAAAAGACCTACAGGCAGTGTTTATAGTAGTTCAAAGATATTTGATTTCATTCTTGCCTTTGTAAACATTTAATACCATACCTTGTAGGTGCATTAACATAAGGAATGGTTCAAACAAATTTGCAAACAAAAGTTAGAGGGAGCTACATATTACTAAATTACCTCAAGGGAGGGATGCACATTCCTATGGACTCAATACTCACACAAACTGTAAACTGACAAATCAATACTCCAACTGTACACACATTCCTAGGGTTACCAAATATTATTTTTCTAAAAAGGAACTAGACAGGTATCACTTACCTGAGAGATTGAGGGTTTTAAAGGAAGGGATGTCCCCTATATCCCCTTTGGATATCCAAAGGGGATGTAGGGGACACCCCTTCAAAAGGAGATATCTTTCAGTCTTCAAGGGTGTCTTGATGCAAAATAGTACAAAAGGTACAACAAAATCAGAAAAAACCTCTTGTATTATGTGACAAATATACGAAGTTCAGACATTCTGGACGGACACCACCATTAACCAGTAAAAGAAAGACTTACCCTGGTAGTAAATTTGGGCATCTGGTAACCCTACACATTTCTCCTAAGACATTAAGTCAAGAATGAAAATTATTGCAGTATTCATTGAATAATTGCTTCAAGTGACATATCTTTGTTGAAGGGTTTAATTTGGCATGCACTTTTGGTTATGAAACCTGACTAATCATGCTTATTTCATGTGGTAGAAATGCTAATTTCATGTGGTAGTTTCCTTAAACACTTCCATTAATTTATCAATATCACCTCCATGGGTCCTTTTTAAATGTTTTTTTTTCCTCATACCTCACTGTGCTATTGTGTAGGTGTGATACATATCACATTTTAAACCCCATCTGTTTGTTATTATCACTTAATAACCAACAATCTACTATAGGAAGCAGACAATTGGGTAGGATTGTGCAAAGCAAAACTCCCTATGTATGCGCCACAAGCTTTGGTTTTTTATCTGAATATATAGAAATGCAGAACAGTATATGTTCCAGGATTCATTCAGTATATACTAAATACTGAATATAGAAGTTGAACTATACAAGTGTCTGTGCAAACCACAACTTTAATATTTTTCTTTGCATCACTTGTGATATGATGCTGTGCTCTAAATGTTTGTCTCACAATAGCGTACAGACTGGTCTGACCTAACATCTGCTGATGTTTTATTTCTTTTTGGAGTGCAATCACCTGCACAGGTGTAATCTGTGGCAAATGCTGAAAATATTAGTCTAGAAATATTAACTTGTTGTACTCTTTAAAACACTTTCTAGCAGCTACTGAAGAACAATCTCAGCAATCTCAGTAATCAAGAAGACAAGATTTAGTCACTGATTTTGATATGAGGCAAATAACAATTAAGAATACCCATGGTTGTACACCCAAAAACAAGCTAAATGGATATATGTGACAGAAACAGCGAAAAGTAATTTCCTAGTTTGAAGTACTTGATGTGCCTGAAAATCCCTGAGATTTTCAGGATCTGTGTCTTCGAGTATAATTCATTCTTCAAGAGTTTAAGGGTTGTATTCAATAGTAAATGCAATTTATCCCTGTTTGTAATGCTACTGTATTCACAATGTAATTATGACTAGAATCAGCAATGCACACACACATGTGTAATAAGTTAATTTTGCCTTCAATGTTTTGATTAGTTAAATAAAACAATCACTAACACAGACAATAACTGAATACAGTTTTCTAATTAAAAAGAGAAAAATCTTCATTTCACATTCATTCATATGGATATATGGAAGATTCTTTAGCATCAGGTTTCATATTTTTTTAATTAATTTTGGAGAATTTTCTAGTCAACGCTTGTCTCTGACATTTGTATTAAATAATTTTATCCTAATTATTTGATGTGGTTTTTAGTTTCAGAGTCTTGAGTCTATTAAATTCTGAAGTTCTCCATGCCATAAATTTATTGATTTCTGAAAATTAACACTTGCTGAGATGCAGAGTAAACATAACACCATAAGTGATAAATAAAAAGACTTGAAGCATTGTACTCTATGTGTGCAAGACACTTCCTTCCTTCCTTCTCCAGTGACATTCAAGAGACATTTTGAAAGTCAACCCCAAACTTTATAGATTACAAATACGGATTTAATGTTTTCCAAATGTGAAACTTGCCATCCTGTATTTGTGGTAAACCTGTTCATTCTTTACAGGTAGTTATCTTTAACAAGCCCTTTACTGTAAATTTTGGCCAAACTGGTGGCTGCTATTGTATACATTTTTCCCTTCGCTATTTTGTTTAGTGGATAAGTATTTGAAGATCAGAAACAGGAAGGGAAAGATGGGAGAAAAGTGCTTCAGTATTTCAACAACCCAATGTTTATATATTTGTTGACATTTTTGCACTTTAATCAACTCTGCACTCATACTAAGTATATCCCTTGTTACAGTTCAAGGCCTCATATCAGATCTGACATTCAATTGCTGATGTATCCACAAAGATGCAGTGATAGAAAACATCTTTTTTAGATTTACAATAGAAAGTGGGCATGCAGAGAAGAAAATTAATGGAAGCACTCTGAATATGGATGACAAAACACAGAAGTTTAGAAGCAGTGTGTTTGATTTGATACATGGACAAGCAGTCTGATTCCATTATTCACTGCTCATTTCAAAATTAATAAAAAAATGCAGACATTGTTGAATTAAATATGTGTAAAACATAACATTTAACTTCATGTATTAACTTACAGTATCTCTTCCAATGAAGGAAAAATCCACTTCTAAGGAAACTGCTCCATTTTCAAATCTTGAAAACAGGGCTGGCCAAAAAGTGCTTAAAACTTATCTTTGGACCCAAATGTAAAAGCATTGATTCATGCAGCCAACTGTTGTACCTGTATAGCCTTAAAGTTTTCAGGGATGATAAGCCAATGTCTTACGAGTCTACAGCATGTTGACAGCGTTTTGACATGTTTTATTCATATTGGTTGTAACTGACTTTTCAAAAAGACTAGCAGAATTGTAGGGAAAGGTTTACAGGCAGTTAACCATAATCTCAATAATGAACAACAAAACGGCATTTCCAACAATGAATGGGGAACCTGTTTTTGTATTATGAATAGCGAATTCCCTTTTGATTACAGTATGAGAATCAAACCTTTTCCTGAATTATGAACAACAAACCTTTTAATTAAGAATAATAAACCCCTCTTGTGATAATGAAGATTGAATTTTTTTTGTGATTTGAACAATGACCCTTCCTCTTGATTATTAAAAGTGATCCTTATGAATTGTGAACCCTTTTGTGTCTTTAATTTATATGAAAAAGGAACCTTATGAACAATGAACCTTATTTTTGCGGTTCACCATGTTACAAATAACCACCCTCATGAATAAGGAACCTTATGAATAAAAACCTTATGAATATCAAGCTGTCCCCATCTGTACAATGAAATACAAATAATGTGCACAAAGCAAAGGACTGTAGGGTATGATTTGTTATTTGCAATGAGGACATAAATGTTTGAGTTATATTTACATTAGAGTCAAACTTCTTTGTCTTTTATGAAAAAGTACAGTACTACTCTAGAGAAGGGAAATTTATGGGCTGGGGTTCCATGAGAAACATGGGAAAAATATAAATCTCCATTGCCCTCCCTACCTTCATTTTACAATATAATAACATTTACTGGACAGGTTTGCACTTTTAAAGTAGAAATATTTGGTGGTCTAAACTGGTCAGTTTAAACCAGCTGAAACAATCTTGATTTAACAACTGATCAATTCTGCATGAAAGTGAGTCAATGTTTCATAACAAAAAATTAAACTGCAGCACTTCATGAGATGAACCAGTCCTTTGAAGATTACAAATAGTGATTAATCTAAAAGAGTTCCCTGTAATCCTCTGATTTCTCCCATCACTGAGCAGGAAGATTATTTGCTTCAGCTAGCAGAACAATTGATTTCTTTATCTTTTCATGTGTTTGCGGTGAACTTCCAGCTGCATTTGGTGTTTGATAAAAATACAGGGTCCCCGTCCAAATGGCTGATTTGCCAGGTATTTAGTTCACAACATTCTAAAGCAATGTCTTCCTTATTGGCTCATCACTGCTTTGAGTCTGTCAAGCTTAGAGATTGTGGGAAGCCTAGAATGTGTTCAAGCTAGACTTTGTGGTGAATGCACTGTGGTGAAGGATATCAAATATTGTTTTCTCTTAAATTGTAATGAAAATAAAGCTCATCTGTTACTACTAGTGAAAGTAATGATATGGCTTGCTCTTTTTATCATTGAGAGTTAAGTCATGTCTGAACTTTTTTTCTTTTCAGAGTGCCTCGAGAGTATGAAACATTACCTGATCATTTTTACTTCTCAGACATTGAACGTCATAATGCCGAAATAGCTGCTTTTCATCTGGACAGGCAAGTTACTGTTTTAGTAAAATGGTAAAGTACCATAAAGATCACTGTATTATTGACTGCATCTATGTATTTTGTAATTTACAAAACTGAAAATGCTATGATCAATGCACTGTCACAAGCTACAGTATGGTCAAATTGTTGAGCTTAACAATGTCTAAAAGTTATCTTTATTTTAGTGGTCAATGTTGTTCATAAAGTGGTGACCTTTGAGTTTTGACTGTAGTTAATAGGTCAACAGTTCAACCATATGGTTAGGATCATAGCACTATTTTGACCGAATCAAGTCAAACTGACCATATACAGTAGTTTTTAAGAGTGTATCAAAATTGAATGGAGCTTCTGTAAGTCAGAAGTCACAGGATCCCCAAAAACTGTAATCTTCCGTAGAATGGACATTTTCAGTTTTGTTTCAGGGCTAAATTTAAGGTGCTGCACTGTTCAGTCTTACATTTAATTACCACAAATAAAGTTTACATTTGAAGCTGAGTCAAAGTGTGTTGAGTTGTTCACTATTATTACACTTTTCCATACTTTCCCAGTTAAGATAGCAAAATTGTATTGCAACCTTAACAAACCAGTTGTGTCAAAAGTTGAATAAATCTGATTACTTTGTAAGGAAAATGGTGAAGCATATACACTAAACAGCATTTTGTTCTAACCTAGTTAATTTTCAAACCTAAGCATTTTGTGTTGTGGTCATTTGCAAAATAAACAAAAATTGACAGCTGACATGCTTGTTTTTACATCAGTCAATTTGCAAGTGAAGATGTCTTCATGTCCTCCATGACTGCTCAAGTGCAAAATCAAATTTGCATTGGTTTTGCTTTTGCATCTCTGTAAAGCCATGGGGGTTGAATGAAACTCAGGGCTCAGGTGCACTCTCACAAAATTCTTCAGTGCGAAAGTACGTCATTGCCCCAGAGGTTGATATTCTTTACATGTACAGAAACTAATCAGTAATCACCCAAAATACATTTACTGTTGAGTGGAAACTGAAAATCCTCAATCCATTCTTTCTTGACATGATCCAATTCAAAAGATGCAAAATGCCACACATTTATACACAGCATAAACAGAGAATGTTCTGACGACACAGCGGGGCCTTGGAGGCTCACCAGAATATGAACTTTACATAAACTAGATTTAAGTTTTGGGTGGGGGCATGGGCATACCCTAATTGGATGAATTAAATTGTGTATGCTGAGGAAATTTTCTTTGCACTGACATGAGCTGTCTGATTAAGGATGCATGCATGATCTTCTGGAACAAACTGATTTGATCTAAACTTGTCTGATGCTACTGTTAATAAGTTTTGGTTCATTGATGAATAGGTGGTTGCTATTAGCTAATTGCAATCATGCTGGGGAAGGGCTCTGGTACACTGCAGCAATGAAGATGTCATGATGATTTGCAGTATACCTTCTTCCAGGGGAGCATATTAGTGTTGGAACTGAATGGGTGGTAATTATTAAATCTCTTGTTTATGGGAAATGGGCCAAAATATTTTCAGCAGTTTGGCTTCTTATATTTACACCAAACTACTGAAGTCACTGCATTGCTTTACGTGCAGTATTATTTCCTTTCCCCTCAGTGTATCTGTGATCAGCTGGGTATGATATTAATTAGAGGATATGTTAGTGAACATTTCAGGTCTCTACATGTGTAATGCTCACCACTCCTTTTTGGCAAACAACTCTCTGTTTCAATTTAAACTCTCTGTTTCAGTTTAACATTTGTCAATGTTTTAAAATGAATTTCATCTACTTTTTGGTTCCTTGCGGTAGCAAAGGAACCTATGTAGTCAGGTTGGCGTGTGTGTGTGTGTGTGTATGTGTGTGTGTGTGTGACACTTGCTTCGGTACGCTCTAACTCAACAAGGGAAGGTTGGATGGAACTTGGATTTGGTACATAGATTCGTCATAGAGAGAAGGTGTGCCCTATCGTTTTTGGTGGAGGTCAAAGGTCATTTAGGGTCACCAGAGGTCAAAAACTAAAAACCTTCTCAACAGGATATTTCTTGTTAGGAAAATTGGATAGATGTCATACTTGGTGCGTGGATGTGTTATGGTGTAAGGATGAAATTGGATATATTCGGTGAAGGTCAAGGTGTCATCTGAGGTCACCAGGGGTCAAACACTGAAAAACGTATTAACACAGTAGTTTAAGGTAGAAAGGACAGATTTCAAATCAATCTGTGTTTGGTTAAGGTCAAAGGTCATCAAGGTCACTGGAGGTCAACTGCTAGAAATGTTATTTAGAAAATCTTGTAAGCCAGATAAAGATAGTTTCAATAGATTTTTTATCTCACCTGGTTTTGCATGCTTACGCACTCAAACACCTCAGAAATTTGTCCTTTTTGTTCGTTCAGTAATGATTCCTTCGGGTTGTACACATATTTTGGATCATTCAAAGTTTTAAGAGGGCAATAACTGAAATCTGTAGATTTCACTGAGCACAGTTCACTCTGCATTAAACTGGTCTCTCTGCCAGTGGAAGCAATGCATGGATTCTACAATATGTCTCTTTAAAGGGCCAAACCTCTCACCCCAAACTGCAATTTTGGAACCCGGGTACCGAAATTCTCAATTGGCTCAGCTCTTTGACTGACAGCTAATTCAAACAATGCAGAGTACCAAAGCTTATATTACACAGCATGAATGGTACCGAGAGTGTTTTGATTATATAAATTGAGTTTGTCTGTACTCACCTAGAAGCAATAAACTGAGATTGTATCTGGATGAGGATGAATTTCAGACAATTGTGGGAGGGGCTTAAGTAAAGGTTAGGAGAATTGGTACTGTTTGGGGTGAGAGAACTGGGCCTTTAATACTGCTGTGCTCTGTGGGGTAACCTTATCCTCATTCTATTATCACACTTCATTAATCACTTGCTTTCTGCTTGACTGCTGAATAAACCCTGTTTTCTGTGTAGAGGTAGCAAACAGGACAAGTGGTAGATTGTTTTAAAGTAACAGCAAGTTTTATTTGAGAGCAGGTAAAAATAACTTGTGAGAGAAATACAAGGGGTGTTTTTCATTCTCTGACCACATTGTGTATCATTTATTGGTGATAATATCAAATTTGATTACAAGCATAAATACATATGGAAATGAGGTAGTGTTTTTGAAGGATCACCAAGCATTACAAAAGTTGAATGTTAGTAAGGCCACAGAAATTTAATCTTTGATTTCATGTAAAATTAGTACTAAAATACCCCTTGTGAAGATGTTACAAACATTGAATATGAACTTTTGCTTAGCTCTGTTTCACAGACTGGCTGTACAGTTCTCATAATATCTAGCAAGGAACCACAGTGCCCATTGGGCTCTTGTTGTTCCACATGTTGTCAGTTATATCTATGGTAGCAAGCATACAAAACGTAGAGTTATCATTTCTTTGAAACAGGACACAATTCAATTTATTATGACTTTCTGTCGTCTGCCTAATGTTCCAACACAAAATATGAAACCACCACAATATACCATACTTTACAGCTGAACATGTACAGCATCTTCTTTGCTATCCAATCAATACAAAGCCATCTAATCATCATACAGTACTTTCTTTACAATACAAGTCATCCTTCACGTGAGAGGGCCATCAAATGATATCAAGTACAATTTACTCTGACAAGTGATTCATTTACAGCTGGCAAAGACAGCTTTTTTATGACTCCTCTTCACTACAATTGTGATATCAGATAAGTAAGGTCTAAATCCCCCAATATACCATGTTTCTCCTTCAAAATTGAAATGACATTCACATTATATTGAAATGAAGAAGCCACGATTTATGCATTACTGTTCTGTACAACAGCCGTAGCAGAGAGATGCAATTACACATCAAGAAGAAAGTTTACTGAGTGACGCTAAGGTCCTCAAGTCAATCAGGGTTCATCAAACAGATTTAGAAGATCATGTATCAATTCATCAATTACTTTTGTAGTGTAAAGTACACAAAACCTCACCAATGAAAGCACTGGCCACTACTACAGTAGTTCATGTAGCTAATGTTGAATTGGCATCTCTTTAGAGAAATTAGTTCAAACAGTAAATTTTCCTACTGTATGAGCAGGTGGGCTGAATCCAATGTTAATTTACATCCATTGAAATCAGTGGTACTGTATTTTCTCTTCAACAGAGCTTGTAAAATCTAGAACTTTACACTGATGAAGGTTGCAGTACTGTTAAGAAGGTCACAAATAGAAGTGATCACTCAGTGGGCATGCTATACATATCCATCAGGCACTGTGTAAATCAGTAAAAATCTTGACACACTACTGCAGGCTGAGGTTGTTCTTACAGTACTTTCAAATTTAATAAGCTCATAACTTGCAAGGGCAACATCATAAAAAGACAAGGTACTTTATACAGGAGCGAGATCTCACAGTGGGGGAAGGGACAGAGATAGTTACACTCAACTGCATTAAACTGGTGATTTTTAATTTTATCAGGAACAAAAGCTGTTGTAAGGATTGCATGTCCCTCTGGGATCCCGTTTCATACTTTCAGGGAAACTAACATGTTATCTAGCATAGGCCTACCTGTATTCTGGAAATGTTGGGGCATGTCCATTGTTTTTAGGTTAATTGTCTTTTAGCAAAAAATGAAAGTACTTAAAAATTATACTTTCTGCAGTATTTCAAAAAGATGGGGTGTTTCCATTAGTTCTGCAAGGAGGACCTTAACAAGGAACTTCAAATGCAATTTTGACTCCAAAAACAGTCACAAAGTACTGGCCATAATGCCACATTGCATCTTGTTTGACTGATCAGCTTTGTGTTTACTCATCTTGTAATTTTGTTTCACAGAATTTTAGATTTTCGAAGAGTGCCTCCTGTTGCAGGAAGATGGTTTAATCTCTCTTCAGATATTTATAACAATGCAGATGAATCACTTAGAAAAACATTCTTTAGATCACCAGGTAAGTAAGTTATATGTTACATATACTGTATCTACAAGTCTCTGTCACAAGCTCACTTGTGTATTTTGCCTTCCTGGTTCAAATCAAGTCAACCTACAGTAGTATAAGTAGTTGGGGGAAATGTGCATACTGCCAAGTATCTGGGTGAAATGAAAATATTTGTCCCTTCATACAGATTATTTCAATGTCCCCTCATACATTTGCATTATTGAACTCATACGTTGAAGTGTTAATTTATGAAGAAAATGTGTAAATGCAAGTATAATGTTGGTTACTAGAACACCAAAAGCAGGACAAAATTGTGTCCGGTGTTTGGCATTTACATGGTCATACATTCAGAGAGTGAGAAGCTTAGTTCAGAGACATTTATGTTTCCTTTCAACTTTGCTGGCTTTAACCTGCTTTGGTGTCTCATATAACTAACATAGAATCCAACCAGTTATTGCAACATACATTTATTATATCCTTCTACAAAAATGTTGTTCTAGTTTTAATGACCTTTCCAGCACATTTATCAACACATTGCAGCAGTTGAATCAATGATCATTCTTTTTTATTTTGGCTTAAGACCCAAATGTCCCACTTTTGTAACCCAGTATCATATTAAGTTATGTATTAAAAATTGTGCAAACCACTAGGCAAGATGATTTTCTGGGCCCCCTACTGTATGCACAATTTTTCCTTGATGTACATTTTTTCATCCATATTTCCCTCAATGGGAAAATTAGGCATGTTTATACATATACTATGTACATATATGTCTAATATTCACATCAGGTCAAAAATCTTAATTTTCAAATAAATATACATGGGGAAAACCTACACTAGGGGAAAAAATCATTTCACCCAGACCTACTGTATATTGGCACTTTGCCCCCAACTGGCCAGTTAGGTATTTTATATAAATTGGGCTTGAGGGGAAATATTGTATGAAAAAGTGCAACAGCTGGGAGAACTTGGCCTGTGAGGTGAAAAAACTATCTTGTCCTAACCCTTAACACAGTTTTATATGGGAATAGGAAAGTCTTAATGCAAGTTCCTGCAGTTTAACCAAATAATTTCAATGCAATTAATTGACTGCACACCAACCCATGTACATGTATCCATTAATACTAATTACTTAGGGGCCATTGAAATAACATTCATGTATCTCAAAACAAAAAAGGGGAATAATAATCTGACTTACAGGGGAAGTTACACAGTGTGGTGAAAGTTCCATTCAAATTGGACATGTATTTCTTGAGATAGTAGTAAATGAAGTCTGTAGATTTGTGTTCAAAAGTGAGTTTGAGGGCAGCAGAGCTAATATCACTTCCTCACATTGACAAAGAATGCTTTGTTTCCCTTTGTTTTATCAGACTGTTGTGTTAACCTTGAAGTTAATAGGAGTGTGACCTTCCCGTGGGGGATGCAAAGTTTGTAAAATTCTCATGCCACTTATGCAATTACATTTTAATAAAATGAGTTTGTTAAGGAGAAAATCCAGTATACAGTTTAAAGAAAAACAAAAGACTGCCCATTAATGTGGGGATGTGATGTCATATGTGCTTGCTTCAAGTTCACTTTTTGTTAAAAAATGTGAAAACTTTACGTACTCATATCTTGGGAACCACACATCAGATTTCAATGCAAACTTCACCAGAATGCTCAGGATAAGTCCCTTTCTAACATACCAAATCCTGTTGTGACCTTAAACCCTTCTTTTAAGTTCTTTATTGTGTTTCTTTTTGCCTTCTGTACTGTTTGATGTGAAAACTACTCCATTTCTAAAAACTGTAGATCATGACAGTCTTTAAAGGGTGAAATTCACCGTTTTACCTGCATTAACTCTCAATTGTTTAAATATTTTCGGGCAATATCTACTGGGTATGTTTGAATATCTTGCAGTGTTTTTAACACGGCTCCTCTCCAGGGTTTGATCATATCTGAGATGTTGCATTATAGCCACATTATGCATAACTGTTGGTATTGAGTGCTGTACAGTGTCTGACTCTGTTTTCAAATTGTCATAATCCTACAGGAACAAAAATTATTTGTGAATTACTTTCTAAAATAGTTTCTGATCTGTTGAACATAATTTAAGCAATTTGCAAATACTCATACTCCTCTTCAAAAAATAAATTAAGTACCAAGTTTGTTTTTAACCTTCATTTCTTTCCCTGCCCCCCAAAATTTCATGCCTTACTACCTATTTACATTATCTAGCCTTGTACAGAATGAGGGTTAAACAAACAAAGGAGGCAGTCCTACAGTAGCTCAGCAGTTGTCAGGAGGTCTGGTGTTTGAGTCCTGGGCGGCTTATACAAAAAAAAATTAAACATGGAAGCTACTATCATTGTGCTTGGTGCTTAGCATTAACAATGGAATAGGGAAAACAAGCCAGTGAACCACAACTGAAAAAAAAAGGTTGTAGCCAGCTTGACTTTAGCCTATTGGTTAGAAACTGGGCCATAAAACTCCATCTAACTACAGTAGCACAGACCTATTTTGGAATCCCTCCTTTTATTTTACTAGTTCACAGATATTGCTTAAGTGTATTATCATGAAAAAAGCATGTGGGCAAACAATATTTAAATCTCTGAAAATGGTCCATATGTTGATGGATTTTAATAGGTGAGGCTCCTTTTTACATTTTTTTTTTTGTTATTGATTTTTTAGAATCAAATTACAGGCATTTTATTTTAAATACAAACCATGACATCCACAAATCTTGAAGCATTTATGATATCAAATACTGTATCATAGTAGTTATGGTCATCATGTTCAAGGCTCTCTGAAGATTGCAGGACTACATTTAAAATAGTAATTTTATCAATGTGTGTCAAATCAGATTTTATCTTTGGAGTGAAAGATAACAGTTTTTCGCATGAATTTATGTATGAAAAATAGAAAACTTGACCTGTTTGCCAGGTAATGGGAATATTTTTCCAGACCCCTGAATTGTATCATTTTAAAAATTACTATGCATCAAATCATCTGTGAGTATGATGAAACACCACACAGAATTATGAAGCACCCTTCTAAACATCTTCAGATATAGTAAACATTTCCTTTTAATTCTTTATAGTATATGCAGCATCTGCCAAACTGTTGTAGGTCAGTTTTTAATGTGCATTAAAGCTTCTCTATTTACAGAAATACAAGGCAGCACTTAGCCACTCATTTTGGTTCAAAATGAAAGTGAAATGATTTACTGTATCTGAAAGCATTTCCTCATTCTGCATTTGCTCCATGTGCTTAAACCCTCCTCCTGGCAATAGGAGTTTCGGAATGTCAAAATGGCACAGAATACAAACATTACTTGTTAAATGGCTGACATTTTTGGGCATATTAGCCTGTTCAAGAATTGAACGGAATAAACTGTGTCAGTTTATTTCAACTTTTCATTGCTTTTATACTAGGCTGCAAACTTTTGTGCATCATCTATCAGGGAATTATAGGGCTCACTATGACTATATTTTCAAGAGGATTACAATGAATAGCAAAAACTCTTATTTTTGAATTTATAGGTTATAGTCTTCGAAATTTCTTTGTTAGCTGTGCCTGGGAATGACCAAATGTTACAGTACACAGAAATTATTAAATTATAAAACCTTCTGTACTGTAAAGATGATAATCCTCCCACCCTCTCTCCAAACTATGTGAACCTGTTTTAAAAGACATATAGTGTACACAAATGAACAGTGCTCCATTAAAAAAATAATATTTGAAAATGAAAACAACATGTGATATCCAATCAATGAAACAATGTAAAAGACTTTAGAATGCATGTTGCAGAAAAAGAATTTGGCCAAATTGAAAGCTATAAAGCTTTTTTTTTACATCACATGCATCACAATAATTGTACCGAGAAGAAAAAATTATTTGCACCTGGTGCAATCTACAGGCAGAAATTCCAAGGGAAGGGGGGAAAATACCTCTTTCCCAACCACTTTCACTTTTTCAAACAAGTACATTTGTCTCAGTTGTGCATTATCCCCCCTCCCTCTTTTTCCTCTTGCATTGCCACTGTTTCCCAATTCCATGACTCATATTCTTGTGAATGAATACATTTATTTACAAGTGAGTTACATATTTAGTTTTGGTATTATTACAAAATATGCATGATGATGCTTTCATATGGTCATCTGTGCTTCAATATATTAGTCACATGATTCTGTAAACATGTTCAGCTTCCTACATCAGTTATTAGTGTGATGGGACATTCCCTGTTTTGGGCGCAAGTTTTCAAGTAATCGCTGATTTGCCTTCATGCTGTAGAGCCAGAGGTTATTGCAATATTCCCATTTGTCCAATTTCCAGTTGGAAGCAGAGGTAAAAATCCCGAAAAACAAATTGACAAAGGTGCATATTTCTGTTACAAAGAAGACATGGGAAGATGAAATTTTACATCAGGGAAATGACAGTTTCACATTGTACAGGTTTCAAACCTGATGAAGTGGAAGAGACTTGTGAGCCATAAAATGGATTCAAGGTGCAGTAAAGGAAACTTTAATTTGTGAAGGAACATGGGAGTCATTTACCAATTCATCATTCTGCAAATTTTTGATTAGATCTTTCTCCTTCACAAAAGTATGTGGCATGAAAACCTTGTTTTGTTGAAATTGTCACTCAAACTAAGGAATTAAAATACAGTACAGCAGGTCATTCAAGTCATGTACATAAAGTTAAACTTTTTTCAAAACAGCGTGCAGCAGTTTGACAACTATTTCATTCACTTTCTATTAAACTTAGACTTTACTTTTCATATACCTGCAATACTCCATGATAAAGTAACATTCACATGAGGAAAAATGACTAAACTGTAAAATTTTTCATCCCCAGCTAATAATCTTTGTTTTGTTGGTCACTGTTCATACTATTGTGAATCAGAAACTGCTGTTTGTGGCAAGCCAGACACGATAGAGGGCAGTGTTGCTGCATATCTTCCACACTTCAAAATGTCACCAAGAAAGACATGGAGACATCCATGGAGAAGGTCATACAGTAAACACAAGACAGCACCGTGAGTATTTTATCCTATATAAGAAACTGCATTTTTGTAAGTTATGAAAATTAAGGAATATTGAAAAAAGAATCTCTATTCAGAATTAAATGAAGGCCAAGTTGCTATTCATATGGAAACCCACTGGTTCAATATTCTTAAAAACCAGGAAGGTCTTATACTCATAGTAAAAAGTTTCTCTCTTCATAGTAGCAACAAAAAGACTTAGCTATTCATAAGCAGCACAAAGGAGGTAGCTATTTATAATCATTTAAAGGTGCAGTATATTAAAAAAGATAAAAAAGGTTCCCTATTTATAATGAAAAAAGGGTGTGTTACTCGCTGAATGGAGCATTTTGATGGGGACCAGACAGGGACCAATGGGTAGGAGCAATTCACCAAGTGCAGTTGAAAGTCACTCAAAGAGAATAAAAAATCAGGAAAAAAATGTTCTAAAAGCAAATGACTATCCAGCTCACTGATGGGAGAAAATGGGGTATTACAGAGGACTATTGTGTGGATTGTTATTTTGGCCTGGATAAATGGCTTTTAAACTTTTTTATAAAAGAACCTTTGGCCTAATTCCACAGAAAAAAGGTCTGGCATTCCTAATTACAATTTTGTCATAAATAAGGGTCTTTTGTTTCCTCTATGTATAACAAATCCTTTCTTTTCAGTATCATTGCAGGCTAATCAAACATCATTTCTTGGGTTTATTCAATTTTTCTTGAAATTAAAAACGGTAGTTGCAATAGCGTACACACACTTCTTTTATACAATGAATCTCAAACCTGTTTTAAAGCCATTGTAAATAGCACATTTTTTAATCATGAAAGATATCAAACCTTGCATTGGAGCTATCTCAGAAACTTGTAAAACTATTATGAAAGATTGTATGAATACTGAACCTGATTATTCAAGAACCTTTAACAAGTAATCCTTGTGTTGTAAGCCACAACTGGAAAAAAGGCTGTGGCCAGCTCAATAAAAGCAATTGGTTAGAAAATGGCCCGAAAAAATCCATCTTATTATTATGCTGTGCTTTAAAACCCTTGTGAATGGTTTGTTTATAGTTTATTTCTTTCTCTTTAGTACATGATACATCTTGAGAGGTATAAGAAAATTACTGTCATTAAAATCATAACACCATGAATACAATGGCAAAAAACCACATGCATGCTTAAAATTTATGGACAATAACAGGTAGTTTCCTCCATTTGCAGATACTGTAAATTTAATTCCCTAATCAGTTGAAAATACAGCTTGCCAGAGCTCTAGACAGCTGTTTTAAGTAATATTTTGTAAAGCTGATTAAAAGGAAATCATGGTGGTCATCTATTTTAATACATTGGACTATTTTTGAAAAAAAAAACCTTACAATTATGCAAAATTTTGAAAAAGAGGTGTTGCACTGTTTTATAATTTTGTAAGATCATGCATCCTGGAAAAGTGTCATCTCTGAAAATACTGCAGTCACTGGATATCACAAGTGAGGAATCTGTGATGTTGACAGTTTTGAAGCAGTTCTTTTTGTCCCCCCAAAACCCTTCAGGGTGTACAAGTATAAAAAGTAACAAAACATGCCATAGAAAGATGATTCAATCAAAAGCTTACCATACCATAAGAATCTCTGTCTGCCTGCTTCACCAATTTGCATTGTATATGCTGGGGGTGTGAATTTTTTTGTAAAATCTCATTAGGTGGTCAATCTTTTATGAACTGAAAGGAATTTACAGCTAGCTTCCATGTTTTTAACACTTTTTATCGAAAAAAAGGCAACATGTTTGATATATTTTATGACCTCAGATTTTTTGAAGCAGAGAGCTGAATGTGTACATAGCTGTGCTTTCATCAGTCTGCAGATTAACTTAAATCTACAGTTTGAAGGAAGGTCCTTGTCCACCTACCCTCGAAAGAGTATATATTGTCAGAGACGCACAAACATTACAACCATGTCCACACCAATGCAGTTTGATGTTTAAAGTGCCTACTTCAAGTTCTTTCTGGCATTGAGTTCTACTTTAGAGCCTGAGGATGGTCAATATTTTCCTTGTTTAGTAGCTAATCTGTAGGAAAATGACTGCACTTCTAAGGATAAATTTTCACTAAAAAATTTTGAGATCAAAAGTTCCATAGCCTCAACATGTATCCCCCTTTGAAAATACCTTGCTCCCTAGGTCTCCATCCTAGGACTACCACTTTCCCTTTACTGGGAAAGATTCTAAACATGATGCTTGGTACAGAAAACTTAATAAATGGACTCAAGTTTGTGCTCCTTAAAAGTGTGTTGATGATACGGTTGGACCAACTTGGACAGCTTGTCTTCAGAAGAATATCACTTCCCACTGACCCCTTTCCTAGAAAATGTTACAGAACATGACAGATATGTATGGTACCATGTTTACTCCTTAGTGTTATTTACAGTACACACTTTGGTGCCATACCCTGTGCACTTTATGACACTGTGAAGTTAGGACACTTAATTACTACAGTATGATAGGCCACCTAATTGTTTTCTTTTTCTATACCCATCATTAGCATGCAGGTAAATTAAGCCAAGCAAACTGTCCAGAAACACTATTGAAGTCTTAATTATGGAGTACTGATACTGTAGTCAAGATTGTAAAAGTGCTTGTCTTTGCATTCATGATTCTGAACAATAATATGTGTGTTTAAGATATATAGCTTACATTTACATACAGCCAGACATAAAATAATGCAGCTAGCTGGCTCAGTGTCTATTTGTTTAGAATAATAAGAATAAGCAAGATTTATGATTTTGTCTAGCAGTATTTTTTTTACAACTTTTAGGCACAGAAAGCTGCTGGTAGTATCATGTTTTTCTCTGGTAAGATAATATTAGGTTTAAATTTGTGGATTCACTGTAGCCAATACAAATCTTTTATAAAAGTGTTGCTGGTGGTGGTAAACTTCAACCTCGTACTGCAATGTGAACCCCATATTTGCTACATGCATTTGATGTGACACTAGAATATTTTGTTACTCCTGACAGATTTTCACCATGCTTTAAAACAATTACAGACATTTTTGCTTCAAAACTAAAGCAATAACATTGCAAAAAATCAGGCTGGTGAATTGTTGCAGGCAGTTTGTGGTCTAGAAGTTTTACAGCATATGTTATAGAGTAATTCCATATGACACCCACAAGATTGAGATGCCCTTACAGTGCGGAGTACAGTACAGTCAAATTTTCAGCACATATGGAGCACTCACACTTACACAAATGCAACCATGTGAAAAGCTTATGTGAATGTTAAAGTAGTTTTCACACCTTGGACTGCAGTTGATCATTGCATGCATGTCTTGGATAGATGGAGTGCAGAAATTAATATGATAATGTGCGTGCTCATGTCTAGCACTTTGCAACAATGCAATCAATATGCCAGATTTGGGCAGGATGAGTATAAAATCTGGAATTACCAAACCTTTTTGGGCCAGCTATCCTTGGGCTTACTGGTGCCATGTGGCATTGGCATATTCCTTGATTAAACAGCTTATATCATATGTACATTTCCTTCCAAGTGGAAAAGTCATGAGTTAAAAATTCAAATCATAACTTTTGAAAAGCTTTGTAGCAGAAATGACTGTATATCCAGTTTCATACTTTCTTTTTCTGCAAACAGTCACAAATTCTAACTTATGGTACATGCAACAAAGCTAAAAAACAATTTCTTGGGAACTCAGAAATGGTGGCATTTTTTTACTGGTTGACATTCAGGCTACCTTTATATATTATATGGCTTATTCAATGAAAGATAGATGGCGCTCTTCCATTATCACCTATAAAGTGAAACAAGATTTGACATAGCTGTCTTTCACCATGCCTTATATACATGTACAGTATGAAGAAGTACTATACAGAAGCATAAACATAAAATTACCTGAATAAATAGGTCTTGTACGTTTTCCCTGAAAACTGTTTCAAAAAGCAATTTTTCTATATCTTTTGCCTCTTTTCAGATGGGAGCACGACCTAACTTACTGTAAGCGTGTTGTGATGAGGAAGCATCCATACACCTCAGGGAGGAGGTTACTCGATCTCATGGACATGTCTGTATTTGACTTTTTAATTGGTAAATTATGTTTCTTTATTTGTAACTAACACCCATTGGTTGATTTTTCAAGCTCATGTTGAATTAATTTTTTAAATAAGCCACCCACAGTATGACTGACTAATGTTACCATCTATCATTAAAGTTTCTGTTGATGACATTCTCAGTTCAATTACAATACCTTCTAGGCTTAGGACCAGCACTGTGCTACTTAGAAGTAGCACAGTATGACCAGAGGTATGCCTAGACTAAGAGGGGCCAGGCTAGTGGCCCCAAATCAAATTTTGAGAAAAAAAAATTGTAATGGAAGAAACGGGCTGGAAAAAAGTTTATGTTTTCCAGGAGAGGAGTCAAAGTACTTCCTAGGATGGGAATAGGATTTCCCACAATTCCGCCTATATTTTCATGTACACAGAAAAGGGAAATTTCTTTCTTAATGCCAAAATTTCACTCTAGATACCTGAATTTTCTAGGAAGGAGCAAGAAAAACATTGCCTCCAAATTATACTAAATGTTGCACCAGATTGCATCTGAGGGAAATAAAAGATTCAAAAGTTCCTCAAAGGGCCCCGGGGGGAGAGACATTCATCTTCTCCTGACCCCTCCTTTCAGACCAGTAATCAGGCCACCCCCATTAAAAAATTCTGGCCAAACCAGTGACCAGAGGTTTATTTTGTCTAGTGGTAGGGCTTCCTAATACCTGGCAGAGGTCTAGGTTTGATTCCCGGACCGTGCTAACAAAAGTCCCTTTAATATCTACTTTGCAAATTTGGTACCCATCATAGCGAGCACATGGCAGGAACATTGAATTATAAAGTCAAGTTCATTGGAATAGTGTGTGTGTGTGCATTGGTCTGTGAAGCTACTCAGGAAATGTGTAGTAACAGGCACATAGAGGCACTGAAAACAAAAGGAAACAATGTCTGTCAGGATTTATTTTTTTTCTGCAGTGCGTAAGTAATCCAATTTTTTCAAACAAGCTCAGGGCATGTTCCTCTCATGACTGGGTGATCAATACATAATACCAAAAAACTTCAAAAAAATTGAACCTCCTGCCATTGTGAGTCATGCTCTACATACTGTAAGCAATGGAGTAGCTAGAAAAACAAACTAGTGACCTACAACTGGAAAAAAGGTGGGCACTGCTGGTTAGAAAGTTACAAATTGAGGTATAAAACTCCCAACACTCCAATTCAAACTAATATCAGAAGGTCATATTGCAGTACATCATAAGATCTCTCCTTTCAATTCTGAAGATGTGTTCCATGACTACAGTATACTGGTATTTTCTTACAGTAAGTACAGCATGGAGCTTGTACTTCCTCCTCCATCACTACCAACATCCCCCATCTCCAACCACCTTCCCCACTGTGGCTGTTTTATCCCCAAATCTGTAGCCCCAATAAAGGACAAACTAGACTTCCCTTTTGTTTGATGGATCTAACCCTCTTTTTACTTTGAAGTACAGTATTTTGCATGCAAATACATGTTCTGGTTAAACTGTTGCCAATGTGTTTTATTTACTTTGCATCTTTTACAGGAAACATGGACAGACATCATTATGAAACTTTTGAACACTTTGGTAATTTTACATTCCCCATTCATCTGGATCATGGTAGAGCGTAAGTACCTATGTACTATAAATGAATTCAATTCATTTACTTGCACTCATTTAATCAAAACACAAATTCAGCAATCTGTATAACAGTGACATTACTACTGACTACTGAGTGGCAAATTGTGGTAGGCATGTCATCAAAGCAGGCATGTCATCAAAATCTCTGAACAGATCACTGGTCTTTCCACCAGCTGTAAACTTCCTTATTTGTGCAGGTCCTCCTTAGTGAACTGTCAAACAGGCTAATTTGGCTCACTGGTCTGTTGGTACTTGCATTTTATTCAAGCTTGATTTATCTTCCTCCTTAGACCCTGGGATGCCAAGAGTGAGCTGACCATGCATCTCAAAGAGTCAATTGTGTCAAGAGAGAGTGTGGTTCTCACCTCATTAGTCACCTACTGTAAGGTGTCTTTTGAGAGATTTTGTCTGGGCTTTGTTTATAATTAAGCAACCACTTCAATTTAGAAACTAAACAATACCTTTATTTTGAAAATTAATGTTATGAGAAACACTACATACTGTACGGACTATCAAAGGAAAAAGAATTGACCCAGGTGAAAAATGTCACTCAGCAATTTCATCAGTAACAGTATGAATCAGCATACCTTCAACACCATGTAATTCTTGAATTGCACATTGAAGCAACATGCAGCAATTCAGGTTACCAGGGAATAACTATTTTTATTACTCTTAAAAACAGACACTCAGCAATGGTACACTGCATACACTTGTCATACAATTGGCAACAAAGTTTGTATCTTTCAAAACAAAACTTTTGATAAACAGTAGGCTACTGTATGTCATGTCACAAAATTTTCAGTCTTGGCTAGAGATAGCTAAACAAGAAAAACAGCGTGTTGACCCAGCCAGAAAGCAACATACATTACAGAAACATCATCTGAAAAACCACTTTGGAAGGAATCAACTAGTGGTTTCAGAATGAACTTAAATGATATAAATTTCAGGCAAGCATGACTTTATATTGGCCTGGGTTTTCTTTTTAACAGGCCTTGAATTTAGATTTTCCAGTTGTGCTACAAATCACACTCCTCAGGAAATTAAGGAGTGTGGTAGGTGCACTGTTTTATTGCACTAAAAGTTTTATGTAGACTCGAAATCTTCAAATAGGGGTGCAAAAAATCACACTCTTTGCAGTGATTTGAGGTGAGTGAGGTGTGCAATTGCACTGGCACGCCTCAAAATTTAGGCCTGCTCTCAACTTTGCGGCTCACTTTCTTGGTGATGAATATTCAGCAATGCCTTGAGGCTTAGTTACCACATGGCAAAATCGTCCTTGATCCTTTTCCAAATTATAGCAATTGCAAAGGGTTGTGGGATGGAGTTTTGGGGCATTTTGTTCTTGTCAATGGCATTTTATTGCTGGCAAAAAGGACACACACCAGCACACTTATCCCACAATTCTTTGTAATTAAACTGTTTAGGAAACTAGGGTTAATTGACCCTTAAAAAGTCCTTACCCAAATCCTAAACCTTTCTTAGGATGTTTCATTATCAAAAATAATTCCTATTCTGTAGGCCACCATGAATCCTAACCCTAAGTAACGTAAGTTGATTTTCTTCCAATGGCATTATTGGGGTATCTAGTGCAAACTTTAGATTTAAATGTGAGATGATTTGACAAGTTTCTTAACTCCAAACACCAGTAATAACTTGTAAACTAGGTGAGCTGCACAACTGGTTTAAAAAAAACAAGAAATCTTAATAAAGATGGTATTTTATGTAGTCTTCCCAGAAAATGTTGGAAAATTTTAGGACATGATTGAATATTGAGTTTGCTCATGCCATGGTGCAGTATTAAATCTCTTGAGAAAATTTGTAACCTATTTTTTGAGCACATCATGTAATGTAACCTATGAAGTTTGCTGTTTCCTTTCCCATGTTTACTGTTTCTACAGAAGCCAGGATGTGCAGTTGTCTGTTAAGGGAGAAAATCACAGGCCTTGAATATTGAGGCATGCGAGTACAATGACACAATACACCTCAAATCACTCTGAGGAGTGCAAATTTTGGAATGCATATAAAAAATATAATATAAACACTAATAAAAACACTCCTTAATTTCCTTGAGGAGTGTAATTTGTAGCACACCTGGAAAATCTAAAACTGAAAGCATGGAAACAGATGACTGTCCCACTCATTCTTAAATGCAATTTCAAGGGGCAAATCCCCCCGCCCCCCCCCCAAAAAAAAATGAGCAGTTATTTCATAAAAGCATGGAAACAAGTCAAGTTAATGGGCCCAAACATATGCAAAGCAAATGAAAATTACTTTAACACACTTACTGTACATCTGTAACCTACTGTACAGTACATCCCTTCATCTGCTACAGCTAATACAGTAGCTAACCACAAATATTAATGCAGAAGGTCTTAGAAAAGATGGGAGATAGGGCCAATTCCTGGGAATGACAAGAAAGAAGATCTCACCAGAGAGGTATTACTAAATGGAGATCCATCAAATCTTCAATTTATGCTAATCCAGTTAGATTGATTCCAAAGTGGATACTAAACAGGGGTGGCACCAGGATTTGCCGGACAGGGGGGCCAAGCTCCCTGACAGGGGGGCCAACCTTTCGAGTCCCCGACAAAGGCGATGAGTTAGTCTAGGGAGGTGTTAACACCTCCTTGGTCAAATCAACATGCCACCTCCCTGGTTAGTCCCGGTAGGATGTGACTTGGCAAAATTTATGGCGTGCATAGCGCGCCGAAATGTTTGGGTTTTTTTTCAACAAATACTTAAAAAAATTGGAGACTGTTTAGAGGAAAACATTTTTTAACGAAATTTGGCTTTTGTAAGGACAATTAAAAAAGATGGGGTGTTTATTGAAGAATCTGCCCTTCATATGGGCAAAATCAAAACCTTACATTGGTGGCAGCTGAAATTCTTTTGGGGTTACGCATTGCATCGTACTAGGCCTAGGTAGTAAGGCTTCAGACGAAACTGGAAATTTTCCTGAAAAGTTTTTCCCTTTTTTGAAAATTAACAAAAAAATTGTTTTGGGGGTAAGGTTACAATGAAAAATTGCTGTCAAGAGCAATTGTTGGAGTGATTAACAGAGTTGGCTTGGGTTTTTTTATTGTTCAGAGTAATCATCGTAAATGTAATATTTTGCCATTTTTGAGAATCTGAAGCTTATAGTGGCGGAACTTTAATTTTATGACAGATTTTATGGAAGAATCTGACCTTCTTATGAGAAAAATCAAGTAGGGGGGTGATTTCCTCACGGAAAAAGTTTGGTTTTCCCTATGTTTTTAATTTTATATTTTATATATTTACATAAGCCTATGGGAGTGTTTCAATTTGGGTAGGGGGGCAGAATTGTCTTCTTTGTCTGAAAAAATGTAATCCTGCCTGAAAGACTAACTAACAATGCACAGAAATTTTTGAAAAATTAGAGACCCCAGACAGCCTGAAATGCCATTTCATGTTCTTGTAACCCGAAACAAAGCAGTCTTGATTTTCAGCTTTTTTTTTTGTATAAAATTTTCACTTCGTAATATTGTCTCCAAATGAAAAATAATTTGCAAGCATGCATTGTGCTGTTACATAATCCGCAACCAAAACACTATCAAAGCAATAAAAGCGAAGCACCACCATAAGTTGGCGCGCAGTGTATAGGGAAAAATTTTAAAAATATAACCCCTCAGACAGCCGGAAATGGCATTTCCCAGACTTGTAACTAGGAATGAAGCAGTCTTTATTTATGAAAGTTTCACTTTTAATAGGAAAAAAATCAATAAAAAGAATCAATCAATAGTTTTTGACTCTGTTGAGACTCCTCGTTGTATCCAACTGTGAGGTCTACTAAATTGATGAAATTTTCCATGTGACTATCGGAACCCCTACAATAAATGATTTTAATTCCGTCTTTGAAAATATGTTGTGTTACAACAAGGAAGCTTCAAATGAATTTTCGGTCAGAATTATCAGGAGACATTTCTCACACTTCTGTTTATCATTATGTACAACTGAAAATGGTCTGGCCCATTTTTATTACTGTTGTTCGAATTCGGCTGTTGGGGCAGGACAAATGGCAAACCTCTGGGCACTACATTCGCCTGAACAACTTCTCATGAGTTTTGTAAGGAAAACTAGTAAAGCATATCAAGAAGATACGACTTTTATCAGGCTTACATCTTTTATCGTGGGTCTATAGATGAAGGCTCCCCGACGAAATTGGATCCTCTCAACGATAGGGAAAGGGCAGCCTTCCCCGACTGGGGCATGATCCCTTGCCCCCTGCTGGTGCCACCCTTGGTTACCTCTGCATGTGGAACTTCCAGTTCCCTGGTCTGCAACACAAGTCTCAGTTATGGGCGATCTTGCGTGCACGGATTGAAAATGGGACAAGTAACATGGAATGAGGTATAACAGAGCTATGAACTTTAGAAGTAGTTGAAAATCGATTCTGATATGTATTAAAATAGCGTTGCAAAAGGAAAAAAATACCTTGCAGTTCACCCATCCTGTAATATCAGTCCTTGCAGGGTTTTTTGTAATTTTTTTTATTTTTTTAGGCCTCCCCAACGAACCCGCCGACTTTCCCCGTCGGGGGGGGGGCCAGTGTTCCCCAACAGGGGCCATGCCCCCCCCCGCTGGCACCACCCCTGACACTTAATCCTTTATTTGGGGATTATTGAACTAAAGGGTGTGGAATTTCTTTGTTTGGTACCTAGGCAACCTCATTCATACCTACGGTGACTCCAGCAAAAGGGATTATTTGGAACTATGCTGTTATGTGTAAGTAGTTGCCAACAAAGAAGTGCCAGACACTCTCTCTGCATTTCAAACAACTGGCTATTCCTAATGATCACAATTATCCTGGCTAAAGACCAATTCTGATGATTTATGCAAATGAGCAAAAGAGGAATAAGACTAAACATTGCTATCGGATTTTCATTAATACTCGCATTTGCTTGCATGACCTAAAATTCACACCTAAATAGAGTAAAATACAGAGAACAATACAAGTCAGTTGTAATTGGCTCCCAAACGCCTCCAAAGCATCAAATTAATTTACATCTTTAAGCCACTGGCAACATTAAGGCAAGGGACAAATTTCCCAAACTGCTGTTCAACATCTAGCAGACAACTTACCAGGCTTGAACTTAGTTTCTAACACCTGCTAATACCTCAGTGTTAAGCCTTTTGAGTCAAAGAACAACACACAAAAGAGATTAGTGTCGACAACTAAAATGTCTCAAAGAGAAAGGTTCTTGATGGATCTCCATCTAATCACACCTCCCTGATCTCACCAAAATTTTCTAATAGAAACAGGCAACCCTTGGAAAAACAAACATGCATGTACTGCAGACTGAATGCACACAAAGACAAGTGCACCAGAAAATTTCAAAAGCTGATTTTAGCAGTACGTGTAATACAGTAGGCCTAAATGAAAACTACTTCCTATTCTGTCAGCATTACATACTTTAAGGAGGGTAATATGGTTTTGTCCAAATCCTTTAGGCCCTCTTTGCTAGGTATTGTCCAATTTAGCAGGAAGTGATCTCGAATACATCCATTCCAGAAAATTTTCTTTATAGCCATCAACTTTTTCACAGCTCCATGTTTTTAGCAGCTGCTTTTCATCAGTTGATTGGTTTGTTGGTGGGGATCAAAGGTCATCTGGGATCACAAAATCATTTTTGGAACATGCTAGTAACATTCAAGAGAAAAGATACGGTACATGATGCCATTATTTGAAACGGAACATTTATGCATCATCAAAACCTCAGTGCATTTTTGCTTTCTGATTTCTGAAGGGGAAGGGGGTTGGTGGTGCTCAGCCTCAGCTGTCTTACTGTGCATGGTCATGTTTGGCATGTTGGTTCCTTACCATACTGAATGGCATTACACTCTTCACTAACAAAATGGAAAAATTGATGACTTTTGGTATAGCAGCAGATACCACCATGCTGCATTTTTACAATCTGCCAACTATGTTATAGGGAGTTTGATTACTTTTAAAAGCCCTTACTCAAATCAACTACCACTAACAGTCTTTTGGGTAGCTAGTCGAGCTTCTTCTTGATGATTGCATGCACTTAATACAGTTTATAGCCATTCTAACTCTGAAAACAATAAAAACATCATAAAATCCAATAAACCATTGGGGTGGACATAAACTCGGGTGCTACCATCAATTAAAACCTGACTTACGTACCATCCAAAGGGCATGTTTTAGATTGTTTGGTTGTAAGCGGTTTGAGTGAGGGCTAGTCTATTTTGCTGATTGCTCCTCCTTACCTCTTATAACCATTTTTTACCTAATTGCCTATCAATACCCATCTGGCAGACATGGTTGATTTCACAGCTCTATTGCAGAACCTGGGAAGGATTTTTCGTATGATGTAAGGGTTACTTGTATTTAAAAATTTTGAATAATGGCATTTCCACTAATCCACTTTGATACTCTGCCACACAATGCTCACCCCCCCCCCCCCCTCCAAAAATCCTTGGGTGAGGCACTGGTAGAAAGGCTAATTTCATGCAGACAGGGAAGTGTTAGAACACTGTACTCATTTACTCTGTATTAATATAATTTATGCATATATGGGGCCATGGGGAGCCCTATTTCTGGCAATCAGGGCCCGTTTCATTTTTGTTAAAAATCCCTACGTAAAATATAATTGGTGACAAATGGCAGTCTTCCAGCATGGTCATCAAGTTAAATATATAGGTATTTTAATTTTACAAAGCCATTTTAGAGGCCATGAGTCTTTAATTTTCCAGGTGTGCTACAAATTGCACTCCATCCATAACATAAGGAGGGATCTCAAGTATGAGCCTTTTGTGCAGTGGTTTGAGCCTTAATTGTCTTTTTTATGTAGAAACTTGAATTTTAATCTGCTGTTAAGGAGGACCGAGATCTCTTTTTTGTTTGAGTTGGCTAGACACTGTGTGTTGTGTGAGCACATACTGACAAAAACAAGGGAACATGGGAGTGTGCTGAACTCGCTTTGTCTATCCTGTGCTATGCCCCACAATTTCATGCCATACCTAGCTTTTTGATAAGAAACTGAGCCTAACCTCATGTAAATAAGTCATCATGAGTCTATTTTGGTGTATCTCTTTCCAAGCCACTCACACACTTAATGGCATCTTTGGATGTACACAGTGTTACAGTAGTTCACAGTCATTTGAGCCAGTGCTGGGAACTCAATTCCACCCAAAAGTTACAGTCCCAGCTGGTACTTTGCATAGTTTTCTCTGAGAGTGGAACTTTTTAATACGTTGTACTTTTTCAACATTTAAAGATGCAAAAGGTATAGCAACTTCATCTTTACTTAGCACTGATGTCAGAGTTCAATTCAATTGGATGACTTAATCATCCAATTGGTCATAGGGGCCTGTACCATCACAGAAATTGTGAGCCTTGCAATCTTTTGTCTACAAAATAACAATAATTTTGTCTTAAGTGATCAGAACCCCCCCCCCCCTTGACCCTAGGCCTTTCATACTCTTCAGAAATGAACTGAACAGGCCCGTTTGCCAAGGGATAGAGCCAAAGCCTTACTACTATGCTAGGCCTAACCATGGGTTGTACTAGCATTATAAATTAAAAAGAAAAGGTGGGTTTCATTGCTGTACATGGCAGGGGGCTTTGCACAAAATTATGATTTATTTCTTACATTATACTTGATTTTACATCTTCACATATCTCAAGAACATTTTTATGATGTGTTCTGATGATGTAAAACATTTAGGCGTATTGCTTTGTTTAATTAAAATGAAAAACAATACATCAAATGAAAAAAGTCTTCTCTTCCAATTGACTGTTAATGGTAGTCATGAAGACTTGTTTCGGATTCATGACGTCATATAATCACATTATGTATAAACAGGTAGAACTAACGCCATAAATTAGGGTACCAGTGAGAAGAAAATGCCTTAAATGGGAAGTGTTTTGTGAGGTTAATCTACATGGTCACAGTTATGCTTAATTTTGCCACAGTCACAAAGTTAATAAAATAATTCTCCACCAAATTGAATTGTGGAAATCAGTTTTCCCAATATCTGAACAAAAGCGACCTGAGATTGGGACTTTTTGAGGCAAACATTATGACAATTAAAGGGTACCATTTGAAAAGCTAGATTCCTTATTAAATTTTTGCAATTGGTTCATAAATATATTCAAATTTGCCAACACGATTTGAAAAAGGGGAGGTTTCTCTTAAAAACTTTGGTGGCCCCCTTTACCAGAGAAACAAGTGAACCCACTTTTGAACAACACTGCCCATTTCAACTATTCCAAGTTTTTAATTGTGATGGATTGTTACAGCCTGGACAAAGCCTCATGCTTTTAAGAAAACCATTCCAAAAAAAAATTCAGAAAATATGCCAAAAAGGTTATTCTCAATTTGTACTCAATGATTTGCTTTCGGTGACCGGTGACCGGTGATTTTGCTATCGGTGACCGGTTATGCGAGCCATTCTTTGGCCAGTTCACTGACTGAAGGCGTACGCTTTAAATGCCTAACAGGAACACTAATTTTGGCAACAGAGACTAACTATTAGGCCTAGGGTAGATAAACTTTATGTTAGGCCTAACCTTCAACACAACCAATCACCATGTACCACTCTATGATAGGACATACTCCATACATGGTCCTTGGCCATATGCCTCACAAATTCATGCTGATGTGTGCAACAAGCACAGCACAGAACTCCTCAGCTCCCTCACAGCTTCAAAAATGCACTTAGTCCTAGACTGGGCCTTTAATTACCATACTTTTCACAAATGATCTTTGTCATAACATTCAACTTTTTTGACCTGTCTTTCTTCAAATGGGGGTGAGCAAGAAGGTGAAAATAGGATCGGTTAAAACTATCAGTAACTCTAAGCCAGTTACAGGACTTTAAGCATCCTATCTGCCCGCATCTGCTTCCCAACAGATGCAAAATGTCATATGTATTTAAATTTTTGGACTTTAGAGATAAAAACGTGTACAGTTGAATGAAGTCACGAGAACAGAATTTTTGGCAAAATCTGTACATAAATACCATGAAATTGAAAATAGGACAAAATTTTGGGAAATTGTGAAATTAATTGTTCCATGAAAGTAAACTTGTAAATAAGGAATGGCAAAGCCATAAAGTCTGGATCTCTCGTGCGCTGTGGCCAATAGTCTGGGTAACCCTTACGCTGTGGAGGATGATGTGATAACCCTGACTTTTTCAGACCCCTTGATGTCAGGGACCAGATTCTGTAGCACTAATTTTTACTCCAAATGCGGGTGGAGCATCCAGCCGACACATGTTATCATTGCAGCTGGTGTTATTGGTCGTCTTCAGATCAGTGCTATTTTTAAATCAGAGGCATTCCTGTACAACTTGTTATACATACCTGTTTTTCTAAGTGTAGAGATTAGGCCTATTTATACCAATACTTATGAGTTTTGTTATCCTGAAGAAGTTTAACCCTAATATTTTCAATTTGGGTACTGTAATACTAATGCCAAGCATCCAGACACGTTTGAAGCATATGCAGTCATCAATTTATGTGCTAAACATCTTGATTAGAATCATATTCATTGAAAATTAGGCTCACTGTTTTGATCAAAAATGAAGATTTTCTTCCATTTAAGGCCTTGAGCTAGATCTCCTTTAGCTTAGAATTCACAATATTAGGAATATTCGTATCCGATGAGCATTCTCGTTCCTGACTGGCAAACAAAACTTTTTGGTGGGGCCTATTTGACCGATCGTCGGTCAAATGAGCACCTCACTTGTGATTGTTTGACCGACCGTTGGTCAAAGAATAATGGCGCTCTACCTTATTTGACCGATTGTCAGTCAAATGAGCGATGCGTTGGTGCGTATTTGACCGATCGTCGGTCAAAGAATGATGGTAGCTTATGATGAATTTCACCGATCGAATGAGCACTGCACTTCTGGTTGCGACCATTCGTGGCAATTACAAGCTCGGACATTAAAATTGTCTAGTTCCTGTTTTCCGCGATGGGGAAGGTTACTCGCAGTGGCGTAGCTAGATTTTTTCCGCAGGAAGAAAGGGGGGGGGGGGGGGAAGAAGGCACTTAAAGTTTCCGATTTTTTCTCAACGTAGGCCTAGGCCTAGTTTACGAACTTGCGACGGCTAACATTTAACACATGTCATATCCTTGCCACTCTAACAGTTTGGGTGCTAGAATACCGCTGTTTTAGAGATTTAAAATGGCTACCGATTTTTTAGTCTAATATACCGATTTTTGGCAAACTTGCCCTAGGATTTATTGAAACTAACTTTGCTTTAAACTACACTTTGCTGTTTAAGGGGGGGGGGGGGGCGTGTTGTGCATAATTCACCCTAAGTCAGCCCAGAAAATTTTCGATTCATTGATCGAGTTTGAACTGGGAGTTATGGAATGACCGAAACCCACGCGCGTACGTACATACCTGTGTACTTTGTTCTGCAGTACATAAATATTTCCCCTTGCAGCTTGAGCCACTGACTGTGATCGGTTAAACAAGCAAAAAGCGTAAGCTACGTGACCGACGATCGGTCAAATATCCACAACAAAACTTTTTTGGTTTGTGAAGCCTGACGTCGGGTGGTATTAAAGGCAGAGTTACCCTTGCTAGCCTAGGCCTATGTGGCCAAGGGCTCTATAGAGGCTTTGCAATTACGTCACGGAACCGCCATGCTGGAGGACATTCATGCCAAATACACGTGGTTTTGTGCCGAACGCACTGCACAGTGTGCACTGTGACATGCACGGTGTATACAAATTCAACAAGCAAGCGCGTCCCGTATGGGTTACAACGTAGTTACTTGTACTCCAACATGGCGGCCCGAGAGTTTTATGACGTCATGTGAAAAGCCTCTATAGTGGGGGGCAAAACAAAGTAACGTTAGACGTGGCATATAGAATCCTGTTCAAAGGCTATCCTAGCTAAGGCTAAGCCTAGGCCTCCTTAGTTTAATAGTTAGGCCTTGCGAGGGTACTGTACCTGCGACCTAACAGTTAGGCTAGGCCTACCGGCCAAACTTTTCGTTTGGTGAACGTTTAATAATTTCGGCTAGCGTAAGTCTTCTTCAGCATCCAATTCTGAATTTATTTAATTTATTTTCATAACAAATAGAACAAGAAAGACAGAAAAGGATAGCGTTAGCCTAACAGTTAGGCCTATCCTAACGTTTCGTTTTCTGTTTGAATCTCAGCTCTCGATTTATTGAATGTTGCGATGTAGACTTACCCTGCTTTTACAACTTCTTTCCGATCCAAAAAATCATAGGCCTACATGGTAGCCTAGGCTAGCTCCATTCCATTCTACCTTTTTATTTGCGATTCCTGCAGATCCTAATATGAACTACTGAGGAGGCTGTGGCCTATAGTATAGTAGTGCAAGTCAGAGATTTCTGGCAGATGGTCATGCTGTCATGATTGGCCGGCCGGCCAGGCCACGTGTGCGCGAAATCCGACGTGTGCATGGGGTCTGTCGACGTACGTCGATGTACAAAACGTCACGAAGAGTATCCGGACAGAAAAGTTGGCTGCCTACGGACGGTCACTAAACACAAGCGCTGATCGGATTCGTGTATAGCCCAGAGAAATTTTAAGCTAAAGCTTAGGATTTCTATGGTACAGCCCGTGTTTCGTACTCCTGAGAAGGCTGCGATACAAATCATAATTTTGGGTTCTTCCCAACCAGAAATGGCGAAGATTGTACTAAAAACTCACGAAAATCGAATCGGAATCTGATCCGAATTCTGAGTGTGACCGCAACCCGCATATCGTTTTGCACATATGACGTCAAGCAGGAGCTGTCTTGTAACTATTGGACGGAGGGAAAAAATGCTGTTAAATGCAAAAAGTAGTGCTAAGAGCATTATCACTGTTATGACAAAGAATCAAACCCATTTTCATGAGTGAACAGCTGTCCCGATATCAAGGGCGTGGATCATTCGGGCGGCACGGACCGTGGAGCAAATTTTGAAGTGTGTGTTGGACGGGGCTTGCAACCAAAGCGCCTAAATTTAATATAGCCTAGGCCTAGGAATGATGGGAAGGCGGCCAAAAATACCCACGGAAGAATATGGGGGGAAGGGGCCTATATAACCATCCCCCGTCCCCGCGGTCCCTGGGCGGGGGGGGGGGATGCGTCATTCTCACATTGTTGAAAGTGGGGAACAGCTACAAAAGCCCGCCCCCTAATTTTTCAATTGAATGATGAAAACAAAAGCATTCAGTAAGGCCCTAGAGGCGGAGCACCAGTAACTTGCTTGCCAACTCTACCCGGGGGGTCAAGTTGTAGAGCGTACCATATTCAACGGGCTCCAGTGGCGGTGCTAAGGGGCGGGAGAAAGTTAGGTCAGTTAGGAGTTTGGTTACCCCCCCCCAAAAAATAAAAATAAAAATAATAATAATAATAATAATAATAATAATAATAATAATAATAATAATAATAATAATAACAATAACAATAACAATAACAATAACAATAACAATAACAATAACAATAACAATAACAATAACAATAACAACAATAACAATAATAATAACTCCATTTTCATTCCAGAGTGATGCTAAAACCTCAGACCTCCTTAACGTTTCTCCCCCTGGATCTACCACCCAGCTTGGTTTCTCGCTCTGCCAACAAAATTTTTGCCCTCGACATTATCCTTTGCCCTTAGTATGCCCCCTCTTTCAATTTTGACATTTTGGGGCCGCCACTGTCAGACCGCTGGTAACTCACATGGTGCGCCTATGTATGTAGCTTACAGGCTACCATAATCTTGTGTGAAGCTGTCATGTGATTCTGGATAGGCTACTTGCAGAATGATAAATTATTTGCCAGTTGTAAGTGTGAACTTGATTTCTGTGTAGTTATTTCTGCAAAATATTTCATAAAATAGGCCTATATAAAGATTTATAACTGCTTATTATGCATACGAACAGTAGGCTATACAAAATATACACCAAATTACATACTTTCAAGTCAAAACACACAAACACACAAAAGTTTTTCACCGTGGGACGAGGACCCCTTCCCACATAATGAAAAATGCCAAGTTAAAACTTGTATCAAACTACATTGTAAAAAGTGGCAAGAAGTTTTGGTTTCCATGAATACAACCAGTTGACTGTGTAGGCTATTTCTTGCACTGTGTCCGCCGACGCGTAATGTTACTGACCCCTTTGGGCTGGGGGTTTCAGAATATGGCCACGGTATTGCCCGCCTGTCGTAAGAGGCGACTAAAGGGAAACCAAAAATAAAATTGCACTTGAACCATAGCCACTTGAAAATAAATTTAACTTTGAACCTTTTATCGAGTTGACTGACACTATATTAACACATGCGTGTTGGTGTGTCCTTAAGTCTCATCTCACTCTCACTAACGTGGTTACCGAAAAGTTCGAAAACAGTGTGCTGCCACCGTTTTGTTTCCAAATTTACATGGTTTGTGTGGATATTATGTATAGCGCCACAACGACAAAACTGTTGTCCCTCGCTCAGCAATTAAATCGAGTCAAGTTTTACATTGTTTTCCACTTCTAAGAAGTACCATTGGGCTACGATCAAAAGGTCGGTCATCTTAGTTCTTATCCTTTCGTGGAGCTAGTTAGTTAGTTACGGCCCAGTTTCCAACCAATTGGTTCAAGTCGAGCCGGCCACGACTTTTTTTTCCCGTTGTAGCTCACTGGCTTGTTTCCATACTCCATTGTTAATGCGGAGCATCACGCACGACGGCAGTAGGTTTCATTTTTAGAGTCTTTGGCAAGACTCGACCTGGGAATCGAACCCAGACCTTCCGAGTGAGAGGCGGATGCTCTACCGTTAGACGGTTATCCTTTCGTGGATGTAGCGCGTTTGGGAAAGCAGGACTCCCTCGGTACAAACGTTTATTTCGTCTTTCGTCTCTTCTTTATGACTATCAAGACAATATTATTGGACGATTGGACCAGTGAGGTGATATTTTAAATACCACCTAGCCTACTAGTAATTGGACTACAAAAAGATTCGGAGAAATTTCAAACTGATTGGCGACTAGGTTTTCGCGTTCTGAGACTTTTGACGTATAATGGCGAAGCAGAAGTGTAAGAGTACATGTTAACATGAGATCCCACGTTTTTTTGTATGGAAACAGATAAAGAATATCTATTGTTCCTTTATTCATGTCTGATTGTTGTTATTTTTAAAGGTTTAATCCTCTCACCCCAGATTACAACGTTTGTAGTAGTTAACAGAAATTCTCTTTTGGTACAATTCTTTGATTGAGGGCAGCACTATAAACACTAATTAGTCAAAACGGTTTCTGAATTGACCAACCACGTTAGCTACTCATATTTGTCTCATTTGTGGTGGTATTCGTGTAAGTTTCACAGTAATGGATTAAATCAATAATAGCAGTCGAAACGTACTCAAGAAGGGTTAACATTGTCAAAAAAAATTGAGTCAGTTACGTTTTAATCAAATATAAGTCAGAATTGTGGACTAGTTGACGTTACTAGCCAATTCATACACGGTTTTGAGTCATTTATGTTTCAAATTAAGTCCAAAAATGCAGAGAACTGAAGCTCCTGCTATACTACAAAGCATGCACCGCGGCCGGTATTGTATACGTACTCTGTAGTCTTCTATGATCACTGTGAAGCAATACTGAGACTGAGTCTGGATTAGAATGAGTTCTATCGCTTTAGACAGTTGTATGGTTTGTGGGTTACGAGAATTGGACCTGTTTGCGGTGAGAGGAGCAGGCCTTTAATCTGATAACTTTGAGGATATATAGTGGTAAACTTAAAAAGAGTTTTTTGTGATTTTTTTCGCCTTCAGATTCGTAAGAAATTGCAACTTGCCCAACTTAATTGACATTTGGTTTCACCGATAATTAAGTCAATCGGGAAGTAGAGCTCGCAGTTATATACCGGTCAACGCTAAAAGTTAAAAAAAAAAACGGTCAACGTTAAAATTTACAAAAAAGAAAAAAAAGCGTCAACTTTATATTAAAAGAAAACGGTCACCGTTAGAGATTAAAAAGAAAATCGGTTATTGTTAAAAAGTAAAAACAACACTGTCAGGTGGGTTATGCATAGTATTATTTCCAGGAATAGTCAATCAACAATAAGAGTTTACTTTGTAGGTCCATAAAAGGATCTCACCCAACAGAGCCAAGTTTGAGTGACTTTCCATCAAATGGGAACGACTTTAGCGCGGGAGGTGTCGAAAATTGATCAGTGGTCGTAAATATCCCCCACGATTCATATATAAGAGGATCAGAAAGAATTTACCGATAAATGATGCACTGTAGCAGTCGCCTTTAAACTTTCACCTAACCGTATCCAATTTGACCGCATTTAACCTCCCCATCCTCCCAGGGGGAACGTAAAATATCTTTTTCAACCCATTGTGTACTATCAATCGTCGGAGCGCCATTACATTGGTCAATTTTCATCTTTTCGGTTAAATTTAACGACTACCCTCTGTGGGTTTTATCCGTGCCAGCATTAGAGGGGTATGTCCTACTCCCGTGCGTATTCCGTGGACCAAATTATTATAGACCCACTTGCAATCTTTTAAAGCAAGTTCATTTTGTCTTTTTCGGAAAAGGGCGAAGTTCGCCTTTTTTTCCCCTTTTTTCCACGTGATGGCAAAGATCATTTTTCTGATGGGAAAATTGGCACCAAAACCTAAAACAAATCAAATTTGATGTAAGCCTTGACTTGGCAAAATAAACACCGACAATGGTTTCATTGATTGTAATGATATCCACACACTACAAAGACAATTACATTCATCACTGTTTCAATACGTGTACCCTGATATCTTCATTCAGATCGGCTCTTTTTCACCATATCACCATCTTGTACCTTGTAATCAAAGTAAAGGTCAAGAACAGCCCCCAAACTTATTTTGAAGCAACTTTAAATATGGCATTTTGTCTCTTATTTCTCTTTAAAGGATCTTTCATCATATTTTGTAACTTTAGTATTGCAATGTAAAGCAAGCAGTTACTTCCACTATATTTCACATTTGACGAGGAAAAAAGTTCGTCGTTGCATGAATACTGCCTGGCGTCCAATCAGACATCACATTTGATTGACAGTCTGAAAACTAGAAACTAGTACTCGAAATCATCGGACTCGTAAATTTTAGTCACAAGACAACTAGCTGTTTGGCTGTTGTGCCCTATGTTGATAATACATAGCCATAGTCATTTAAATAACAATGTTATAGTACAACACCTGCATTCAGTCTGATCGGGTCGCTGAAATCAGTGGCGTAGAAAGCAATTTGAAATTGGAGGGGGGGGGGGGGTTGGGGTTGGGTGGAGCAATTTTTGGTTTCGATGAAAAGAGAAATATATGCATTCATGATGGCGTGTGTGTGTATGTATGTGTGTATGTGCGTGTGTATGTGTGTGTATGTATGCGTTGACAATTGGCCTGTAATGGTGTATGTATGTGTGTGTGTTTGTGACACTTTGCTTGTTTACACGATATCTTGAGAAGGGAAGATCTGACAGTTCTTAAACTGGGTACACAGATACCCCATACCAAGAGGAAGAACCCTATTTATTTTGGTGGAGATCAAAGGTCATTTGGGGTCACAGGGGGTCAAATCCCCAAATCTTTGTTTACACGATATCTCGAGATAGGAAACTTGGATTAATTTCAAACTTGATGTGTTGATGCATTATGATGTAAGGAAGAACCCTATTGATTTTGGTGGAGGTCAAAGGTCATTTGGGGTCACATGGGGTCAAACCCCGAAATCCTTGTTTACACGATATCTCATGGTAGGAGACTTGGATTAATTTCAAACTTGATATGCTGATGCGTTATGATGTGAGAAAGAACCCGATGTATTTTCGTGGGGGTCAAAGGTCATTTGGGGTCACATGGGGTCAAACCCCAAATCCTTGTTTACACAATATCTCAAGGTAGGAAACTTGGATTCATTTCAAACTTGATATGTTGATGCGTTATGATGTAAGAAAGAACCGGATTTATTTTTGTGGAGGTCAAAGGTCATATGGGGTCACATGGGGCCAATCCCCAAATCCTTGTTTACACTTTATCTCATAGTAAAAAACTTGGATTAATTTCAAACTTGATATGTTGATGCGTTTTGATGTAAGGAAAAACCAATTAATTTTGGTGGAGGTCAACGGTCATTTGGGGTCACATGGGGTCAAACCCCTGAAATCCTTGTTTAAATGATACATCATGGTAGGAAACTTGGACTCATTTCAAACTTGATATGTTGATGCGTAATGACGTAAAGAAGAACCCTATTTATTTTGGTGGAGGTCAAAGGTCAGAAGAGGACAAATCCTGAAAACTTTTCAACACAATATCTCAAAGTAGGAAGCTTGGATTGATTTCAAACTTGATATGTTGATGCATTATGATGTAAGGAAGAACCCTATTGATTTTGGTAGAGGTCAAAGGTCATTTGGGGTCAAAGGGGGTCAAACTCCGAAAACCTTGTTTAGGATAGCTCAAGGTACGAAACGTGGATGTATTTCACAATTAGTGTGTTAGTGAGTTATGGTGAGTTGAAAGTACTGTACCTGTTGTTTTTGGTGGAGGTCAATTGCCATCAGGTATCACCTGGCATCAAACTCTGAAAACCTTGTTTGCAGAATATCTTAAGGCACAGTATGAAATTTGGCTTTTTGAACATAGAAGTGTTTTGGTTAAAAGAAAAACCAGTTACCTACAGGTGGAGTCAGAGGTCACTTTGTGTCACCAGTTGTTACAACAAATGAAGCATTTTATTGGAAAGAGCATGTATGTATTATCGAAACCTCCATGCATTTTTGCATTCTGGTTTGACTATGCACCTTAACCTTCGCCATTGGCCAAAAGTACATTTTTATGCTAAATTTTCCGTTTTTTTTCTACCAGGAAGAACGATACTTTTTAATAAAAAACTGTATGCTTTAAATCATTTTTTCAAATGGAACTGGGCACCAAAGCAGGTAGAATCCTTCCTTTTTCCAGCCATGCTACAGTAGACAACAATTCCAGTACATATATACCCACTGCAAACTGAGGAACATTGATAACATTTTAATTTGTATTAGGGACGTAATTTGCAATTGAAACAAATATTTGCGGCTATAGAGCTGGTATTGCAGACATTTTTGGATTCTGTGTTTCTTGTATAGGAAAATTTGAAAAGTTGGGGATTACTGAACGAAGAATCTGCACTTCCAAATCTGAGAATGATTGCAGGGTGATCGACTGAGTATCGTTGTTGCTACATAATGTTGCCTTGAAGGTCTAAGAACTGAAAGTCTTCAACAAAATTTTAAACGTTTCCGAAACTTTGTTGTTTATTTTAGACAAACTAGTTCAAAGTCAAGAGCTTAAATTGCAGAAAATTTGGAATTTAATGAAAGAAATTTTTTGAAAAATAACACTGAAATTGCCGGTGTCACTTGATGATTTGGTTACGAATGGCAAATTTCGATTTTTTCATTTCCAGAGCTTGAAAAGAAAATTAAACAGATTCATGAGGCAACACTTATGCATTAGGAGTTTCACGTTGAAGCGGGCGAAGCACGCGGAAAATTTTGCTTTTTTGAAACAATAAATTTACAAATTGGCGCTTGTAATGAAAGAACTGGGAATTTTATGAGAAAAAAGAGAATATCACAAGAGAATATCACATAAATGGAAAACGGTTTTTCTGACCCGGGAAGTGGGGCGGAGCATGCTTCCGCCCCCCTCCTTTTTCACTGGGAGATGTCTCCCCTGCAGCCCCCCCCCCCCCGCTTCCTACGCCATGACTGAAATGGAACGTTAGACTTGTTCTGATACGCAGAAAAAGGGGGAAACGTGCGCAAAGAAAAAGCGTACCTATTTTATTTTATGGTCATGGTCAGGGAAAGGGTTGAAACAGAATTAATCATTTTTCCAATCGGTCTGTGATGTAAAAATAATGTGGTTCCGTCTTCCAGTCTATCATAATGTGTATGTGAAGCAGTGTCGGATCGTACCGTACGTATTGCCTCTCACGCCCTCTGTTATGATTAATACATAACTGCAATACACCTGTATTTAAATCTGGTCAGCCCTACTGAAATGGAAGTTTGGACTTGATCTAATACCTCCCCCCCATACAATAAAAAAAAACAATTAAAAAATGTGGACGGAGAAAAATCGTACTGTTTAATGTTATGGTCATGGAGATGGAGAGGGTTAAAAAGGAATTGAATAATTTTTCCAATTTGTCTGTGAGTGTTAAAACAATGTGGTTTCGCCGTCCAGTCTACCTGAATGCGTATATAAAACGGTGTCGGGGTGTATATGTGCCCGCGATTGATGTATATGTTGAAGTACAGAGAAGAATAAAGCGTTGCTAAGTAATGACTATTTCTTTCCAAACAGTCGTCGTCTCGGTCAGTAATGTCCTGAAGCGGTCCATTCTATTGCCTTACAAACCCCCTACCGCGACATTCACCAATTTTCGTGGTTATGATCGCCACAGCTGTTCTTGAAAATAGGACGTAGACAAACGCAAGTTCATGAACTTAGACAGTCAGAGTCAGACAGGTTTTATTGCAAAAAATTCGCCCCAGACGGTCTATCATTGGAAGTCTGACATGACCTCGTCCCGTCAACTTCTTTTCAAGTCACTGTCGGACTAATTTCAAGCTCCCATATAGACAGTACTGACCGCTACATAAACATTTCACTTATCAAAAATGTTGATTTTTAACTTTTAATCTTTTCGTATTCATGTTCCCAAGTATTTGGGGCATGAAACCAAATCTTAACTGATTTTCCTTATCATGGTTTAGGAACACTTGTCAAAATTTCCCATTGCCTGATCAATGGTATGAATGAAATGTGTCCGAAGGTGACTAAACTGTGCTGGTATATGTGATTTTTTACCATGTTGATAGTCAATAAAAAAGTTTGCTGTATGATCTTACGATGGGTTCTGTTAGCATGGGCGGCGTTCCCCTGGGACAGAGGTCATGCCTCCAATTACTGAGAAATTGCCCACTCTCTTTAATATTACACACAATAATTTATCAGGGGTGAAATTGTTTGCCCATCTTGGTCTTTGGAAAGGTAGCATCACATGAGATTGAAAGATCAGGAGACCGAAAATGAAAACGAGAAAGGAAAACGAGAAAGGGTCAACGAGGTCGATAATGAAAAAAAGTCCGCGAGACCGAAAGTGTGAAAAAATTCGCGAAACTCGAAAAGAGAAAAGGTCCCGGAGACCAAAAATGTGTAAAGGTTCCCAGGTCTAAAATATCGGTCTGGCGAACCTTTTTTGATTTTCTTTCTCCCGGACCCTATTTTATTCTCGGTCGTGAACCCTTTTTAGTTTTCGGTCGCTTAAACCATTTCTTATTTTCTGTCTCGTGGACCCTTTTCTATTCTCGGTCTCGCGAGTTGTAACCTTCGTGAAAGAATAAGTTCCGCCATTACACCAATCGGTCCAGTCCCCCAACGGACCCTTATTTGGACAATGATCCACTCCATGGTAATGAGACAGCTAAGCCAACGTTGGAAATACAGGAAGTCGGACAACAAACATAAAAACATACACATCCATTTGACGGAACTTACACGCTTTGATGGTGCTTATTCTCAGTTTATATTTTGCCTTGAAAAGGTGGGGTGTATATTCTAAGATATACAAATCGAATTTAAACTAGACATTTCATGATTTCTGATGTAAGATAGGATGTCAGTTTTAATAAGTTACTCTCATAGAATGGACTCGATTTCAATGGTCACCCAGAACCACGTGACAACCAAATTTTTGGACAAACTGCTAAACGTTGTCCAATGGAGAACCAAATTTCGTGTTAGATAAGGAATAGAGGACACCTCAATTTCTTAGTTCCTTCTCGGAACGGCGGTCTGAAACAATGATGAGCCCCACCCTGCCAAGAACAGCTTCCTGCGCTTATGGGTAAACTGTATGGATTATCTTCCTCTCCATTCACATCGAGTAGGTGGTCTGGTTGATAGAGCATCCGACTTTCACCAGGAAGGTCCGGGGTTCGATTTTCGATCAAGGTCTTACCAAAGACTTTAAAAAATTGAAGCTACTCCCGTTGTGCACATGCCCACGGTAGCCAGAAAATTAAAGCACTAACCGGGTTCCAAAATCTTTCCAGGGGCGATTTTTTTTCCAGGGGGCAAATGTGGACAAATGTATTAAGTCAATGGAAAACTTTAAGGTCTCTTGGGGACGTAAAATCTTTCAGGTGGGGGCTTCGTCCCCTGTCTTCTTTCTCCTTGCCATGGCTACGGGCCTGGTTGTACGTGATGCTCCTCATCAGCAATGGCATAGGGATATCAATCAAGAATAATTCACAATTGGGAAAAGGCAATGACCGCCGGTAGATTAGAACTTGAAGCTATGCCCTAAGTTTAGGCGTAAAATCCTATCTAACCCCAACCTATCTGTCTATACACCCCCTTCTTCTCCTGATGCCCAGTCTCTGGACGTTCTATCACGGCTGAAGTACTTCCTTGCTGATTCTTCTATCCTTAGTCGATTAAGCGGGACCTGGTCTGAGATGGATACGAGGGAGTCAAGGTGAACGACATCTTAGTTTGAGGTCGATTCTCGACATCGCTACGCACGCATTTCGCGTGCTCTGTGGCGTGACGCGCCGGGGGATGTTGAGGGTCCTGCGGCGATGGCTATTTGTGGTAAATACCACCGCAGAAAGGCGTCGGTAGTCTTTTAGAATTGGTCTCCTCCCGGTGTGAAAAAATTGAAATAACAATCGAAAGAAAAGAAAGCAATAACGACATCCCGATCTTGATCTTTTATTCCACAGTTCCAGTTTCATGGAACTGTCTGCGTTACCCTTAATGCCGGTAACATGGACATTCTTCAGGAATTTGTCTGCAGATTATAGCAAGAAATAAATTGGTTAGGTGGAAAAGTGAGCCCACATTTCCTAATTGCCTTCCATGGTCACGAACCGATGACCTAAAATATTTTAAATCTACCCCTAGGTGATCGAAGAGGATAATCCGAGTTTAAGGTGAGCCTGCGCTGTTGGCGCTGCAGTTTTAACACAAGATGTTAAATCTTCGGCAGTTAAATAATAATAACTCTTTGCCCTCTTAAAGGTCATAGACGCGAAATGGTTCGAAATTTACACAAGTTGACATAATTCATTCGTAAAAATTCCGTTTTGAATTTTTCCAACTCGCTGGGTTTTCTGAATAATATTTTTGTCTTAAATGATTGCATGGTCAGGTGTTCTGCAGGGAGTTCGACTCTTGGTCGGGTCATACCGAAGACGTTAAAATGGAACCTACTGTCACTGTGCATGGTGCTCAGCATAAGCAATAGAGTAAGGGAAACAAACCAGCATAGTCACAACTGCAAAAGGCTGTGGCCGACTCGTCTTAAACCAATCGGTTAGAAAATGAGCCGTAAAACCCCATTTACCTAACTACTCTATAGGAAAACCATGTTTTGTATCTTTTTTCAGGAGGTTTTTTCGCCTTTTCAACTCCTCTCCTTCCCCGTGGTTGCTTGACCGTCCCTCCTTCAACCGTTATTATCCCCCTCCTTGTGGAAACAGAAAACATTTATTGTTTGATGACACGGTGAGCTCTCAGCTTGCTCTTTCATTTGGACCTCTCCTACTTTGCAAGGGTGTTAGAAATATTTTTTCTCTGTTATAAGCAGGGTTTCATGTGAAGGCTTTGAACATATTTTTAATAAAAGCCGGATTCATAAATCCAACCTACTCGGATGCCTTCTCTGTCTATCGCTAGTGACTGAAGCTTGAGTGTTAACTGCTGTTTGTTTTTGCTTGTATAAGGTGGTCCAGCCTCGATAAGCTTTGCATGTTGGGTCTCCTCCTCTTCATCTTGTACATGTAATTTATGTGATGTTATTATGTTTAGTACCGTATCAGAATATGTTACAGTGGAAATAAAGTAATTCAAACTAAATGTTTTATAGTTTGTCACATGACCTTCACGAACTAAGCAAAACTGTACAGAAGGATTTTAATTTTTTTTGTAGTCACATCGGTTCTCTTACTTCTGCTTTATTTACAGATTCGGAAAACACCAGACAGATGAGCTGTCCATTCTTGCCCCGCTCTTTCAATGTTGCATGTAAGTATTTCAAACAGACAGAATATAAAATGTACTGACTTTATTTAATCAATGTACAGACACCACCTTCATCGTCATTGCTGTTTTTAGAGGTCAAAGCTAATCTGGGGTCACTAGAGGTCAATTTCTGAAAACTTAACTTTAACTAGGTATCAAGATAGGAGACATGGATACCCTTTACACTTTAGAGCCTGTCGAGGGGAAGGACGCTGCTGCTGTTGTGTTTGGTGCTCAGCGCCGTGCATTATACATTCATTGTAAATAATCCAAAATTTCGCTGTTGTGTATCATACCCCGCGGGCGGACGAACTTTTTTCATCCAGTTTATCACTGTGAAAAAACTAACGTCCGCCGGCGTTGGAGACCACATGCTATAGGCTGCTCTTCACAGAGTATTGTATTGTAAAGCCACTGTATATAGGCCTGTGACCTTTTATTAAACGTTACACAAGACACAAGTTACAGTTTCTTCATATATGAATATTCTATACAATTTCCTCTTTGGAAACGTAATAGCCATGTTTTTTATAAAGATTTACAAGACCAATTGTCGATGTCCAGTATGAATTTTTGACTACGGTATCGCAGGCAGATTCGAGGGGCGGCAGTCTAAAGGGACGGCCGCTACAGAGGCGCTTCGTAGGCTACGTCAATATTGACTCAATACAACACATTATGATAACATTCAGTTAGCAACTTAATGTGTACGTTATACCTCAAGTCAAAATATTAAAAAAATATGTATTAAGCAGCACGAAAAATGAAAAACTCTCTTCAAAATCGGACATTTTGAGCCGAGGTATAAAATGTTGACGTAAATCACTCAAATTGAAATGATGCATTGCGCAATAAATTGTGATGTTGTTGTACGACTCAAATTACAATCTTCGTATTTCTTTGTTTTTTTCTCTTTTTTTTTTGAAGTTACTGCACCTTGTACTAGGGTGTGATAACGCTCTAACTCTTATGAGGTGATGTGATCATGAGGTGATGTAATTAAGCCCTCTCTGCTCAACGTGCTATGCAAGCAAATAGGAAGTGGTCAAGGTCGTAAAAATTAAATTTTTAAGGGAAACAAGACAGGTAATGTGGGTTGTACAACAAGAAAGTCACAAGTTGTTGCGCAATGGACTAATTTGTTTTGGTGAATTAATTTCAACATTTTATACCTTGGCTCAGGAATGTCCTACGCGATGGCAGTTGGACGGTTAAAATTCATTTTTCATGCTCTTAAATATAGAGGCTTTTCACATGACGTCATAATACTCTCCGGCGGCCATGTTGGAGTACATGTAACTACGTAGTAAACCATACGCTTGCTCGTTGAATTTGTATACACCGTGCATGTCACAGTGCACACTGTGCAGTGCGTTCGGCACAAAGTCACGTGTATTTGGCATGAATGTCCTCCAGCATGGCGGTTCCGTGACGCAATTGCAAAGCCTCCATAAATATGGATTATTGAATTTTTTGACTCAGTGACGAACACTTTAAAAGAAAGAACAGATTAAGTTGTGATTATTTGGCACGATACCTGCAAGTGCTATCATCATATCTGATTTTTGGTTTCATTTTACAAAAACAGGTACTTTAGTATTTGGAAATAGGAAGAATCTTCATCGGATACAGGAAAATTCACATACTGGAAATGCTTTAAAATTTTTCCTATAACAGGAGATTTTCATGTTTTAACTAAATGGAATTTTCCTTAAAAAAGACCTTCTAATGTACGTTACAGCTATTAAATACGTTGCTTTTTTTTGCCTTTGATCTTTTAAATACTTGAAATCCGACTTTCATTTTGTATGAACCCTACAGATATCTCGGTCAACCGATAACCTGATCATCAAATCTTTTCTTCAGTCTACATGCTTACCATGTAGAAAGCACATACGAAAACGATCGCCTACAGCGATTTCCAGCGATTTTTCTTTTCAGTTTTTACATGTATCTCCAATGTTAATGCGTCCTATCGGTGTTCATTTGACCTATGGATGAACTACATTGATTCGAATTTCCCGAAGTGGCCATTTGAGTATTTTACTGCCTTTTCCATAGCCCCGGCAGGGAGCGAACTTTGCATTTGTGCATGTGCGAACGTATAACCATGCATGGCGCGGTGTACCTTAGTGACGAAATGTTGTGGTTACCCCTTGAAACCGTTAATCTTCCGTGGTTGTGTTTTTTAAAGGTTCGGTGCACAGAACTGAGGCAGAAAGAGGAGCACCAAGTAAATTATCAAGAAGCAATTCCCTCACGATTTCATGAGTGACTTCTGTGATGAACATTGCGTCCCGTGATCAGCCTTTCCCATGTGAATAGAATTTTGAGCAACGTTAGCAAACAGAAATCAGCTACAAATTAGGTTTTAAGTTTTCAAAATTACTTTGGTACGAGGGAGCACTGCATCAGCACTCCTCACAAAAAAACAATATACACACACATATTATTTATATATATATGTATATATATATATATATATATATATATATATATATATATATATATATATATATATATATATATATATATAAATCTATATATATATATATACATATATATATATATATATATAACACTTTATTTTGCACTTGGGGGACAATGCGGATAATCCTACCATTAGGGAGACAAAAAGGTATATCTAGTTTATTTACTATATTTCCATATATGGGCATATAAAAAATTTAACAAAAATACCAGTAACTATTGATGATGCCCTTTAATCTCTGATAGTGTATATTTTGCTATATCTTAATCACACAAGTTGTAATAAAATAAACAAAAAAATTAAATACAGTTAAGTGTATGTGAGTCCGCCAAGTATGCATATAGATACAACACACCATACAAGACACCTGTATTTCAATGGTAAATAACATCGCCACTGGTGTAAACTTGCAGACTACATAGTGGCTGAGTAAAGAGGAAGCCAAAACGCTACCATAGAGATAGGAAACGGTTAGGTAGAATGTAGAAAAGAAGCTTAAAAAAGGTGAGGAACTTAGGAGACATCGATATGTCTCCTAAGACTGAATATGTCTCCCAAATATACCGATTATAACGACTATATATATATATATATATATATATATATATATATATATATATACACTCAATCTGCAGACAGTACTGACAGTACTGTTTCGACCTTGTTAGGTCTCCTCAGTGCAGCTCAGAGTAGATTTCAAGACGGAATGACAAGACTGACACAGGCACAACCTGCGTCAGTCAAGTCATTCACGGTACATTGCTTGCGAATACCAAAGTGCACAAGCTCAAAGAGCGTGCTATGCATAAAGCTAAAATGCCAAGAATACACAAGCAATATACCGTCTCGAAATTCAAAAGTGCTCAACAGAACATATATATATATATAAACGATAACAAGAAACATGCACAAAACACACGGCATACTGTTAAACCGATCTGAAATTTTAATAAAATACTGAAGAACAAAGATCGTGTCAAATCTTCTGAGGCATAGATATTATAAACGGTAAAGAGTTCAAAACTTAAAAGTTTTAATATATATATATATATATATATATATGTTATAATTAATTTATTTTATTTATGTATCATTGTAAATACTTTAAGCCTATTACAATATTATATATCTGATGTTTTCACCCCAGATTGCGCCCACATTCCGAGAGACGCCCAGGGCACTTGACATGCCTGTTCCACCCTAGTGTACCATTGGCGAACAATGGATTCTATTGGCTTATTATTTCAAGTGCTTCTCATCTGAGCACGAGATTTGTTCGCGCATTATCAGAAAGAATATATTTAGAAGGCAATACTGATGTACGTGATGTTCAGGAGTCGTGCTTATTTTTTAAAAATTGCAGAGCTTTGTGCTTTTGCTTGTAAATTATCGATTTAGTCAAAGTCTGAGGCTAGAACACGTCATCACTACCTTATATATTCCTTCTCAATGGAATTAGCCGACATTTGTGGAATTTAATTTTCCGCGTGCGATGCATAATTCTTACATTAAAGACGTCGCGTTAGCCTCAGTTTGAATGACATTAAGAATGTGTCTAACTGTGGTTCAATCTGTATCTCAGAGTCCTGTTTGTAGTTGCTCTTTTCCATCCCTAATTTTTCGTTGTTTCACTTCTTTCAAAGATGTGAAATTTCCTGATTTGATCTGGGAAATGGAAGTCCTTGATAATAAATTTTCAGGAAATCTTTTTTGCTAGACAAAATGTTTTGCGCTGGTCACCGTGGTTGGAAGGGTAAGGAGATGTTTAGGTTTTTGGAATGCCGTTACTTAAACTTAATGTGTTGTTCATGAACAAACTTGAAACGGAAAGGAAAACACCATTTCTACGACTTACCCGATGTGAAAAGTTTTCTTAAAGGAGACTTCTCCGCGTAGACCCCCCCCCCCCCTCTTCATTTTGTCTCAGCATCATTGTTGTTAAAAGGAAATGGTGGATGAAGAGAGATATTGAACCATGACTTCATTCATGCAATAGATTTATTGGGATATGTGTGAAGTGTTCTTTTAGTCTGACAGTTGTGAATTTAGTGAAATTTACACAGAGCAGAGAAGGGGGTCCAACGTTCGCTGAGTAGACAGATATAGCCTATCTGCACGCGTGCGCAAACAACGCACAGGCATACAATTGACCTCGTGACCTAGCCAAATTTCCCAAATATTACGACGTCCACTAGTTCACTTTACCAACTTTTTCACTGAGATATTAATCTTTTCAGAACAAGAAAGTTAAATATACGATTTGGGTTAGAATCTGAAGATTGTTCTTGCTAAGCTCAATTTTTGTCCTTGTCCCTGTTCCAGTTTTAGTAAGAGTTCTAGACACCTTCCATTCAAGGCTATACAGTGGCTTGCTCTTGGTCTTTATTATTCAAGGCCATGTTCATACACTAGTGTGTGGAAGCAGTTGGTGGCACACCTGAACTTGAACAGTTACACTCTAAGGAGTACTCGCCCTCTCTGTATGATGTGGGGATTACTTTTCAAATAACAAATCTGTGTCATGACTACGCAAGTCTAGTGACAAAGCAAAGCAAACCATCTGTTTGCAGTAGGCTAGTTGCATTTTAAAATACGATCGTATTCCTAAATATCTTTGGGCTTCCGTTACCACGCGGAGCGGACTCGGTTTGTTCCGTTCCCATTTAAAGCTTTACAAATGACTGAACATAGAATATGCCCATAGTCTGTTACGCAGGCAAGACAACGTTTCAGTCAGTTTACTTGAAATATTACCACCAAGTAAAAGCCAAAGTGAGAATCACTGATTTTACGGACTATCAAAGTCAGAATTGAATTCAGAGCTTGTTGAGTATGTCCAAATCAGAATGTCGATCACAGAATTATGGGCAGTATGTCAAATGCAAAATGATATTCATAAGCCCGACTTTTATATTTGAGAGTTAAATATGAAATCATGACGGGAGAACTTCATATTATATTCAAAAGGTGTAAAGTGTGTGAAAGAAGGAATTAAAGTCATAACCATTTTACTACGTCCAAGTCAGAGAGAAAGTCATAAAGTCATAACTCGAGTCAGAGTTCGTAAAGAGTCATGACTCGTTTTCAAAAGGGAAATTAGTCGAAGAGCTGTATCATAATTTTACTCATGTGAATAAGAAATAAAATGACTTAGTCAGTGACTCCACTCTAGTCCCATCACAAGCAGCAAATGACAAGGTTCGAATGCAAAATTTGTGACTCGTTACCTTTGTATCGTACTCGTTACAGAGTTAACTCTGTAACGAGTACGGTGTAGTAGGTCAAAGTGAAAGTGAAAGTCATAACCAGTCTTTCAAAGTCAAAGTGAGAGTCATAACATGCATAATTCAAAAGTGAAAATGAGTATAATATAAGAGATCCAGAGTGAAAGTCAAACCAGTGTAGTGTACTTCAATTAAGTCAGAATGAAAGACATAGCGAGTGTAAAACGTGGCCGCATGCATCCGCTTTAGGTTGCATCAGAAGAATAAAGTCGGTCATTTGGGGGTATTCGTTGCGTCAACAAGTGTTTCAAGAGGGAGACTCCATGAAACCCTCTTGTTTGACTTACCATCTTGCCCTCTCTCCCTCAGTCTGCGTAGCGCCTCTCTGGCTGCCGCCCCCTTAGGCTGTCGCCCTTTTTGGTAGCGATGAGCTGAACGAAAAGACTCCGTCCGCTCCGCGGGCTATCTCTTCCTACGCTTAATGGCCCAAATTCCGATGGAACGGACGGTGTTTTATACCTCACTCCCCTGTTTAAATAGTTTAACAGAAATTAATCAAATGAAGTAATGGTAGTATAGACCTTGTCCATGTGATGTCACATAGAAATACGTCCTCCTTTGGGGGCAAAACAAACCAACACAAATAAATGCAGACAGCTGATTTGTCAACCAGTCAAATTCGCGCATAGTCTGCTACACGTTCAGGCAGAATTTTTATTCGTGCGGCCACTTGTTGCACTGTTTTGCCCCCACCAATGACGTCAGTGTGTCGTCAATGCACAAAGTCTAAAGAAACTATTGGTGCGTTCGATTTAGCGGCTCGAGCCGGCTCAACTGGCTCAACCAGTTTCTTGATTGGGTTATGTCTGACGTAAAATACCTCACACGGCTCAGTAAGACCAACTCGGAGGACTGGTCGTTTTGGCCGGCCCAAGTTGTGACGTTGGGATGACCTTAAGATCACCTTTTTGAAAGATCGATCGGTGGTTGAGCCAGTTGAGCCGGCTCGAGCCGCTAAATCGAACGCACCTAAATATTTCTCTTCGGTTTCTCATCACTCATGTCATTAATCGTGCACACAAGACTGTGCAGATCCATTTTCACTAACCTGCGGAACACATGACACTCTCGAGACATGTGTCTCCACCATAGTTTCTTGTGAAAATATGTTTAAAGTCCAATTGGTGTTCCATCATTGTTAACGGCATCATTACCTTTTAATTCCTGCCTAATAAAAGCATCGAAATTGACGCGGGCCTGTAATTGACGTACCCTCAATAATAATAATAATAATAATAATAATAATAATAATAATAATAATGATAATGATAATGATAATGATAATGATAATGATAATGATAATGATAATGATAATGATAATGATAATGATAATGGCAATGGCAATGGCAATGGCAATGGCAATGGCAATGGCAATGGCAATGGCAATGGCAATGGCAATGGCAATGGCAATGGCAATGGCAATGGCAATGGCAATGGCAATGACAATGACAATGACAATAATAATGAAGTAAATATGTAAACAAATAAAAATGGTGCAAGCTACTTCCATAGCAACGTTACTGAGGTTGAAATTCTTGAATTTATCCATCGATTTCTTTTTTCACGATACTAAATTAATTTTAGGTATTGCATACCTAAATATGATTACTTTATTATGTTCTGCCTTTTACATCGTAAGGTGCGTCTTTTTCGGTCCCACCAAGTTACTGGGGAACAGAATGAATAACTAGTTTACCTCCATATTAGGAACATATAGCTCATGACCCTTTTGAGAAGAGATTTCAGCTCTTTAGGAAAATATGGATGAGAAATATTAAAACATATTTCAGTTTTGAATTTTTAAGTGCGATGACTGCAATAAGGATTATACTTGGAATTTTATACGTGTCTCCATGAAGATAATCTCCAAGGCCGGAGAGTGTTATTTTCCATATCTAAAGTAAAGCTAACGTGCCTTGCGAAAGAAGAGCAGATAAATGTTTGGGGAATACTGTTGAGATCACTAACAATCAACAGGGGGATTAAAGTTCCACATTTGGAAACAGTTCGACTCTGAGCGTGTCTATGCATTCGCTGCTATACTCTCCCTGAAATTGCCACCCCTTTAAATAGGGCCTTCGTTGTTCACGTTCGCAAATAAAACCAAACGGTTCATTCGACTTTTAAGAAACTATTGTTTTTCTTAATGCCTATTCGTATGGTCATTGAACTTAATCAAATAAAATGTAAAATTTTGAAAAAAAAACGCTGTACATTTGAGTCACATTAATTACCTTAAAGACTGCTTACGTGACGTATGTGACGTCATCAAACCAAGGAGTGTTCAGGCTTATCAGTGGTTGCTCCCTTGCTCTTTCCAGTGCAGTTACCCTGGGGAGTTTTCAAGGGCATTCAGCTGTTATGGGGAACATGTAGAAATGTCGACAACCGCGGTGAACGTTCATTTGCACATAATTTTTTCGTTTTTTGCCTTTGTAAATAGCTGTCGGCTTGATGTATTTAAATTTAAAATTTCTCAAACGTTTTACGAAAATTATACAGGTCAGTGATGCAGATTATAAGATGAATACAGAAGAAGGGCACTAGATGAACGAAGTGGACCAAAAATCTACCCTATCAATACAATTAGAAAAACAAACAAAGGGGCAGTAGATGGAAGGGAGATGAAAGGGATAGAGACAAGAGAGATGAGATAAGGAGAAAAATATAATAAAATTAGAGGAAGTAGGGAGGAGCAATAGAACCCAACAAGCTCCTAAAAGTTTACTTTGAAAAGACTCTAGAGGCCTAGCAGATTTAACAGATTCAGAGTGAAGGGAGCCACTGCCATAGTTTATCATAAGTAAATTATTTCTATACAAGAAGTCAATAGGATCAGGAGAGTTGGTGTAACAGCGCCCTAGTGTGATAATGGAACTACTTAAGACCTCTAAGTTTGTTCGTCAGTACAATAATCTGTTTTGCAGGATTTGAAGAAGTCTTAGCAGCCTGATCTTAGATAGGACACTTTTGTTGTACCGTAGATTTCAATTGTATTCCATCCGCGGCTTTGGAGTGAAATATAGTGGAATCTACTTTAGATTGAACGTCATGCAAAGAGACTGATTTATATTTTTATCTCGTCGTGTTACACAATTGCACTACCCAAGTGCCCAAGTTAAAAGTGGTGTGAAAATTCAAAGTTTGGTATTTGATGTAAAACCCATTAAGGACGAAGAAAATTGCTACAATTCCCGTCAAAATCCGTCAGAAATTGACTATTGTACAGGGTGATTTTTGATTTGCACTTAGCTATGCATAGACATGAACTCAGTATGCAAATCTTGTGATGTCTAGGGAGGGATATGCGATATATGGCTTATGTTATCCATTTTATTTGCGATCTTCATTAGATGGACGATTGTAACATCAGTATGTCCTGTTAGTTGCTTAAATCTGGTTTGTGGATGGGGGGGGGGGGGGGGGGGGCAAAACTTTTCCAACAGCCGGAACCTCAGATCGTGACCGTGAACGGACCCATCCGTATGCCATTCACCCACACGAACGCAAGTACCCACGCGGTATACACAAACAAACTCGCCTAACAATCATATTGACACGCATATACACAACAAAGATAGAGGGCGAATTAAATATAATATAACCGCTTTAAACTAGGCTCAAAGTGACGTTTTCTAGAAGCTCTAAAGTCGTCATGTACACCGAATTTGTTACATTTTGTTTATTCCGCCTGCTATTTTATTGGGGGCCAAAACGATATGTGTGCCCCCCAATATTTTCATTGGTGGGGCGATTGACCCCCTGCCCCTAAGATCGACGCCCCCGTATCCTGATGAGTGTTTTATTTTGGAAGTTTAAATTGTGTCCTTGAAAACATCAGTATCATTTACCAACCCACACTATCTGTTGAGTAATCGAAAAATGATTCATCTGTTCATATAGAGTTAGCAAAACAAATGCCAACACTGTGCAACACTCCACATCATTATTTTCGCACATGCCGCAAGTTGCTTCAGAAACCTTTCAACTTTGAAGAGACATATCTTGAGAACCGTAAGAGATACTGGCGTAATTCCAAATGATTTTTGCCCAAGAAAGTATACTCCTTTACTACCAAGTAAAGTTGCTAACATGTCACACTACTTCTTAGAGAGACCTCATACGGTGTGTAATAAACATATGAACATTTCTTTAAAGAAATATGAAGGTCGTTAACAGTTTATCGTTCTCATTGTAGTATTAATGTTGATGTGTACATTTTTCTTTATTTGTCTTGTAGAATTCGGAAATCCACCTACGACAGATTAATTCTTCTTTCCACGGAGAAGTATAAATTGGGTGACGTCATGAGGGAGTCCTTATCCACAGATCTCATTTCTCCTGTGCTCTTCGAACCACACTACACCGCTCTCGACAGACGCCTTCAGACAATTATTAAGTTTTTGAATAAATGTTTCGAACAAGCCGATTCAAGAGAGGACGTATTAAAACCAGAACCGTTAATAGGTGATTACAATGAACCATTAGAGATTGACCCTGGTGAAGATTCGGATTTAGATGAATTTGAATTTTAACTGGTGCTATTTATATCACATGTGATTCCTGGAAAGGTCGGGATTTCTGTCAGGAGGGGGATAATTCCGCTATCTTGTTTTGAAAGCGTGTTTCGCCCTCAACATCGCCCTTTGTGAAGGATCGACTTGGACCAAGAGAAAAATAATGGTCCCAGAAGAATTTGAAACGTTGCACCAACCCCCTTCAATACACTCACACCTTGCACCAAAACTATTGCAAATGAAACAGTGGAACAGCAGGGACCACGTAAGGTAGTGATGATCAAAACGGTCCAGTGTCTGCAAGACAGTAAAATGGTTACCAGTTTAAGCCTGCCCAAAATGACCACAGCAGAAAAGTGCGAGGAAGTAAGTCCTGTAGTCACCCCGCCCCGTGGTCCCTGCATTGGTTGTCGACAGCAACATGTATAGTACAGATGAGGAAAGGAATTGGATTAGTTTGGGGTCTCATATCACTCAGGATGACATCTTGTTGATATGGGGAGTGGGGTAGTAGGGATTAAGATAGAGCATTATACAGAGAGAGCATTACTTTACCTTCTGACCTCTATGCAGCTGATTTTAGCTTAGATTGCAAAGTCTCGTTGATGTGCTACGTATCAAAGTGCAAAACTATTCCGAGTTTCAATTAGGTCATATGACCACCCCCTCCCCTCATCCCCTAGTGTGTATGCCTGCTATAGGCCTACGTCTAGTTCACTTTCATCAAAGCATTCCAGAAAACCTTGTGGTACATAAATTTCCAATGGATAGGTTATTCCCACGGACTTCCTATACATGGACAGAGCATACTGCATGGTAGAACGTCGCTACCGTACGTGTGAGAAAAAGCGCGCCAAGATGGCCGTCTGCTATGGATTTGTGTGAAAGTTTGGACTTGCTCAAGTATATCATCACATTTGTCAAGAAAGTTGAAATACTTTTGAAATATGGCAAGTTAAGGTAAAAATCACAACACGTATTTTTCTCATTCAAGTTGAACTTTTTTTTTTAAAATATTACAGCATCGTTGTCAAATCATACAAATTGTATCTTTACGGCGGCCATCTTGGTGCGCCTTTTTTGCCCCAGCCGGTGGCGACCATCTACGGATAGGACGTACACGTTACATGCTCTGTCCATGTATATAAGTCCGTGGTTATTCCTATCCACCCTGAACTGGCTACATGTTTCATTTCACTGGGTCTCTAGTCGGCTAGAGGGATATTTCGAGGAACGTATACAAAGGGATCTTAAAATTAGGCAATATGTACTCCCTTTAATGGCGAAATAAAAATTCCAATAGCTTTTAACGTTTACAAATGACAAATGTTCAAAGAAAATATTCAGGTCACAACAGTGCGGTGAATTATGGGAAATTTATGTCATAAAGGCAACAAATTGAAATCTTTTATATTTTTTCACGGTCTTTTCACACTGTAAACGGAACATGCTAACTTTTTTTTTAGAGTTTTGACTTTAATACGAGATATTTCGTTTTCTGTTATCAAGTTAGACCGACTGCACGGTCAAGTGGTTAGAGAATCAGACTTGCAGTCGGGAGGTTGGGAGTTCGAGTCCCGGCCGGGTCATACCGAAGACTTTAAAAACGGAACCAACTGCCATTTGAGGAGGGAAAACAAGCCAGTGAGCCACAACTGGTAAAAAACCCTGACCGGCTCGACTTGATCAAGTTGGTTGGAAACTGGGCCGTTAAACTACATCTAACCTAACGTTATCAAGTTTCATGGCCACATCAGACAATTCAAAAGTGCAGCAAAAGATTTTGAAAGCAATCAACTGCCTTTTGAAGCCTGGTTTTTACAAGAAGACTTTTAACAGGAAAGTCTTTAACTGAGAACAAACTATGGAAGTGGATTTGAAAATCATGTGATTAAACATCACCCTGCTTCTTTTGGGTTTTTCGGGAATAGTTTTTGGAATTTGCGATAAAATGAGAAAACCACATGGCAAACATGAGCCTTCCTTGTTCCACATAGAGTGCGTATGGGCAATGAGTGTCGTGGCATGCCGATTATATAAATCACAGCCTTATCCAGTCCATATTTTATTTCAGTGGTTGTTTAATGACTAACCTTCATAAAAAAAAAAGTACTTTTGCATAATTAGACTAACAATTTTAATAGCTAAGAGCAATACGAGGAAGTTGAAACGAGGAAAGCCTTGCGAGCTGGTAGTTTCCTTGTCCCCAACGAGGAGTGCAAACGGTCCACGTTGTCCCCGAGTCGGTCTAAAACGGAACAAAGTTACTATGAGTACATGAATCCTGCCAGTCGCTTAAAACCAAAATCACTGACCATCCATGATAAGTTTATGAAGCTTTGTAAACCAACCTGAAACCGAAGTGAGTAGACATAAAATGGATTACAAGGACAAGTTCGCATCCATTCACTTCTGAAGTTGTCTTAAGTTTGTAGACCTTTTGCGTATGACGTCACGAAAACAAAATGCGCCCTCCAATGGAGGCAAGCGCTTATCATTGCAACTAACACCAACAACTGCACATAGCTATTTTCCGCCGGGGATACTCGCGTAAGTCTACTGCATACTCGTTGGAATCACGCGACACGTGGGTGCTTTATTATCGTCAGTTAGTGTAAGTTTTTGATTGACAGGTCAATTGTGGCGTTACCAAAATAACGTGAACGACGTGAACACTATGGCAATCAGTCATGAGATCTTCACTTAACAGAACTAACAATCCTCTGGAAGTTGTTAGTTCTATTAGAATTAAGCCACGTCTATCTTACACTCGCAGACTACAAAACGCTCCCTTGTTGAGCCCTAAACTAACGCTGCGTGACGTCAGTCTGTGAGTTCTTCACACGAATAGTGAAACCAGTCACAGTAAGGTGCAGTCTAATTAATTCTTAAATAGTTAAAGTGTAGTTTAAAAAACGTTCATTTTTCAATCTGCGCCGAGATATTTAACGAACAAGGTTATTTCTTAACTGAAAATCAAATTCCATCCTTTGATCTTATTGATATTTTTCCAATTTTCTGCTTAAAATTTTTGTATCCGCCCAAAAAATAGTGACACAAAATGTTCTACTCCCTCAGATCGTCGATATTGTGCAACTTTAAATAGCGGAGAAAACGGTATATCGACTCCGAGAATAGCAGATATTCTGCATGTATGTTACCAAAGACTTTATGTGGTTGGGGAGCGTAATTTTTCTGTCTTCTGCATTTAATAGGTCTTGGTTTTCTTTTGTTTGATTGTATGTTTTTTCCTTTTTTTTTTCCTTCTTGTTGATTAACTGCCTTCAACCGTCAATTGTTTAAGTCCGTTTATCATATTTAAAAAAAAAAACGTGATTGAAATAACTGTTTTAGTCACGACTTATTTGTGGCCATGTAACCTTTTGGCGGATAGAATATGGCTGCGTGAGGTCCGTTTATTTTTGGAATAGGAAATCATTGTGGTTGGAAAATTTATTTTTCTTTTTGAAATACACTCTTTGGTTTTGAAAGAGGGATAAAATTTCATTTTGAATGATTTGTGGCTTTTGTTTAACCTACGAGATTTCTCTTTAAGATATGAAGCAGCACATTTTTTCTTGCACAATCCTTGATATTGTTACAGCAGTTTTTACTCAAAATGAAATAGTGCTTGCTCACGGGTGTTCAACATTTCTTGGCTGTCGTCCGAAATTAGGATATGATGATATCACGCCCGACCATTATGGAATGTAGCGTGAGGGAGGCAGTTCAAACGGTGAAAATTTTAACCTTATAATTTTAAGCATATATATTCTAGAATAAAACCCTTAATTTTTCTGTGGGACTTGAGGTGAGCTCATGTTATACATGAAACTGTAAAATTTCCTGCCGGTGGGAAGCTTCATTAAGTTGAAAAGCTCTTGTTTAAACCCTCTTGTACCGTACGCGACTCGATACGACGCGATGCGAAACGACGTGACAAAAGAGTGCAATCCGGACTTTGTCACGTGATGTAGAAAATCGGAAGTCTATTTTGTGACTGGTCGCATATTCAGTATCTCTCGACGACAACTTAGCGAAAGTAGAGTATTTCTGCTATGGATGAATTTTATTTTTGAGGGACATTCGCCTTTTTGGATGAGTATATATGTGATAAGCGAGTAACGATGCATAATTGTAATACGAGCCATAGAAACTCAGTGCAAACTGGAAGGAACACCTCCCTAATCCCTGATGCGATTCAGGAACTAAAGTGGAGGAGGGTATTTCGCATTTCTCTTTAAAAGGAACAAACGAGCTATTATTGGTTATTTCTGAATTATGTTATGAATATGAGCATAGCCAATGGGGTGAGTGTGATGTTTTCCTAAGAGGAGGTTAAACTGATAGTGATCAGAAGGACCTGATCCAGAATTTTGGAAAGTAGTGGGGTGCCCAGTCTGCATCAATTGCTAGGTTTGCTGAGCATGGGCTTGAGTAGAACACCATTAGGAGGAAAATTGATTAAATTTTCAAAAATAGGGGCGCACGCCTCACGGCACCACCTGGATCCAACCGTCATCAACGATACATATATTTTTGCTAACTACCAGTTGGGTACTTAAAACTTTCACCGACGTCCGATCTGCTTGACCCTTTATCCAACGTTGGTCAACAATACCCAGGTTGAGCAACTTTTCAATGTATAATTGTGTAAACAACTTTGGAGGTCTTTACCCTTTTAGTGAATAAATAGGATTTGATATACGGATTCGATTGGTTAAACCAGGGAGGTGTTATTAATAACACATTCCTGGTTAAAGTTGCCCAACTGTTCGTAAAGAGTGTGTTCGAGCTGACCTTTCGGTCTGTTTTGGAGGGGAAGACACCTAGCTTCTTTGAGAACCACTATGTTATAGCTCTTGAAGTTTATATTATGGGTTTATATTTCGACTGCAAGATAATGCAACCGTGTAGTTTTCTTTCCCATGTGATTCGTTTGACTTTCTTTTTAGTTCCTTGGTGACGTCATCACGTGTTGCATTCTCGTTATTATAACAGCTGTAAGGATTAACTGATTTTATCAGTAACATTTACGATAAAATCATCACGTCCCGTGCACAAAATACTATAAATCAGGGAAACATGGCTGAATGAGACTGTAGTCTATATGTATGTATGAACTGATCAATTCGTTACCTTACTCGCAAAATAAGGTCTGCCGCCTCCAATCCCATATTTCCAGCCTTCGCAATTACTGAGTAAATAGATAATTATGTTTTATAATAAGTTGTAGTGAAAAAGTTTTATGGCCATTTTTAGCAAATGCTGATGGCGCAATAATTTATCATACAGGTACTAAGTCATGTCTTCTTTTATAGCAAAATTACCATGATAGCGTAGTTCTATTTATGACAGCTTTTATGCGAAATTTTGACAAATTTATGTCATTTTCGACCCTGGACCCCCAAACCCAGGAAAAAAACTTGGTTTGAAAAATTTTACCATATGCCATGGAGTTTTTGGGAGGATATTCTGCCAGTTGCAAATTCCTATTGCTTTTTAACCAGGTGTAACAACGCACGAATGAGTGACGCTATGGGTAGTTTTTAATGTTTTATTTGAAATTATTTCTGATTTGTATCGTAAGATTTCGTACGAGTGCGAGCAAGGTCAATGCCGCGTAATTTTCCTGTATCCTATAGATTTTAAACTGAATAATTTAAACAGTGCAATGCATTTAGATCTATTTACTAGAAATTTGCGAAATGAAATAACAAAAAATCGTATAAACAAATGATCATTTTGTGATTACCACACAAAATGAATTACTCTCGTGTCTTTCGTCGGAGAAAATATGAAGCTTTATTCAAAATAAATATACAATCATGAACCTAGTTCTGTTTAGTGTCTGAGTTTTCTCTCTTGTTCATTACGTATTGAATCATACATATAGACCTTTTACGTGCCTGCACGTACATACGTGACGGCAAAGGAATGACAAATGATCGAACTCTCTTAAAGACCTTATGCATTGACGACATACTGACGTCATCCTTGGTTGCAAAACAATGAAACACATGGCCGTATTCATTAAGAATATTCGATTTTTTTGGTGAAGGTCAAAAGTCTCCTGGAGTCACAAGGGGTCAAGTCTGAAAATCTCCTTAAAGCAATATCTCAAAATAGGAAACTTGGATAGGTTTCATATTTGGGTATGTGGATGCGTTATGGTCAGAAGATGTCATCTATTGTTTTGGGGTTTTTTGTGGAGGTCAAAGGTCATCTGGGATAACAAAATTATTTTTTGAACATGCTATAGTGTACTGTAACACTTGAGTGAGATGATGTGGTACATGATGCCATTATTTGAAATGGAACACTTTGTATCATCGAAACCTAAATGCATTTTCACATTCTGGTTAATATCAAATATTCAATCTCAAAATTGATCAGAAGTGGTGATCAAAAGGTTGGGACTTACAACGGTCGGTCGTTCGGTCGATCGGTTTCTTAGCCTCCTTCAGTGAGTTTCGAGTGTATTCTTCAGTCCTTTACTACGAAATGAGTCAGATATCATAAAGTATGTGTGTTTAAGTTGAAAACACAAATTGCCTTTCTACCTTCTTGGCACAGAGAAAAATACTAATGGATAGTGGAATTAAATAACACTGTATGCTATTTTTATGCCGGATTTATCCTGTAATTGTCCATGATTTCTCCTAACGCGACAAATTTATCTGAAAGCGATCGCCATAAAAGTAAGCAATGCACTTGGTTCGTCTATTACTAATAAACTACACATGGTCTAACTGTCGAGAAAGGATCGGTGATAGTGGGGTCAGTGGGGTGCCTTGATCAATTGAGGCATTAAATACCAACTTAAAATGTATATGAAAATGTATTTAACCAAGTTTAGATGTGTTTAAGATTGCATCTCAGTACACTACAGAAAAGTGGCCATTTCTCTATCAAAGATAGGAAAAAGGAGAAAACAAAACATCGACCCCTAGTCGCCATCTTGCTCATCAACTGCTAGTCCTGATTTGTCATTTTGTGGTGCCATTTGATAAAATATCGTAGTTGTTTTTTTGAAAATGTGCTTTAATGCTGAAATTTAATGAAAATGAACCAAAAGTGCATTGACCAATTACGGTCATCATGAATTTGATACAAGGTGTCTGAAAATCAACGCAAGCATGTATAATGTTATTACAACCCTCAGTTTTATGTTTTAAACCCAAAGTGTGCAATATCGGTTGCTTTTGGGCCTTATCAGTTTTAGTAATTGAGATGATGCCAAAAAGAATGGGGTGAGATAAACTATTTTTAATACAAAACTCAATTTCCTTTAATTTCATATTGTTAACTTTGAAAGACAGTAACTTTCTTCCTTGAAAATCAATAACCTTGTAAATTTTACAGAACAATAATAATTATATGTAAAGAACATTTCAAAAAATGCATTATCCTGAGATTTGAACAAAATATGAAGACAGTTGTAAATTGATGAAAGTCAAATTTTAGGAAATTTTGGCTAAAACACCTTTTTCCTGCAATGATTTCCTGCAGGAGACACTTATTTCCTGCACCAAACCCCACTGCTATGGCACCTCACACATTGGTTCTATTAACGTTTTAATAAATGGCCACCAGAACTACTTGCAACGGATGAAACATGGCAGACTATCATATCTGAACATCCACCGTAGGTAGTCTGTAACTCGCTTCATGTTGACATACTTTGATATTGGTACCTAGCTCTTCTACCCAACCCCTCCCCCCTTCCCTCAAAAAAAAAAAAAAAAATCACCGGACAGTTGGTTTATTTGTCATACTCTACAACCTCTGGTAGTTTATTACCGAGATCCCGAGTGAAGTGCGAAACTATGGAGAAAGTTTTCAGTACGAATATCAAGGGTGGGTTCAGATACATGCTTGTTTACAATTATTTTATTGACGTGAATAGAAAACCAAAGTACTTACTTGCTGGTGGTACTTCATTCAGAGCTATATGACCAAAAGATGTAATCAAGGATGTTGAGAACATCCTTGATATAACCACTTGTCAGCAATTTTTATTGACGTGAAGAGAAAACCAAAGTACTTACTTGCTGGTACATCATTCAGAGCTATATGACCAAATGATGTTTGGCTAGCTCTCAATACTGTTGAGTGATTTCCCCGTCCTTCAGCTCAATCCTTCTCACTTTCTCCCTCCCTCCCCTCCGTTTAATTAAATCTTCTCTCAAATCCTCTGGTCGAGTGATCCATTCCCTGACCCGCTCATTGGTTACGGAGTTGAGCGCTAGGTCCCCTTCTCAACTCCAAACGTCACGGTATCTGTAAGCTACGGTAGTAACTTGCCAGGAAACCAGCCAGTCTATGGCTAGCAAAATGCCAAATACTTCTATAAACTTGGTTTATCGGTCGATAAACCAGGCTTATCAAACGATAAACCTGGTCTATCAACGGATAAACCAAGTTTATCGACCGATAAGCCAAGTTTTATTTGGTAAACCAAGTTTATCGGTCGATAAAACAGGTTTATCGAATTTCTCACTTAAAAATTCGACTATCTTGGTTTATCAATTTGATATACCTGGTTTTTCAATTCGATAAACCTGGATTCTCGAATTACTGCGCATATGGCGTCAATCAAAATGGTTCATCGGTCGATAAACCAAGTTTATCAGTCGATAAACCTGGTTTATCGGTCGTGATTACGTGATTGCGATGAACCAAGTTTATCGAATTATTGGGCATTTGGCTTGCTATACCAGTCGGCAAATCTTGTGCGTAACGTCTCGTGGGAGTTGTCAGAGATACTATGACTGCCTGAGTATTATAACAATTGTCTTTGAGATAGTAATCACGTCGTTCGTATTTGCCCCCCTACCAAAGCATAAATTATCTACGGTACATCCGAACACTTCACTCCCACTCCCCCACCGCTACCCCCCCCCCACCTATGTCTAATCGGCGATGTGGTCCAAAGGATAAAGGCGAAGGCATTTTAAGCGATAGAAGTTAACAACCCTATGTTGGATTCCTGGTCGGGCCAATGAAGGGTGGGTTTTCATTCATTGACTCAAGAGAAGCCTATGATTTCCCGTCTGAACTGGTCTTTCAAAGACGTATCAAATTTGATTTTTTGAGTTGGTTGCCTCTTTCTCTCGAAGGGGGCGGTGACTTTTTGCCCGACTTTTGATTCCCAATCATGCCATAATCTCTACCTGACTGAGGCACCAAACTCTGCCCGATTCAGCTGCAGCCCCAGTCCCACTCCCCGTGCCACACCCCATGGGTCGCCATTTATCTACACACGTTTCTTCCACTAGACAGTGCTGTTTGACAAAGCAGCAACTACTTCCCCGCACATTTATCGTCATTTTTGGTCTGGTCACTAGTCAGCTCCAATGGAAACCAACTACCCTTAAAGTCCTAACCATGATTACCTAAATGATCACCAAAATGGTTGCCTCTAACAGGTGCTTTCATAAAGATCAAATCCCATACTCAGTACGTTAGCACCCGTTTGTCCATTGGTCAGTCTCCAAATGCAATTGTTTTCTGCCATTGATCCATTGTCAAGGCGGTCGTCAGTGACACATACTGCCACACGTCTTTGATGTCACATAAATTTATCTACAATGTAAAGGAGGCAGGATGTTTGTTTGGGGGGTTAATTGCACCACCTGGTCGCCACACTTAGGAGGGGTCCACGGATAGAGGGTGTTTCCCTATCCTTTGAGAAATGTTTTGAGCATTTAGGTACCCCCAATGAAATCCGGGGCAACATTCACCACAATCTGAAATCATCCGAAATCTGTAATTCTCTGAAACCTAAAATCATTTTTGTACCTCTTTCAGACGTGTATGGGTAATACTTATAGGACGGTCAATCTTTATTTCAGAATTTTCTTGAGGGACCGCAGCCATGGCAAGGGTTCCCACATTCTCTCTGGAAAGGACAAGCATGGATTGCCGTCCTCAAATTTACGTAACCGAGCTCAGGGCTTCGAGTCGCTAGCTAGTCAATGAGAACCTCGATAAATCCGAAGCTTCTCCGTTACGCATGTGTGATGATACAAGGTCGCATTTACCATTTTCAGATTTTTTTCTTGTGCACAAATAATTTGAAGGGCCGGAATGCAATTCCTCTCAAGACTACAGTGCCACAATTCATGAAAGAAGGGCAAAGTTAGTGGTCGCTGCCACCCTCCCGAAATGAACGTCATAGATAAATGTCCAGGTACCAGGTTAAATAAAGGCCGTCCAAAAGGTCAGCTAAATAAAAGTGCGGGGACTAACCCTTTCGACCCCCCCCCCCTTCTCCGTGTTCCCTGAAGATGCCGGATGTCTATTCAGTGCACCTGACTGCTTTTCTCTGAGCCATTACAAGTCCTGCCTGTTGGTATGTTCCGACGTAAGCTACGTAGAATAGTACATTTGTGTACTATATTGGCTATAAGCGTTCACGTTTTGTCTGTTCCTGTCATTCAACATCAAAGAACGATATCGTCGGCATATCTCATACTTGGCATGTGGATGGCTTATCTTTAATATATAACTCTACAGTTTATTCAGGAACATCATGAACGTGCTCATGATTTCTATCGTTGCGTCAAGGCGGTCCTTGGCTTTACACCTGGGATGTGGATGCGTTATATATTGGTGTTGGTTCTCAGTCTCTCTGTACCCTGTGCACGGGACACATCCATGGTAAACCGAATATTGAAGAAGTTGAAGAAAATGACAAAAAGAAATACAAATGTTCTCATTCATGTAGCACTCAGTTTTTTTTTTTATTTTTTTTTTTTCAATAAATAAGCTCATTACATTTGGTTTTATTTACAGTCGGCCTACGATATGATTCCGTGACAAGGAACTGCAATGTACTGGGTCGGTATAAAGTATATATATTTATTTCACAAACCCTTATCATAATTGGTCGTTTTCGCTTTAGAAAGTTTAATGAAACCCAAAGAAAGTCCCAGACGTTTGATGGAAGCGTTGGTTTCAGCCTTTCCAATTACTCCTCCATTGACTTGCGCACACTGCATTTGCACGGTCCATTTTTTGCCCTTGGGCCCTTGAACGAGGATTCCTCAGAACCGCATATACCTCTGTTATTCAAACGTATAAGTGGACCCCAAACTGCTGTTTTAAGAGAGCGAATCATAGACATTTTAAGCTACGAGAACATCTTTAACATTAGAATAATTATCTTCGTGGGTTTGTTGTTAAACCTTCACCAAAACACGATAATGCATGTTGGTAAATTACAATGCATAGAAGTATCTAAAAATGTGTGAAACGTCCTGTATTTGTGGTCAATGAATACGCCAAGTCATTATTTTGGTCTAAATCTACTCATCAAACCTACTAGCTACCATCAACAGTATAGTCTCATAGAATGTATATATAGTATTCCACCCCCCCCCCCCACACCCCACCTCCCCCACCCCCAAAAAGAAAAAAGAAAACACACGAAATGTGATACTAAAAAAAAATTCGGAGGAAAAGGAATTGTTGAATTAGTTGTGCGCCACCTTCAGACTCTTAATGAAGTTGACAATAAACGAACCCTTTTTAGTATAGACTGTTCCGAGCGCCTAGAAAAAAAATCGTCCATTAGTGAGGGCCATCGGCTTTAATCCTCTTCATTCTAATGTCTTTTAGGCAATTACAAACACTCATAGTGGATTAATAGGTCTTTCAGCGATCGCTCAATCTTTCATGCATGATACTCCCTAATTAAAGGCGTACAAATATTAAGACCGGTTCCCCCACTCGCCCCCCCCCCCCCATTATGGAGGAATTAACCTCCCTTTTCTCAAATACTAAGATTCATCTATGTATTTATATGAAATGGGATTCATATTAAACCTGAAAACTCCTTATTTCTTCTATATTACCAAACTGAATGCTTAAAACCATCTTAACGAGACATGAAAGTGCTTTGTCACCTATACACCGGCGTAAACAGAGGTAGATCTCGTTAAGGTGAAAATTGTCAAACGTTTTATAAAAGAAGAAGTATCTATGTAAACGATTTTTTACATTTTTGTAAAAAAAGAGAACGGGAACATATTGATACTAAATAAATTACGTATGTACAATGAATGTAATGAGAATGACTTTTAGGATCTTCAGAGAGGTAGCTTAATAAGAGTTGATGATAAAAGACTTAAAATTTTCAAGTCTAAAACCTGTTGATTTCAGACATAATATGTGCCCGAATATATTTCCTATGTGTTTTCGCTAATGTTACAAACGTCTTTTACATCGTGTGCTGGGTTTATCTCTTTTTAAAGTATATGGTTTCTAATATCGTTAAACGTTACCACTTCATCACCAATCGTACCTTGCCAATCTCATGCCACACCTCAAAATAAATAGCAGTGTTACCTGGTCATGTAAGATATAAGTATCGACCTTATGCATTAACGTTACCACTGATGTCATTTTGGAGGAATAGCAGTGTACACGTAGCTGTACCATTTGTCTTTGTTATTGACATACGTAGATAGTTGTAAATGACGTCACGGCTAGACATTAACAACGGCCATGCCTGAGGGCAAGCATGTGCGAAGGCTTACATATAGGGAATATCCTCAAACATGGCGGAAATACGCCACGTGAAAGCGCCTATGATGTCACGTGAAAACTATCCATAGATGGGTAGGAAACACGCTGTAGAGTTGACCTCATGTTTGTACAAACGCGCATATCCGATTGGTTAATTAATTAGCTATCTGAATTTGTTGGTGCAGGTTTGGCATTCCTCCAAAAGGAGGGCTCACACTGTTTGCATTGTGACAGACATCGTATGAATAAGGTCTGTAATATGTTGATTAATAGACCATATACACATGACGTCACAGAAATTTAAGTGCGACCTCTAGTAAGAACAGGGGCGCATTACTGCAAAACACACCAGCAAATGCAGGCACTGAACTGATTTGTGAAACAATTAGGGTACAGGTGCGTGGGTTGCGCACAGCTTGTTTCCATGTAAACATCCAAAATGACACCGTGTCACTTGCGTGCATAGACCTTGGGTCTATATTGAAATAATAGGTGTTTTGTAAGAATTTAACATAGTTTCAACTTATATGAAATTTGAATCACATTTGGTGTTACGATACACATCAAAACATCAGTAATGAACTACGTACCATAGAAACAGACTCAAAGAGTGTTAACACATGTATTGTGCATATTGTAAAAAAAGAAGCCATGACTGTTGCAAGAGGTACATCATTCCATCAAAGAATACCAACAAAGTATGTCCTTCTGTAACTTAAATACCTGACCTTTTAACGCAAATTATGAAATATCTTCCTTTTTGAATTAATGAATGTGGAGTTCAAAAAATATTTTAATTCGCTCAGAAACTTCTTGACAAAGTATTTGCAAACTGTTTGAAAAGTACAGTGATTGCCCACTATAGTGGATTATGCGTTTCAGTTCGCTCACAATTTTTGGCTTCACGTTTACTTGTGTAAACGTTCCGTGAATTTGGCTTCATGTAATATACAATTTTTCCAATTGGAAAAACATAATACACATATGCTATGCCAGCATATTTATCATAATGGTCTAATAAGGGGGACATATTGAATTGAAAGTAACGATCGTTGTTTCTGATATGTACTCTTTAACACTGTTTTTGAGAGATAGTAGTTAGACGGGGTTTCACGGCTGTTTCTAAACGATTGGTTTGAGTCGAACCGGTCACGGCCTTTTTTCCCACAGTTGTGGCCCACTGTCTTGATTTTCCTATTATAACCAATGAAAAATATTTAATCGTTTCCAGTTTGGGGTAAATAACTTTTCATTTTCCACATAAGCACCGCTTTAAAGGATTAATAGTTGTCACAGGATAAAATAGAAAAAATCCAAACATTTAGTTGCATATCATGAAAATGTGACCCAATTTTTCATAGAATGGTGCACGTTTAGTGTAGAAGATGCCTCGCACATAAGGTTTCTTTTACGAAACTTTTTGAGAACTTTGATGCACCTCTGCGTCACAACTGGGACAAACATGACTCACATGCGTCTCACTACCTACGGACTTCCTATACATGGACAGAGCATACTGCACGTTAGATTGTCAATACTTGGGAGAAAATGTTTTGTGTTAAAGTTTGGACTTGCTCAAGTAAACCAACAGATTTTATAAGAAAGTTGCAATATTTTCGAAGTAATACGAGGTTAGGTCAAAATCACTACACGCATTGCAGGAATATAATTTTTTTCTCGTTCAAGTTTAACTTTTGTTTAAAATATTACAGAGTCATACAAATTATAACTTCACGGCGGCCATCTTAGTACGCCTTTTTTCCCAGTCGTTGGCGACAATCTACGGATAGGACATACGCGTTTCATGCTCTGTTCATGTATATAGGAAGTCCGTGGTCTTACTACTGATAAGTGCATCGCTATTATATAAATCTGTCGAAATTTCGAAATTGACAAAACGAAAAGAAAAATACATATCAGCAGGGGATAAATGCGTGAAACAACACCTCCCTGAGTATGAAATAGTAACGAGTGACTTTCTATTGACAACAGGCAGGGAGGGACCACTCCTTGTCTGTGACAAGAAGTGGTCACGTGACTTAACAAGGTGCATGTACTACTTCACATCTTCGCCGAAGTTTGCATTCCATTCCTGGTTTTTCCATAGTTTGCATTTAACGCCTGTTTATTTTACGTAAATGATTGATCTTTCTGTTAGTTTGACCATGGAGCTATAACGGAACTATCCGTAATAGTTCCATGGTTGATCGGTACCGGTATGTTTTCAATCTAAAAACAAAAACGAATTCTTCTGCGGGATAATAACAAATTGCTTTTAAAGGATTTGATAGTTACCCGATGGTCTGTGGCTCAGTTGCCTCGGTGTTTTTGAATACCCGAAAGTTATGTGAGATAGTTTTTTATTTTGAATTTATAAATCTGTACACATTTTACTAATAAATATATATGTATATATAAATTTTCTTTCCCCGTGTCACCATCAAAAATATAATTCTCCATATTTTGTTTGATAGCAATTACACGCAAACGTTTCACTTGGCTGTCATGATGTATCTACTCGACGTTCTTCAATGAGCGAAGCGACAGAAACCGCATAAGTAGCATACTTCACAATCGCAAAATAATATTGAAACGAATGGCATGGGTTACATCCAAATTAACATTAGTAAAACACAGTAGAAAATACATCATAGGTCACTGAAGGGTCAAACATAAAAATAACGCCGAATTGGTATATTCTTCAACATGTCAACCAATAGATACAATTTCTCTCGCATTGTGACGTTTAAAATGACGTAACAGTATATAGACGGGTCCGATCAGCGCTTGTGTTTAGCGATGGTAGGCAGCCTTTAGAGATTAGTGGGGTCCATCAGCTTTAAATCGTCTCCATTTGTCTACCTTTATTTCAAATCCTCATATTCGATGAGCACTGTTTAACAAAAAATTTCCTAACTGGCTAACGATAACCCTAATCCCTAACCTAATCCCTAACCAGAACAAAGAATACAATCGATACAATACAATGGCAAAAGCCAATCAAGAAACACCTTTTTAACAGTGCGCATCTACCCAATCAAGATATAGTTTAGTGTACGACCATCCATGATACAGGTAAGCAAGGAAATTGAAAGACTAAAGGTAATGGACCCGCAGTTATGTCCAACTAAAATCAGACCATCACTTGACTGTCCGGATTCGTCTATAGTGCCATTTTCGCGCGTAACATAGCACACAAATTTGCATAATCGTCTGCCTTTTCCGGAGCATAGCGGTTTACCTAAATGACATACGGTGGTTTGTACCAATAATTTCCTTTCACCTTTACAATGTATTCACGAGCTTCCCCCGTCCCTACCCCCTCCCACCATTTATTATAATATCTGTTCAGCAGTGACTTGAGAGAGCCGACATTACTTGGAGTATGGATATCATGACTATAAAAATTGAGGAAGGTAGAAGCTTGGCAGAAAATTTGACTAAAGAATCAGAATAAATCAAATTTTAATTTAATTTTATTTTATTGCTTTAAACTTTGCTTTTCTGTACAGGAGCTGCAATGGTGTTAATATTTATTTTGTTATAAAGCTTTAATTAAAGAAACTGGTAATCTGCGCTGTGTTTTTTCAACAAATTTCAAGTACTTTATCTCGACGTCCATACACTTCTACCCGTCATTTTTAAAACAAAAATTCCATTGATGTTCGTTTTGGCAGCTCTCATTTAATATTCCTCACTAACTGTGAACGTGAACAACAATTTCCAAAATTGAGGAAATAAATTGGTGTACTCGTGACTTTAGCTGCTGCGGACATGAACATTTTGCCCCTGCGTATCGTAACATTTTATTACTTTACGAAAGTGTCGAATCGTCGAGATTAAGTAAAAAATATTACCAGCCTGGGCAGTCTGGCGAAAGTCCCACAGTCCAATCATCTGCATTTTGACATACAGATCCTGTTCCAAATGGCACACAAGTTCCACTATACTCTTTGAATACCCTAACTTCGTACTCGCATTTTGGCCAGCCCGGATCTCCAAAGCCCCACAATTTTTCCCGGATAACCCTTCTTGGGGCCCGTCTCCTACGGGCAAGCTCGAGCAAGTTTTCCAGAGTCTGAAAAAAGGACAAAGGAAATGCAGCTATTTTTTATGCTTGACCCTTCATGACCTGTTTGATTTGCCAACAAAGGCATATTTGAAAAGTATCACCCGTCATATTCAAAAATTAAAATTTGTATTTCAGTCCTGAGTTAACGTTCAAAATCTCAAGCACCCGATGAGGGACGTGACGGTGGGCGACGTGGACATTCTGACGCATCAAAACTTAAGCGATCCCCTGCCTTGCACGTTACCATGGAAGGTCCAAAGTCGTAATAGCAGTACCCTCGCACAAGAACGGGGGTGTTAGCCCAAAAAGAGCACCGTCTTGTTGCCTGCCGACGCTCTCTGCTGTTGGCATTTTCGCCTCGTACAATATGAAGTAAGTATTCCAGTTCCTGTGGGGGATGAAAATGAACAGCCTATAGTGGACAGATGTCATCGTTGCCAAAGTGTACGTGACGTACAGTTGGTTGAACTGTGCCAAATTTCGTTCGTATTCTCTGGTATTAACGGGTCGGTCAGTCCAAAATTCATCAGTAATGAATCATTATGAGTATTATTTAGAGTGCAGGAAGCAAACATATTTAACGTTTGAGAGAGGCGATCAGAGCAGGGAGCTTCCAGCTCCCCGATAATAGCCACTTGCTACCAATCCTGAATGGGATGGTAGAGAAAAGACATATATGAGACTGAAATGGGGGTGGTCAAAAAGATCCATAATTGGAGAATATTAGGAAAAAAACATTTGAAAGTGATCAAAGTTTTCGCAAATAAGTTGCACCCTGACACCTCTCGCACTTAATGAACAAATAGTTTGCTGGGATCTACACTTTTAGTGTAGTTGTTAAATCATAAATGTGAGATATAGTCCTTTAGGTTGTCAGATTTTGTCTCATAGCGGTAGAGGATTACCCAAGATAACCCAAACCGTAAAAACAGCGGCCTTAGAAATTAGTCGACACTGCACTTTTCTGAAAATGGCACCTAGGCCAAAGATATTTCTAAGACAACGTGCCAAACACAAACCAATTGTTTTCGTGTATGGTTTCAGACCACTGTAACCCAGAGACCACGGGAAACTCTAAACCGCAATGCCCCTCCCCTTAAAGCGAGTTGCCATTGAGTTGGTTCATGAAATTCAACACATTTTTCCAAACCTGTTAAGTTTTCGTCACATACCAATGACAAATGGTCTATCTTAGGCAATCACGATACTCTACATAGGCCTACAAATAACTGTTTTACGAGTGGGTATTTAAAGGTTCAAGTTGGTTTTCAAAAATTTGTGACCAGACACTTTTTTTTCAAATCATGACAACACCGCTACAAGTCAGGACACTAGAAAATTCAAAATTTTAAGGTTTTCTGTAACTTCTGGAGTTGAAACTTGATTTGTTATGCTAACTATATACAGTGATTGTTGTTTTGTGGCTTGTTTACTTTCCCACCGAACATTATTTGACCTTAAAGCTAAAATGCATCATTTTCATGCCCTAAAGTTAGTAAATACTCCAATACTCCCTGGTCCTTTGTCTTATGAAGGGTCCTGTGGGACTTTCCCCTGAACCTCACTTAACGTGGGACCTAAGATGGGCCCCTAAAAGCCGCGTCAAGGGGAAGCGCTTCTCGCTCCTGTTGCGCCAACTAGTAATTCACACTGGTTTCCTTCCCACTCGCATACACTCATTTTCAAGCAAAAGTCCCCAGCACACATTTTGAGCTACCAGAAGATGACCTTCCTTTCTGGTAATATGACGTATACATGCAAAGGTGCAATGTCCTCGATGTACAAAAGACCAAAGAATGTCAGCGGGGACGGGATTCTTTTTATTACGATTCGAAGGAGTGATTACTGTAATCAATTGGAATTTAATCGATAATAGCTTGTATTCCGCCACACGGTTTTTTGGTTATGTCACCAAGACCGCTGCAGAGTTTCTAGTGATGTTCCGAAAAGAATTTACTTACAACTATTAACTTCATTATTCTAGAATGATCAATAATTATTTTTAGCCAAGTGTTTTTTGTCAGTAAGAAAAATTGGTAAGACTTCTTGGAATATACCAATGGCATAAATTCTATTAAGGGAGTGGTGGTCATTGGTAAGTATAATTGACCCCCAACCCCATTCCGATAACGGGCCTACTTGCGTTGGTCAAAACTGAGGTGCTAAATTAATGTAATTCAATTCCCAGATTTAAAAATCAAGTGCTATTTGAAGACCTATACAACCTTTCCATTGATTAAGACAAATCCGAGCCGCTAGTGCAGTCGGCCTTTCGTGGGGTCCATCAGTCTCTAATTGTCTTAATTTTATTGTAAACATGCAAATTTAAACCCTCATACTCAGTTAAATTGAGGGAATCAAGAGGTAATTTAGTGTACAACCATCCATTGTACACGTTAGAAAAGAATTTGAAAGATTAAAGATGCTGGACCCCAGTCAAGCCCGACTGACTAAATCGGATCACCACTTGACTGTTCGGAGTTGTTTGAAAGGGTATCTCTAGGCACTGTCATTTATAGACTTTCTAATCGTCCATTTTTTGTCATTTAAAATGCGGAACTTTATCTGTAATGTTTTTCATGTAAGTATAAGGTGATTTAACTGACGTCACGAGCCCCACCATTTTGACGGGCAAAATCGTGTGTAGTTAGTTACGGCCCAGTTTCTAATTAATTGATTTAACTCGAGCCGGCCACGGCCACGGTCTCTTTCTATAGTGTAGTTCGAATTTAGTGTAGCTAGCTGGAAAGCAACTGACGACCCACGTGTCGCTGTTTCCCCTCAAACAGTGTTGATTATGGCTGCCAGTGGGCGTGGTTACCAATTTCGACCTCACGTAAAAGCACTTTATACCATTCACTTTTCTTGAGCGTCTGCAGATGACATTTGACCAACACGAAAAAAACGTCGTTCTCCTTGTCAAAATGTCGGTGGCCAACAACTTTCGCTAAAGACATATGCCTATTATAGGATGCTCGTGGAGCTTCATTTGGACCAAATAGAGAAAGAGCGACCCAAATTTTTTGGTCCAGGACCCTTCATTCAGTAAAATTCGGCCCTGCACACAAACACTCACACACCATCATGGGCGCAAATGTTCCCCTTGTACGTTGTAATTGAAAAGGTTATAGTTCCCCTGTCCCTACATTGGAACTCTGGAACTAGATGAGCTCTCAATTGGCAACTAACACTGCAATTTAATGAATTAATAGCAGGTACTTGGAGGAGAGTAGTACCGGACAGTGTTTTATAAAATTGTTCATTGGGGTCTCAGGAAGGCACCAGAACTTTAATTCCTGATACGACTTTCTGATAACCCTGTATACAGGTGTAAGTTCGCATTTTTTCTTGAGACATGTTTGTACTGGCTCATTGGTACAAACCAGGATGAGCTGCTTCGTGGTTCGTCAGTTAAAGGGCAGAAGCAGTCATCCCAAATTGAAGTAGTGTAGTAGACTGTCCAGTTTCATGATTGGCTGTTGGGAGTCACGTGACAATGTTTTTTTTCTCTTCAAATGTGAAATTTACTAGAAATAACTGCTTGGTTTACCTTGAATATGCAATATTTAAATAATAAAATGTAATGAAAAATACTTTAAAGAGAAATAAGACGAAAATTGTGTTATTTAGCTTTTTCTTAAGTTTGGGGGGACTGCTCTTTACCTTTAACGTAAGAATGGATATCGTATAAATCAATCTGAAGCGCAGAATCGGTTTTGAAACACTCTCTGAAGCGTAGAACTGGTTTTGGGGTCATAAAACTCACCGAGCCGTGTAGTACCGATACATTTGCCTTGACAACGCTTTATTTGATTTGGGAATCTTCGGCAATCAAAATCATCTTCCCTACATATTTATATTCAGAAAGAAATTGACTAGCATAAAGTTTAAGCGGCTACCTGAAGGACAGGTGTTCATGTCTATCACGCGATTAACGAGAAATGCATTGCGTGAGACCCTTCTATTGGGATTTGAGTTACTAAGTCGAGAAGCAATGACCTACCATCCAAAGACCTCCATCCAGAGCTAATGACGTCACTTTCAAATTGCAAAAATTAGACAGCTTTGTTTAGCAATATTCACACTCAATACGCATGAAAATTTCCTTTCACAACTCGGATTTTAAAAATAGACAAATGAAAATTTATACAGGGGAGAAAAACCAGTTCACTAAGCAGCATTTTGTAACGTTGGGACTTGGGTTAAGGTTTTAATTGAAAATTGGACAAAAATTGTTAAAACATGAAAACTTCGGAAAGGACCACAATTTTCATCATTATCAAAACATCACACATTGACCATTTCCATGCGGACAGTATTTTCTATATTTTACTTGTGTTATGAATAAATATGAGCTAAATATATGCAAAATTCTTAACTCTTAATGATAGTTATACCAAAAATGGGCTCTGCTATCCTTTCTCTAAACCTTGATTTCTATGACCATTCCAGGATACTGTAAGTGTACACTCCAAAATCTAAGGAGTGAACTTAGTCATTTTTAGATAGATTAAAAAGTGTGAATTCTATCCATTAGAGTAATAATTCACTCCAAGAAGAGTGATAATTCACTCCAAAAAGAGTGAAATTCTCTCTAAACGAGCGAAGTTTCACTCTTGATGGAGTGCGCACAGTGATCACTCTAAAGAAAGAGTGATTTTTTGCAGGCACGCGTGGAAAAGTGAATTTTCCCGCTTCCTGTAGTGATTTTCACTCTTCTTGGAGTGGATTTCACTCTTGTGTGAGTGGAATAACAATCTAATGGAGTGAGTGGACACTTTTTACTCTATTAGAGAGTGATTAAGTTCACTCGTTTGGTTTGAGAGTGTACCCAGAGGGAAAATTAATAAAATTAACATTGTTTTCTTTAAAGTTATTAATATCAACAAACTAAATATTTTGTGAGTGATCAAAAATAATTTATATTAGGAAAAGAGGCTACCCATTTGAAACTTTCCGTATCATGATTTTGCATACACAATACGCCAACCACAACCATCAAATTTTGAGAAAGTATATTTTAAACAAAGGTTAAAGTTATTGAAATAATGCCAACAGATTTTTGGTGGAGATGTATTCTTTAACTGCCAAGTAAAACTAACCCCTTTATAGAGGTTTGTCACAATCGCACTAGCAGGGGTATAAATCTTCTTTGTAGAGTTTTTGTGTCTCTTTCCTCCACACTTGTGAGTGCTGATCGTAACACCAAGCGGAGTGGGAGATTTAGGCGTGGCTCAAGCTGTGAGCAATGAAGTTTCAGGGATATGGAGAGCTTAGTTCAGAATAGACAGACCCTTTCCTTTTAATAGATAATGCATTGGTTAGCGATTTACGTTTGAATTCTTTCTGGTCAAGGTCACCTCCCCCAATCTTTGAGAAGCAGTTGAATGCTTCAGACGTTGACACATACATTACACCTCAAAATCATCTAACTGTGCTCTACACATAGCTTTCATTTTGATGTACTTCATTTACTGCTCTCCGGTTTTATTGGTAACTAATCATATTAAGCGACTTAAGCAAAAAAAAATAATATTTTTTCCCATATTTCCCTTAAACAGGTAGATGTTGTTTTTGACTGTGCGTTTTGGGGGTAAAGGCTTAACAGTGCTCCTTAATTTGAAAAAAAAAATCCCTAGCGTACCGAAGTCAGGGGACTCATCCGTTTTGTACTGAAAAAGAGCAAACTCACTGACAAATTTTGTGGGAATGCCCATACAAAATGCGATTACATATACAGTAAGGGTCTCAAAGTAACGTTGCAGTTCGTGCGTACAGAAGGTAGTCACATGGTGCTGATCTTAAGTTTAAAGCGCCCATCACCAACCTCCAACCCCCTCCCCAATAGAACCGCCTCTGGTCCACCGCCTGTATAATAGTACAGCAGATACATGACCCTAGCTACGAACCAAGCAAGAAATGTTAGACTTATAAGAGCTTTTGAAGCTTGCAAATGTGAATTCAGCCGTATGGTAAGGGACGTGAGCTCCCTAGGATAAACGACTCGTAATGCAATTCTAAACACGGATGACGCCAACAATATATGTGCATTCATGATTCACCGAACAATAAACAGATAAATGCACATGCTTGGGGGAACGCAAAGACCTCTTTGCAAGCTTGGCTATAACCGGGAGTTGCAATTCTCTGGCCAAAGATAGGCCTATTATTCAAAATGCCCAGGAACTAATACAGACAGGTAATTAGTAAAGCCCCCCCCCGGTGCAACTAGGTGGACTGACCCAACAGAATTAAGACTTTCCCATGCGCATAAAAGTTACACTTTTTAGTTGTATCACATGCGGACAAGGGTCTTTGTAAAAATATTCAACAGTTCAAAGCGGTGGTATATGGAATATTATTTTTGGGGGGTGTCAAACATACAGTAATTTACCGTTTTTTAATTTACTGTTTTGAAATGATTTTTTAGTCTTAGGGGAAATATTGCCTTCTATTTACAGAAAAATCATTTTTAAAAGCATTCTTTGGTTACCGGTTGGCAAATGATTCAAAATAAAAGAACGCAGTAGCTTTCTCTACAAGAAATAAGGTTCTTTAAAACTGAAAAAAGAAATTCAATTATTTGCAGGGGTGAAGCAAGCGGGAGGGATTTTTGTAGGTTCGTCGAGAAGTCCTAATCCGTGGGATAGCAAATGTAACTACAACCACCCCCAGTCGCCACGAAAATATGCTTGATTTCGCTCATAGGAATGGTAGAGATTTTTTTCCATGGAGAACTGAAATTTTCTTTCCAACAGACACAATTTTCAGATTTTCTTCCGCAAAATCCAAATTTCTCCAAATTTCTTCAATAAAAGTTTCAAAGTTTCAGTTCTTAAATAAACCATAAGATTTTTGTCGTCATCTTTTGCCGACTCGTCGTCTTAGTCGAGCCTTAACTCAAGTTAACCCCAAACCCTCCACAGGGAAGCTTGCCCCCCCCCCTCCCATCCGGAAAATTATGGCTCTAGTCCTAATTATTTGTTGCCCAGAGAATAATTTGATGATCAAAACTTTCATAAATCTAAATAAAGGAATTTCCTCTAGACTTGTTGACTTGCAACGCATACCATTGGGGAGGTTTTTTTTTATTTTGAAAAATGCAAATGTTTAACATGTGTCGTAAAATACAGTACCATCTTTTCAACTAACCTGATTGAAGCATTGCTTAAACATTTTGAAACATAGCATTCCTCTTCGAAAAGAGAAATTTCTTTCTCATGTTTCTATTTCAAAAGCTGCAAAGACGAATATACTTACAGGTAAAATGTTGGTTGCATTGTCGACTTAAGGTGTTCATTACACGATAAAGTATGACAGTTTAGAGTTATATACTTACATATTTCATTGTTTAATTCCTTCAAAACCTTCAACAGTCTGACAGTGAAAACCACTCATTAAGAGTAAAATTAGGGACTAATCTAAATGTAAATAAGAGTTCGGTTAATTCTCGCCTTTTCAGGAGAGATTGTTCAGTCTTATTGAAGATCCGTTCCGGATTCCACTGTTTGTTTTATTTTATAAAGGGCACCGTATAAAAACAAACAAATATGCATGAAGGTGTGTATAGAAGTATCATAAAAAATAAAAGTCCCCCAATTTTTCTAAAAAGTGTTTTCATTTGTAGATACGATGGTCCCGTCCAATTATATCCTTCCAGTCCAGTTCCCTACACTTCAAAATAGTATTAGAGGCTCCACTGAAAAATTAAACTGTCTTAAAATGTCAGTGGCCCTTTAAATTTCAGCTTACCTATGTGATGTAAAAACTAAAAAGCATTAAATTAGTTGAAAATATTCCCAACTCACTTGAGATATTAGTTTTACAAGAAACCTACCGTTTTTTTTTTTTTTTTTTTTTTGCACTTAGGCCTACATCAAGAAATAAATGAGATACCCATGTACATTTTGGCAATGGGACTATAATCATTTCAATTTTCGAATAAGGGAAATATTACTTCAGTAGCTTAAACAAAACTCTTTATCATAGCCAAAACATCATTTCATTTTGCATTGATTTCAAATGGACATTTCCGAAAATCGCCCTTATTCGCCCTAGCGAAAAAAAAAAAATCCGCTATGTCAGCCCTTTGACATTATAGTAGCCACGCTTACAGGGTAACAACAGTGGCTTCAAACTTATTTTCAAAACAACAGTCGGTTCTCACATTTTCCCTTACTCTGCTTCTAAGCGTCTTGCATGAAATTTTAGGACTTAAACATTGCATGTTCAAGATAAACAATGAGGTACCCTCCCAAATTTCATGTACAGTAGTGAGGAAAATATTGTCACGTGACTCTCAAGAGCCAATCATGAAACACAGCAAACTACTGCTCAAATTGGGGTAACTGCATTCCCCCTTTAAATGTAAAAAATCGTATGGAGGATCCCCTGTAACGGGGGCCATGCCCCTGTCCCACCTACCTACAACCACACTTAATAAGGAATAAAATAAAATCAAATTGTGTGCCGTATCTCACCTGAATTGACTCAGCTGTTTCGTTGATTTCTTGTAGAATGCTATATCTTTTTGTCATTTCGTCCGAATTGGTTTGCTCTCCTCGAGCTAAAATATCTATAATGTTTCTCGTTAAGTCACGTGGCTCTGTTTCGTTCCTGGGCACAACAACGGCAGATTCAGCATAGTGGACGTGGTAGAGTAAGACCAGAAAGACAACGGTAGCAACTAATGGACCTTGCAGCGTCCCTTGTAAAGATGCACACGCCATTTTGTTAACAGTTCGTTTTCTGTAGTATTGACTGATTAAGAAAATGTTCAAGACGTTCAAAAGTCGGTCCAATTCTGAGCCTATTGTATAATAGTTAGTCTTTGACGCAGTTTCTTTACGTATTGTAAGCTTGTGACATTAATAGCTGGTGCTCTGCAAACAAACCTGTAAATTGCAAAGTTTAAGAAGAAAGTTTTTCACTAGGTACACACTAAAAGATTTTTACAATTGCATCTACGCCTACTTCGTATATTAATTAATGATAACATTATTTAAACTTTGTACCTTTGAGGTATTCATGCTCTGATAACGTCATTGTGTCTAATCAAGAGTCTAGAGTAGTAAATAATTATCGCCCATGCTCTTCTACAACTACGTCATTTGGACGTAATTTAGACTACTATAGTGAGGATGGTTTATGCAGATTTAACACATTTTGCTATCTTTTTTTACTTTTGTAGGATTGCTGATATAGTTACGGATATTTTGCTCGCTAAAGCTTATCATTCATAACTTGCAGAAGTGCAAAGAGATCGCTTTATCCAGAGTCATAACTGATACTTTAATGCCCTAGTTGTTGTTAATGTCATCTCATAGGAATAAAACCCAATTGGAGCTCGTTTTTTAATTACTTCAAGTCAAGTGTGTCGATATAGCTGGATTCCGTAATCAATTTTAACATACAAATGTTATGAGCATTTACCTTGAGAAAGGTAACTGACTAATCACATTAGTCAACAATATTTACTGATATTTGACCCAGATGAATCAATTTTTAACAAATATATCAAGCTTCCTTGACTAAGTTTTAACTGATACTCTTTAGTCCATTACAACGAAATTAGTCAGATAGGCTATCATCACAAATTAGTCAAATATGAAGGACTGACATGGTTAGTCAGTTGAGACACCCCATTGAAAAATTTGTGTTTACAGTGCAACTAGACCAAGTTTCGTTTAATTTACAGCCGCCATCTAAAAAATTCAGTGTATGTATGTATCATGTAAGTCTACTTTATGCCACCCGTGGCACACCCTCCTCTCCGCGATTAGTTTTGTAAATTTACTCATGCGTATCACATTTACCATCAAAACCAACAAAGCGTGTAACTTTTTGCAGTTAGGAGAAACGGTGGTTTAGCTGTAGGGGGCAGGGCAACCACCGAAAAATGAAAAATTCTTAACTTGCCATACTTGAAAAACAATCAACTAAAGAGCGGTTCTCCCAAATTTTCTTTCATAAAATTCCAAGTTTTCTCAAGTATAATCTCATCGTTTTTAAATATTATGTTTAAAAGGGAGACAAAGTTTCGGAAACGTTTTGAATGACATCCAAAAGCCTCAATCTGCCTGCCTTAGATAACAACATGTAACAATAAAGACCTTCACTCATCATGAAAACTTAGCTTCGCTGACAGGAAGTGCAGATCGAATATTCAATAATCCTTTAATATTTCAAGAATGTACATGCACACTCGAATCAAAAGGGTTTGCAATACAAGCCTATATTTTCAAATATGTGTTTAAAAAAGGCGAAATGCCAGAATCAAAACTTTTCTTCAAATAACAGCACAATATTTTCAAATACTGTTCTTGTTTTAAAAAAAAGGCGGCAAAAATTTCGGCGGGATTTGCTCGCGGCAAATTAATTCCCTGTGATACAGTGATGTTTGCACTTGAAACAAATTCGGGTGCCCCCACCCCCCCCCCCCCCCCGGAAAAAGTCTACGCCGCTGAGGAGAAAAACCTTGTAAAAATTCGTCCCAAACAGCCGACACGTATCTTTTCTGAAAGAAACACATGTTTGCGAGTGTTTGCCGTTAAAGGGAAGATCCCGATCACCCTTCCCGCCTTTTCACCAATTATTAACATTATGCTCATTAAAGCAATAATAATTATTATTTCGGAAGAAGCACTGTGAATAGGCCTAATTGAGACACGAATTTACTCGAATTAAAGAAGCCTGCATTTTCTTTAAAGTTCTCCTATTGCAATATACTTAACCTCAACAGTAAAATTTGTGAACGGAAAGATTGAAATATGTCTGCTTACATGTAAAAAAATAAATTTAAATTAATCATTTTAAATTTGGCTAGTTAGTTTCTAATTTCCTTTTTCTATAACGGCATACCTCACTCAAGTTATGCTTTTTTCGAACGAAGCGTCTGCGAATAGTTCAAGTATTAAATCTACAACGTGGTGCTATTGGTACTTTTGAGTTGACCAACCTGTTCCTCGCGTAGTTGTGTTTCATCTTCCCGTCAAAACAAAATTCCAACATGATCCACTTTACTACACTGTTTACAAAATAAAGACACGTGGCGAACACTTACCAGGAAAGTTTCTGCCAATATTATTACTTGATATGCTGGCTCCGGTGAAAATTTTCTCCGGTAAAAAGGAATCTTGAAGTGTGTGGACAGAACTCGTCTTTTTTATAAACCAGAAAAAATAAAGGGTGGTCTTATCGTCGGAATTATCAATTCATTCTGAGGTTGAACTGGTGAAAACGTTTGTTTATGTCTGTCTAAAGCCAGTCAATGAATATAGTAACCTTAAAGAATACTCCAGCCAATGGGAGCTAGTGGGAGGAGTCCAGTGGACCCAGTTGTATGCTATCACTGAATGGAAAGTCTGGTCTTGTTTTGGCGGTGAGCCAAAATAAACAAAGTGAAGTTTTGCCTCTCAACGGCACACTGACTGTGGAAGAACAGCAAACGTTCAGATCATGGGAGCATGTTCAGAAAGAAAGAAGGGTACATTCACAATTTTACCACATTGCAATAACTTAATTTTACTCCTCGTTATATAGGGCTTGTCATTCTTTAGAAAATTATTTTTAAAATTTGTTTTTTTTTTTCCACTTTGTACTCTGCGTGATGGAAGTGATACCACAGTCTAGCTTTAGGCAGCGGTCACACTGTAGGGACCCTCTAGCAACTCCCTGGTCACACAACAACAATTTCGAGTTTTTATTCAAATTTTCTCCATCCTATGGTCGGAAAGAGCCGAAAACTTTCCAAACGCTGTAAATATATGATTTCCATATGAAAATGGAATTTTGACTTTTTTCTTTTCGTGACAAAGCAGACAGCTTTTATCAGATACGTGTTGTCCGATAAAAGCTGTCTTTCGTTGTGACATCACGAATGAATTAGTATATAATTCAATTTTCGTAGTCCTACGTTACAAATCATGTATTTACAAAAGTTGGCAAATGTTGGGTTCTTTCCGACTAGAGATGTAGAAGATAAAAAAAAATCGGAGGATCGGAGTCACTGATCTCGAATTCGTTGCAGTGTGACGGCAGCTTTTCTACCATTTTCCCCTCCACAACTACTTCTTCGAGGTATACTTGATAATACTATACAATTACCATTCCCAATAGTGGTATGTACCTTTAGACTTAAAAAAATAAACGTTTAAAACCTAAAGCATATGTTATTAACAAGGGAAACAAACACAGAAACAAAATTATCCTTGACAATTCCCTACGAAGCATACTCTCTGAGAATTTTTACTGGTCAACTTTTGGGAACCATCATGGCTACTCTCATGTGATACCACGGTAAGCGCATATAGATATGAACACGCAATACTCAGCATGCCTGGGCAATTTTATACACTGGTCTTTTCCTTACTATCACTTTTGTTAAAGCGAAAATCCGTGTCGTACTTACACCAAAATTCACAATACAGGAGTTATTAAAGTATCATTTTACTCTCATTGTATAACTATTTCGTACCGACGTCCCATTACGTCCTACCGTGATTTTTTTAATTCATATTTTGTATTTGTGCCGCAATAGTTTCCAGTAGGGTGGAGCTCCATTTGTTCAGCCCTTCTCTTAAAAAAAACTGAAACTGAAACTGAAACTGAAAAAGAAACACTGAACAAGAAATATGCGTTACAGTCAACTACTCAAACAACTTCGGTAGGGCCATGAATGAGTCCATTATATGTTTCGACTGCATCAGAGAATTAATTTAACCTGGATAAAAAAAAAATGATGACAGTCGAAGGGTAGCGCTGCATGTGGATTCAGAGTGTGTGAGCACCAACTCCCCGGGAGAGTAAGCGAGACAAGGACGCCACCACACCATATAACCTGAGGGAATCATTTTGCAAAAGGTTTGGCGGATCGTTTGCCCTTTCCTCTCTGTGGGTTATCCACTTTGCCTTGTATTGAGAGTTACAGATTTTCGATCACCTTATCTGGCATTGTTGTTCTAATCTTTAACCACAATTCTGCTATGTAATCCTTTCCGACTTTTTGTACAGCTATACAAAGGTAAAGTTTACTTAACAAAACCATCGGAATGTTCTTATACTCCGTGGGAATCCGAAGTTTGTTGGTGGCCTTTGAGCCAGGATTGCGATTAAAGACAAATTGGCCTCAACTTATAATAACTGTCTGTTAGAAGAGCCGTCTATTCTTCCAGGAAGGTACTCTTCAAAGGATAAAGAAGCTTCCTCAGTAGGTCGAGCGTGACATCTCTGTCTGCAAATGGTTACACAGTCGAGGCACAGGGCCCTTTTAAATGCGTTGCTTTATTTGGCACCAACTGATATTACATAACAGTCCTTACCAGAAAGGTTGTGTGAGTACTGAAATCAATTAGGATTGTCATTGTAAATAGAGCCGATCTCGTACAGAAGCATACGTAGAATTAGCCAGTAGTCTGCACAATGTGGGCCGGGGTCATTCCCCCATCTCTGGAAGTAGTGGGGGAAATCAGCTAGTCGGGGGAATCACTCAGAAGTATTCTGACTTGGTCTGACAAAAAAAAAAGAAAAAAAAAGAAAAACTGTCCCCTAGTAGTCGCCCGGCGTGCGTGTTGAGTTATACTTCAAAACACGTTTAAAAAATAACATCATTTTGCATCTCAGCCTCCCCCAACCTAGAACTCTTCTCCAGAACAGTTAACAACGAAACCTTGAAAATACTCTGCTAGATTTTCTTAGATACTCCATTTGAATTGGTAGCCACAGAACAAACAGCAGTTTCTTACGTCACCAATAAACCAATGATCTAGCTGTACATTTGTCAACAGAAGCATCATTTTGCATTTAAATAGTTTCGATGGCAATAATTTCTCTGTGCCCTGGTAGAACCCTAGCTGTGTCAGTCGATGGCTGGGGGGATTTTACCGTCTGCCACTTCAGTCCACCTCACAATTCCTGCGCAGGCCGTGACTGAATTTCGCCAACCGCTTGTATCATGAAACTAGGGAGTAAATCAAAACCAAGTGGCAAAGTTCACGTTTGTTAATTAGTAAACTGCCAGTCATAAAATTAGAGAGAGCAAAGGTTGTGTTCCATAAGTGAACTATATTTAACAGAACTGACGGAATTATAGGGCCACGCCCTGAATTCGTATCATATTTTCCAAACCTGTTTTCTTCTCATATTTATGAAAAGTGTTCGAACTTAGACAATCCTAATCCTAAATAAAAAATAAATCTTTCATGAGTAACAATTGAACTTTTAAAAGATCAGACTGTTTTAGCTTAAGTTTTCAGAGTCAGGAAATTGCCTCTGACATTGACAAATCCCTGGTGAAGGTTTTCTTGACCAAATTTTGTTTGGCATAAGTAGGGTCCACTAGTAGATAGATATATACACTCGCAGATTCCCAATAATGCACAAAATCTCAGAAAATTACAACACTTTGAGATTTGATATCTTCGGAATGCTATATGCTATTGAGATGGAATTTTCACGTTCTGAAAAAGGAATTAAGTTGATGAATTTTGCCTCCGCAAAATCCCTTGAAAGGCCAAAGTTCCCCGTTTGTTTATTATTAATTATCACAAAGACATAAAACGACGACGTCCTTCTAGTCTTGCAACACTGGAATTATCTTGAGGACAAATTACATTTTGGACGGATGGGAAGATTTCTTCCATTAAAATTTATTAAATCAATTTGTTCTGAACAAATTGGAAAAATTCGTTCAATGCTAGACTGACTAACCGCAATTGCGTTAAACTTTGCTACTAGGTTAGTAAAATGTCCTCCAGACAACCTTGATCATTAGGCTATACCACTAGTCTCTGGTAGGTTGCTCTCTGCCTATATCATTCGCAATCCATCAGCAGGAACATTCATGCAGTTAGGGTGCCTAGACATCAAGTTGCGGCCATGCGGTTAGCCAAGCGTGGAGTACCGCTGATAACACAGAGTGTTACCATTTATATAAACATATAAAGTGTTTGATAACATCCGGTTTCAGACACCTAACTGGCCTTAACTGTCAAAATGGTCCCACCTGCAAAGAAAGAAATAGTAAGAACTACAAAAGGAAACAAAACAAAAAATCAGTGCTGTCAATAAATTTCAATGAACCTTTTTCTGTTTTTCTTGTTTGTACTTCTTTATTCTTCTTTTTTAAAGGTACCAACATTTACGCATTTGTCACTTTTCAGAATGGTATCCATAATGTAGGTCCTGGCGCTGTATGCTTTTCTTACTAAGTTGCACGTAGCATCCAATATCCATGTCACGGTGTCGAAATTGGACACGAATTTTGTAATTGAACGTTTGTAATAATCATCTTCATTTGCCGCTTGGTGGACGTGTTCGGTATTTAGTTACTACGGTTGCTTTTATATGTGAGTGGGAAAGTTATATACTAATACAGGTGGAATTCGTTTATGTGACTGGTTAGATTTGAGTTCGTACCAGTGATGATCTTATACAGCTTCCTTCATACCCAGAAGTTATATTGAAACGCGCCATTTATTTCGCAGGTCTCTTTAGACAGCTGTGTCTACGGAGGACAAAAGTTTTTTTGGTGAAACCGTTTTTAAAATTGCTTGTAACCAGTAATATTTCCCGTTAAGACAAAATTAGTTGGCCAATCACGGACCTTCATAACTTACATGAACATGTAAATGAAGGGCTTGTCAGAAAAAAATGCAGGGCCTACCACATGTACCTTTTACGAATAGACTAAGTCTATGAATACTTGCATCAACGTTCTTATAGGCAGTCAATTCTCACCCAAACTACAATTTTAGCATTAGTCTACAGAAATTCTCAATAATTGATTCAACAAATGCAGCTGTAGTAGCTCATGTTACACAGCATCGTTCCTGTTCTGAGAGTTGTTCTTATTACACATTGGGGTCTCGTGTGCTCACACTGAAGCAATAACTAGACTGAAGTTAGTTCGTTAGATAGAGTTTTACTGCCCAGTTTCCAACCTATTGGTTCAAGTCGAGCCGGCCACGGCCTTTTCTCCAGTTGTGGCTCACTGGCTTGTTTTCCCCACTCCATTGCTTATGCGGAGCATCATGCAAAACAGCAGTAGGTTCCATTTTTAGAGTCTTTGGTATGACTCGACCTGGGGATAGAACCCGGGCCTTCCGCGTGAGAGACGGAGTAACTAGACTGAAATGGGTGAGGTCGAATTTTATACATTAAAGAGTACCTCTCGTCAAAAAAAAAATATATCTACATAAATAAATATATATCTATATGAATGAATATATATTTATATATATATATATATTTATATATATATATATATATTATATATATATATATATATATATATATTATATATATATAAATATATGTATATTTCACTAATTCGGCACTTAGGGGGAAAGTTGTTGTTGAAAAGTCTACCTTAAGGGGAAAGATTTTTTGGGGTGAAATAAAAGTTTCGCCGTAACGTTTCTACACACTTTTTTTTATAGGAATACGTAAAAGGACAAGGGCGCCCTCCTAGATTGAGAAAGTAGATACAATTACTTCAAAGTTGTCAAATTTACGGACACCTAGCTGTCAACACGAACGGATGGCTGGCCATCGAAATAACGTTGTTTATATTTTTGGACGTTAGGGCGAATCCTTTTTCTTATGTATTTCATTGTTGTTTTTTCGCCCAATGTGCGCGCAGATATAACAATTTTCCCCTAAGGTGGGAATTAGCGTTATATATATATTTATATATATATATAGGTCGAAAGGAGGTAATAAAATGTATATATATATATATATATATATATATATATATATATATATATGTATATATATATATATATATATATATATATATATATATATATATATATATATATATATATATATATATATATATATATATATATATATATATATATATATCTGATAGCATGAAAAATGAAATGCAGCGGTCCAACTCCCATCTTCATACGACAATCGAGAGCTGAGATATAAAATGTTGAAGTTTATCACTTAAAACAAAGTGGTCCATTGCGCAATAATTTGTGACTTTCTTGTTGTACAAATAACCTTGCCTGCTTTGTTTCCCTTTAAAATTAAAAATGTTTTCATGACCTTGAACGCTGCTTTTTGCTTAAATAGCATGTTGCACAGCGAGGGCTTTAGTAATCACCTGGCCCCATAAGAGTGAGAGTGCAATTACACCTTCGAACAAGGTGCATTAGCTTTCAGGAAAACAAAGAAATACAAAGACTGCACGGTAATATGAGTAATACAACAATGCCATCACAAATTATTGCGCAATGTACCGGTAGCATTTTAAGTCGAGTTAATAAACTTCAACATTTTATATCTCAGCTCAGAAATGTCCCATGAAGATGGGAGTTGCTCTGTTAGCATCCATTTTTCATGTTCTTTGGTTTGTATTTTTTTTTTCAATTTTTTGACTCGAGGTGCACTTGAATATGACATACCGTATAGGCTCGAAGTAAGTAGAATTGAAGAATTGGATCTCTCATGGGGTGATGGATAACTGCCTTTACAACCTCTCTTTTGCGAATTTAAAGGGCAGGAGATGCCAAATTGAAGTAGTGCAGTAGACTGTCCAGTTTTATGATTGGCTGTTGGGAGTCATGTGACAATGTTTTTTTCTCTTCAAATGTGAAATTTACTAGAAATAACTGCTTGGTTTACCTTGAATATGCAATAGTTAAATCATGAAATGTAATGAAAGATACTTTGAAGTGAAATAAGACCAAAATCGTGCTATTTAGCTTTTCTTCAAAATAAGTTTGGGGGGACTGCTGCTTACCTTTAAGCTGAGGAGGTCGGGGCAGGGGGGAAACTGCCCAATGGATTTCCAAATCGTACACCTATTACGTGCTAAGTATAATGCGGTGGCTCTCTACGTAGATAGTGTTTGAACTACCCCCTACCTTGGGATTTTTCCAGGCTACAGTACCGCTCTCCTAACTTTTCTCTTATGAAATGATCAGGTGTGGAATGGCCGTATGGGTTGGGTAAATCGTCATGACGACAAGACATATTTCGAGGAAGACTTTGTAGGGCGTAGAGCAAGTAGTTGATATCACATGCGACTGTTCTTCCGTTTTAGATTTTTCGCAAATGAACAGTTAGTTTACTTTGGAACATATATGTCATAGTAATTCCGTGCAGTACGAACAGAGTATTTACTCCAAGTCCCATATCCCTCCCCCTTTATGCTGAATGGCATCTCATCAATTAAAGTACCGCAACCTACCCGGAGAGTCATCTTCTGGGACCCATGATGACCCAATTTTACGTCTTCGTCAAATTTCTGTGCATGGTATACGACCTTTGTCTTTTTGCTCCCATTGGAAATGCAATTTCCAATTCCTAAACATTTTCATGCACTTAACCTTCACTTCGATGGCGCTGTTCTTTAAGTACATGGTTGAGACGACTCCCCATATAACCAATAAAATAAATGGGTGGGATTATGAATCCTTTATTATAACGAAGAACATGCGATCACTGCAAGCTGGGTGATGAGAAAGTCCGAAAAGGTAGATGGGAAATTTCCACCCAGGTCTGTCATTTGTCGAGAGAGAAGCAATACACTCTCCATTCACAAAATTTTCATATACTCTTTGAAGTCCCTCAGAGGAATTTTTTGCACGGACAACTGGTTTTTTTTTTCATTGAGCATGGTTCGCAAAGACATTCTGGCTATAGCCTAAACAACTGTCTGCAGCTGGACACTAAATATTAACTGATGCTCTGAAGTTTATGTCACAGGCTGTCGTCGTTGGTGGTGACCCGTGCTTATTACACCCTTGTATGTTTTATGGCATGTAAAGGTGTCATGCTTAGATAAAAACTTGGCAACCATAAGGCAAACGGCTTTTACGCATGTGTAGGACAGTCTCTTACACACGCATGATATCCCTGATGAAGATTTGAAACAGACAGATATATGAATGCAATTAACATAAACAGAACATTTCCACATTTCATTTAAAGCGGTAGTATTTTATGCTCCATTTCGATCAGTCGATTGCTTTCTTGGAATAGTGTCTCATAAAAGTAACAAAGTCAGCAAAAACAATGAATCTCTTATCAAATCGTGATAGATGACTTAAATGTGTCAATTTCTTTTGTGTCTGCATCAGATCGGTAAAATCTTTGGTGTACATGAAAGTAAAAAAAAATGGCTATTTCGTTAAAAGATGAGCACCTGCAGTTGCACAAAGGTCCTGGCTTTTGTGGAGATGAAATAAAACAAATCAATTATGTCTTATATAATCTTAACAAAAACGTAGTCGGAAGCGGACCATTTAAGGAGGGTATTTTGTGGACTTTTGATAGCCTAAGCGTTTTAAAGCGGCTCATTGAGTTGGTTCATGGAATTCAACAATTTTTTCCAAACCTGTTAAGTTTTCTTCACATACCAGTGACAAATGGTCAAACTTAGATAATCCCTATATCCTACATACAAATAATTGTTTTATGAGTGAGTACGTAACGGTTCAATTCGGTTTCCAAAATTCGTGACCAGACACTTTTTCAAATTATGCACAAAACCGTTACAAGTCAAGACATCACAAAATTCAAACTTTATAACTTTTTCTGTAACTATTGGATGTGAAACTTGACTAACTATGCTAATTATGAGCATTGTCATGTGGTGGTATCCTTCAACACTCTCATTAAGTTATCGATATCAACTCAATGAGCCCTGTAAAACGTATATATTTCTCTGACAAAAAGGAAATGTGTGGACACATAAAACCAAAATTATTTGAGGAGGTTACCCTTTTGTTAGAAGTTTTGCAGCATGAATGATTCTTATTAATTTTTCAGATGTGGTACCGTATTCATTAAGTTCAACCATTGAACTATCAGGACGTGTGTTAATAAAGATCAATGCCAGTGGTGACAAACACACACACACATTCATGAACAAACTCAATTTACCGATTTAGCAAACAAAGGTGACGAATTTTTCTTGTGTGTCATCAAACGAACATTATTTAGCACTATATAGTTGTGTCCATAATGAGTTCTTTAATCAGGTAGAAGATTGTGTCCTTCTTAATCCAATAATCAATCGAGTGCGAAAGATTCTTAGGGCCTATAGCCCCATCCCGATGACAATTTCAGGGAGGAAATTTCAAGATAAAATGTGTTTACATGAAGGGAAAACTTACTTTATAGACCATTTTCCAAATACAACTAAAAAGGATTGTGGCACAGATTTTTGGTACGCTTCGCTTGGTCAATGTGATTTAACTCTGGTCAAATGGACGCACACCAGACTGATGTCCCACAATCCTTTGTAATTATTATTTGGATTGTTATTTGGACTAGGTTCCATGATCCAACTCATGAAAAAAAAACCAGGGCAATTATGTTCTACCCCTTGTTATCCCATTTGATTTCAAACGCCTTATTATTGAACGGAGGGTTTCTTAAAGCACGATTGAAAGGTGAAAGTACGTACGTGCTCCTAAGAGTTTCGTCACGAACACTTTCTCGCGTGATTAATATACGGCCCACCTTTTCCAGGGAACTTAGAAAAGACTTGAACCCATAATGTAGGCCACTCAAATAATCTGTCAAAATTTCACATCTTTTTGGCATTTTTCCAAGACAAACCGTCGACCCCATAAATGATGATTGTGGAAATAGCTTAGATTCTGAGAAAGGAGTCTGATTCAGAAGGGTGTTCTCCTTTGCGTGTACAAAGGGAAATAACTTTAAAAAGGTACCATATTACATGCAAAAAACTGAAAATACTCATAGCCCTTATCAAACCTTGTAGTCTCAACAATGCACTACATCAAAGGATCAATTTTCTCAAAACATACGGTAATGGATTTAAAGAATCACGGAAGATCAATCACTCTAAAAACACCAGGGTTAAATTTAGCCAGGATCGGTGTTCTATTTACTACTACACAATCCTACATGGTTAAATTTTAAAGCAAATCCTGGTTAAACCAACTCAAATCCTAGTTGTTGTTTTTTTACCAGATTTGTGTTAGTTTTACCAAGAATTTTGTTAAAATTTAACCAGGATTGAGTTGGGGTAAATTGAAAACTTTTCCTGGTTAAATTTAACCCCAGTGTTTTAAGAGTGATCGTTTTCAAGTTTGGAGTTAGATGGGATTTTACTGCTCAGTTTCTAACCAATTGGTTTAAAGTGTTCCTCAAGTCAAAACAGTAAAAAAATATATATATTAAATAGCATGAGAAATGAATTCTAACGTTCGAATCCCATCTTCATAGGACAGTCTTGAGCCAACTAGATATAAAGTGTTGAAATTTATTCACTTAAAACAAATTAGTCCATTTCGCAATATGTTGTTACTTTCTTGTTGTACAACTCACATTACCTACTTTGTTTGCCTTCAAAATTAAAAGTGCTGTTGCCTTGAACACTTCATGTTTGCTTGCATAGCATGGCGCATAAAGAGGGCTACACCCAGGAGCGGATCCAGGAATTTGCAGTAGGGGGAAAAGCATGTGGATGGGACATGAAATGTACAATGAGCGAAGCGCCACCATATGCATGGCTGTTGTTTAGTCTCTGATGCCTATTAGAATTCAGGAAATGGGAAACGGGGGTGGTAGGCAAGCATCCAAATCTTACCATATTTTTAAGTGTTATTACCACTCTACTAGGGGCGTAAATTGCGTCGCGCTGAGCACGCTGAAATTTTCACCCTTTTCAAATATTTGAAAATATGGAGCTTGTATTGCAGAAAAGTTTGGATGCTGGGTTTCCTGCAAGGAAATTCGAACGGTTAGGGGATTACTGAAGAATTTGCATTTTCTATAGGCAAATTTGAGGTTGGGCGGCCACCAAAGATCGTTGTTGCTACATAATTTTATCCAACGCCTACGTAATGAGGCTCTCCGACGAAATTTTTTGAGCTTATATTGGAGAGAGTATGGAATTTGATGTGAAAATTTATGAAAATAGCCCTGTATATAGTTAACGGTGTCACTTGGTGATCTGGTGTCACAAGACTAGTGTAGCAAATTTCCGATATTGTCACTTCCAGAGTTCGGAAAAAATTACCAAAGTGAAGGTATGAGCGAGCACCTCTGCTAAGGAATTGCAATTTGCGTCGCGCGAAGCCCGAGGAAAATTTTGCTTTCTTGAATCAAATAATGACGAATATGGAGCTTTCATTAGAGAAAATTGATTGGGAATTTCGTAATTTCATGACTTGTCAAAACCACACAGTAGACTGGTCGCACAATTGGCAAATTTCCGAATTCTTCATTTTCAGATCCCCCTGCCCGCTTGGGTATCTACGAAAAGGGGCCGAGAGGCAACATGGTGCTAAATGTTTCAATATTTTGAGCCACTATGAAATTCCCAAGCTTTCAATACATGGTCTTGAAAGTGTGGTTAATCGTTACTTTAAAGCATTATACGGTCAATGTGAATTTAATACAGGGTGTACTCTTATTACCGCTACACGGTTTTAAGCTATGTCGTGTGTAAACTGTACGTAGTGTCACGTAGTATGGTACACTCTCCATGACCTTTAACAGGAACGCCATCTTGTTGTTTAAGAGCAACTCCCTCTTCCTTTTTTCCTAGATTTCCAGGGCCCCTCCTGTTTCCCGTCACGTGTTACCGTTGAATGCGACAAACTACCTCGCCCTAGTTCCCCTGTTATGCTGTATCCCATATATTCAAGGTGTGGCAAATTTCACCCTCTAAGCCTCCTCATTGGTCATTTTTTAGATCTTCGCGTTCCTTAAAATTTATTTAATTTGGTGCGTCACAACTTTTAACCAATCAGGGGACTGCATGTGTTCCGATCTCCCCGAGACATGAAAGCTCCGAGCTTGCAAGTTTTGGTCACACTCGCACACTGGTGCAGCAGAACTCAGACGACGAGCACATGAGTCAATCTGTATATAGTTAAATTTTAACATTTTTTGCCGGCTGTTCATCAAACGGAATAAAGCCGCCAATTTTCTTGAATCAGAACTAAATCTTCTTCTCATCTATTTATTCATATCTCTTCTTGTATCGCCTACACACTTTGCAACGTCCCCGTATAAGCTTTCGTATCAACGATTGTCTCGTTACCGGACGCGTAGCCCCACGTATTGACATAGACACAGATGCGATGTCACAAACAACGTTACCAACGGCCGTCGGCGGAAAGCACTAGATTTAGCATTCGCCATGGCGCAATGTCTAAACAAAACGGGAATCTATCAAATGATACGGAAGACAGATACATTATAATTTACATTTTTCATTTTATTGAAGAATATGACACAAAAATGCGGTAATCAAATAATGTAACAACTATCACTGTATTTTTAAAAAGTAATTAGGCCTAGGCTACAATTAGCCTGGCTATCTATACAATTTTTAACATCCCGGTGGGGGTATGCATACCCCCCACCCATCCCCCCCTCTGGATCCGCCACTGGCTACATTACCCGATAAGAGTAAGAGTACTATCACACCTTGGTACAAGGTGCGGTAACTTTCAGAAGAACGAAGAAAAGACAAAGGTTGTAATTGGAGGGAACGAATTATTTTTGAGCAAGAGGTTAATAAATTTTGAAAAGACTGATTTGTTTGAAGGAAGGCTACAGTGTACTAACTTTTGTTTAAAAATGAATTATAATTCTGTGTCAATAAATATTGGTTTTAAGGAAAATATTTTTCTGTTAGAAAAAGATATCAATATTTCCATTCAACTGGCTTCACAGAGAGTAAGTGACGACAGGTGGTCTGACCCACAAAACAAGATGAACCAACCCCATTGTCATATCACCTCCACTTTCTTTTTGATCATGTTTATCATTTCTTGATACGGTCTTGTTAACTTTCCTTGTAAACCTGTGTTGTAGTTGTCATACTTCAGATGTATTTTTACTGCTATTCTACCAAAATGGAAATAAAGAGTAACAAATCAAAATCAAACATTCAAAAAAAAAATTTAATCAGTATCAGCCCGTTACACAGTGGCGTAGCTATACTTTTCCCAAAGGGAGAAGCGCTCAAATTTTTTATTTTTTCCATTTTTTTTTTAATTTTTTTTAAGTGTTCACAAAAATTCTTAATCAAGAACGCAATTTACGACGGTCGAAGGGCGCCAAAATATTAAATATTTTGCCATTTTACACAAATGTTTAAAATATAGAGCTTGTATTGCAGAAATTTTGGAGTTTATGGGGTTCATGTTAGGAAATTTTAAGGAAATTTGAAAAAAAGTCGGAGATTATTGAAGCCGGATTTTTCCTTCCCGCAAATCCCGCGACTGTTTATCGTTGTTGTTGCGTCATTTTTATCTGAGACTCTCGAAAGAAATTAAAAGTTTCCAAAACTTTTGCCATTTTTAGACAAATATTTGAAAATCAAGAGTTAATATTGCAGATCACTTGGAATCGTATGAAAGAAAATTTAAGAAAACAATACAACTTTACCGGTTTTACTTGATCATTATTTTGTTTCCTTTTTCAGTTTTTAAAGTGTGATGACTGTAATTTGCAATTGATATTGCAATTTGCCGCAAACGAAAATTTCCACTTTCAATGCTTGAGGCTTTAAGAACATCAGTGGAGCTTTTAACGCGATTGTGTCGCAAAAGTACTTACGCTAATTTTAGGCTTATGTAAATAGACCGTCAATGACCAAGTTAACCAATGGGATCTTAATGAGTGAATTGGTGCACTTCTGTTAAAGGAGAAATGCAAGTCACTCCAATTAGCCTGGTAGTCCCCCGTGTTTTGTGTTTGGTTCTTGAGAACCGTGTGAAAATATTTTCTCAGTAAATTATGACAGTTGCGAGAGTAACTCATTGTTTACCTTGAACATAAAATAATTGAGTCTAAAGAAATCATGAAAGATACTTGAAAGCTAAATGATAAGAAATCTGTTGAATCTGACTGTTGCTTCGAAGTATTTTTGGGGTGATTGCATTTAATGCCCTTTAACCTACCGGCGGGGTTCAAAAGCCTTTTTGCTAAAATTCTATAATACTCGGTTTCTTAGCCTGTGGCGGCAAAGTGACAGGAAGCCTTTCTTTCAAACTTCAAAGCACTTCTTCTGCCACCATTCAGGCCCATTACTGGGGCATTCATGCACGTAAACCTACCTGACGTTAAAAGTGCTTCTTAAACGTTTGAGTGTACTACAAAGCGAGACAGATAATATCTCATTTGACAGATCCTTAAACCTTGGTTGCTTTTTTGTCTGGGAAAGCGGTGAAATTACAAGCTGGACAGCAGGTAGGGGACATACTCGACCGAGGCAATGGAATGTCGTCTGTGGCACTTAGCCAATATCGTGCGGTTCTTTCATTTTTATCGTGGACAACAGTCAATGGATTCGAAAGCTGGCAAAATGCCCTAATTTGGGGGCATTTATCTATAAACGGCTGTCAAATTTCCATTGAAAGTTACCTAACGGACGGACATCCAATTGAAGATCTCTGACACCCGTCAACTCTATTGATGGAACTCCGTGGGAGATTTAAATAAAGAGAGAATTCCTCTCATCAGGAACAAAAAGAATTGATATTATTTTAATGGCTAACTTAAGCTTTAAAACAGAGCAGCCATATAATGCTATATTTATAGGAAGATTTCTAAATTAAGAACGAGATGGACGGCTGTGTAAATTTGATCTAACTTTGAAATGGCAAGGTCAGGGCTAATATAGACATGAAAGCATGGTAATCGACCGTGGTAAATACAATTGGGATTAAGTCGGGTCAATATACCAACATGGGTCCCTTATGAAAAAAGGCAGTTGTTTTAGTACGGTACGGCGAGCCAACACGAATGTAGAAGAAGCCCATGGTTGCACTTCGGGTGGCAACCAACTCAACAATTTAGATCAGATTTGGTATCTTTTCAAAAGCAAGTTCAGATGATAAACCGGAGATTTCTCTATAGACTTTATCAATATGATGTCACAGAGCAAAAATTACGTCATCCGTTTGGGACAAACCAAACCAGACCAACACCAACAAATGCAAACAGCTCATTTGTCAACCAGTCGAATACGTGCACTACACGTGCAGGGGGGAATTGCGGCCACGTGGTCAATGTTTTGCCCCCATTGATGACGTATGTCTTCTAAGCATATGGTCTATACAATGTTTAAAAAAATCGTTATTTTACGATAACACTGGCAGCTGGGATTTCAGTGTTCAACCCGTTATTTTAAAGTTGTGTAAACGCTGTACCTATCATGAAGGTTACTTCATGAATCCTGAACACTAAAATATCCTTCTAGTTTGATATTTAGCGATAAGATATTTACATACGTACAGCCACTATAAGATACAGCTGTTATATATGAAAAACTGTAAAATAACGTTCGCTCCCTGGAATGGCCTATATGCCGCCAGCGTTTTCACTGTAAAATAACATTTCTTTTTTGAAGCGTACATGAAAAACCGCACTTTAATGTGACCCACGGCCTCCGGAAATCGAACCAGGACCTCCCGCAATTGATAAGCCTGATCCCCTTGGTCCCAGCACCGGTGTGCCAACGTGCACCTTCGTGCCCACACTCTTCCTTGTGTTAAGGATAAAAATGGTCGGTTATCGAGTAGTTTGGCCAGGGAGGTGTTACTAACACCTAATAACGCCTCCCTGGTTTGGCCGGCCAACTTTCTTAGAACACTATGGACTTATGGTGGGCGAAGTTCAATGTTATATTTAGGGCACCGATGGACTGAAAGATCTTCATTTTACCGTCATCGCTTAACAGTGACAGGGAAGGATACGAAATGGTTCCCAAACAGTTGGGGCGTCCGTGTAGGAGTTCGCAGGCTTGGTAATGGGTTTAAGGAAAAGAGAGCCTAGACGAAAAATGGTGCGAAATGTTTCACAAGGTACAATGACTTATTTCTGAAGTTGGATAATGTATTTTCTTCCGCGTGCCCCTCCCCTTCCTCCGGGTACGGGTCGGTTCCTGCACAATGATGGAATATTGTTCATCCCTATTTTCACGAGTTGTGAAAGGATTTGACCAACGCGCCGGGGTTTAAAGGTCTCAGCTGTTGGCGGCTTCTCAAACTCCGACAAAGGCAATGAGTTACCAAAAGGACGTGGAGGCACAAATTGAACCGCTGAAAATATGGGAATTGTACATGATAAAATAATGGTTTCTTTCGAAGAACATTCTGGTTCATTTTTGTCGGGCAACTTGCAAAATTTGGCGATTAATGAAGTATCTGTCCTTCATACTTATTCTCGAAATTTGAGATAGTCGGGCGACTAGAGACTACATTTAGGCTCACGTCTGAGAATCTCTAACAAAATTTGAAAGTTTTTTCTGTAATGAATATCACCTGCCTCAAATAAATACTTGAAAATTTGGACCTAATACTGGAGAAAATTTGGAATTTTATGAGAGAAAACTTTGGTTTTACGAATTTGAAAACCTTGGGTTGATATTAAAGAATCTGCCTCTCAAGGGCAAGTTAATTATGATGATAGGGCGATTATTGATCGTCCGAGTTAAATGTTTTAGCGTATGCATTGAAAAAGGCTATCCGTAGAATTTATTTTCCAGAAATTCCACGCAGAAACTTGAGAAATGTGTCTTTCTCGATAACAATTAACCTGTGTATTATTGTGTATTTATTGAAGACTCTACCCTCCCTGTACAGATATTAAAAACCAAGCACATCGTTAGGACGACCGTACACGCTGTAAAAAAAAAAGAAATGTAATTTTACAGTGAAAATACTGGCAGCTATTTCCAGGTAGAAACGTTATTTTACAGTTTAGCATTAGATAGCCAGAACTTATAGAGACTGCAAGTTTGTGACCACTTTTTCCCTGAATACTATCTGACTATAGCACTCGGTCAATTTAGTGTTCAATAATAAAATTGGCTTAATAGGTACCGCCGTTTACATTGGATTTACCCCAATTGTAAAATTTCAGATCGAGCACCGGAATCCAAGCTGTCAGCATTACTGTAAAATAAGGATATTTTTTAAAATTTAGTTTGTTAGAGATGCATATTTTATTCACGCGTACTTTGAGGCTTTTTACTGAGGGAAGCTGTAGAGATGCTTTACTTTACTTTCCCCAAAATTCAAATATCTAGAGCTTACACTGAGTGAAAAAATTGGAAATAATTGAATTCATATGAAGAAAATTGAAAGTTTGGGGATTTTAAAGAATACGGGTTTTCTGTGAACAAATTACCGCACTCCAACAGATCGGTAGGGAAGGGGCGGACGGAAGCTAAGATTATCCGAAGCCGAAGACGTTGCACTATTTACACGAAGGGAGGAAGTTATCCCGGCAGTGAATATGGCTTATCTTCACCCCCCCCCCCCACTTTGACACCCCGTTTTCATTTGAGCATAGGCAATTAACAGGCACTTGTGTGGACAATAGGAACCGCGATATTACGATAATTTTACACCATCCCGAACAGTTGTAGTTCTACAGCAAATCTGTTTCGTCTGTTTCCTTTTCACTATCATAAAAATCAAATCGTGAAGCCAATACTTTTACAATTAACCTTCCTTACCCTTACCCCCCCCCCCCCCACCATTCTAATCGATCAACTTTCCATCCCTCCGTCATCTTGTGTTCCCTAGATCATAGGTTCCAGGAAACACATAAACTAACCTGCAAGTTCGTTTACTCCTTGTCCATAAGCCCACGATTCTCTTCTGCCCGTACATTTTAGGATGACATGGTGTTGCATGCTTGAAGCAATTCGAGAACACATTTTACAACGCGCGCAGTACTACCGAATCGGGACGAGGTCTGATCATTATTCCAAAGGGTCGTTATTCCGAAAGTTCATTATTCTGAACTAAATATATGGATCGCTATTCCGAAGGGCTGTTATCTCGGAGGTTCATTTTTTCGAATCTCACATAAGGACCGTTATTTCGAAGGTTCGTCATTCCGAATCTAATATTGGGACCGTTATTCCGAAGGTTCGTTATCCCGAAGGATCGTTATTCCGAAAACTCTAAAAAGAAGTCTAAAAGAAGTTGGTTAAAAAAATTCACTGCTCACGTATGTTAAATATCTGAAATTGGGTGAAGTTTTGCCCAATATGTGTTGTTTATTTGGTTACCACAAAGGATGGTTACCCAATTAAGTGGTAAAAACCTCTTGGATAACCCATTTATCAACAATTATTGGGTAAACTTTAACCAGTTTCAGGTATTCGACATACGTGACCAGTGTTGGTAAGTTTTTTAACCACCTTTTTAAGAGTATCAGTTTATGGAAGTGCTACCTCCAAACAGAGAGCTAGAGGATGGCTGTCTGCTCCAATATGGTATTTCTCTCAGTGCTTTTTACATGAATTCATCTCCAAATTAATATCCACCCATGCATCATCTTGGCCAGGATTCGTTGGTTATAACTTATTACAATAGTCCAAAACACCTTGGCGGTTTCAACTTTCGTGGAATTTTCTATTCCACAGGATATTGTTTGACAAAAAGCGGGGCAAAATACCATATAAAAACTTATTTCATATCTTGATTGATAATGTTTAGAGCGTTCGGCAGACGCCTCAGCTTTAACACACCGCAAAGAAGAACTCCTTTTTAACGAATCTGATTGGTCTAAAGTTGTTCTTATCTCTCCATGTACAAATCATGTAATAGACACGTTGGAAAACATTGGTTTGCAGTGCATGCTGGGAAGAAACGTGTTCTACAACAGAGACTGCACGTACAAGATTAGTAATTTAATAGTCATAGAATCATCTGGAAGTAAAGCACCACCACTCTGCTGATATGAACGAGAAACTGACGTTTTGCCGAAGAAGATACTGTACTCTAGCTTGACTTAAATTTGCATTTCTTTAACGAAAAAGTTGAATAATGTGACATTTCAATTTGTCTATGTTATCTTTTGTGACTATAGTCTTGGCCAAAACGTTATTAATATTTGCAATTACTTTATACAATAGGCAGATAGGGGCGCTTGCCAGTTAGACTAGTGAAAGTCATGTATAAGAGTTGATGGTGAACGTAATCAGATATAATAAAGAGGGTGTGTTGTATGCACGAGTTATTAATAGACCTGTATAGGAAAGACCTACAATCAGTAACTGGAAGAAAAAAGTCTTAATGCAAGGCTAGTGACTTTCCTGGCCTTTTTGTGGACTTTATCTGTTGGTAACCCCAAACTCCTTTTCCCAATCGGTTTACTCTGCTCATTCTTCTAAGTTCCGTCTTTTGGCATCTTACCAATTCCTCACTGCAAAAGGAGGGAATGGTGGGGGCCGGGCACGACCAAGGAATTTGGCAAAATTTCAAAAACCACAGACGTTCATTCATCCAAGTTCAATAGTAGCTTGATTCACAGGGGGTAAAAAATGTAAATAAACCTCTGTGTACACATAGTAAGTTGCTAAGGTGAATTGACTGTTGGTTGAGTTATTCGCCTTTGGGGATTCAAAAAGCCGGTAAGTCGGTGGCTACCGGTACTCTGTATAGATGAGCATCAATTACTACTCTTCAAAGAGTAATCTGTCATTTGTTGTCAAAATTCCTGTGGTTAAATTTCAATTGATCGAGTCCTCAAGTATGATAGTAGAGGTCGACCGGCTTACTTTGCCCTGTATAACGGTTTAGTCTGCAAATAAAAACAAAAAGCCCGCCCAAACAATCGAGTTTAAATAGATTCATCAGGCTCAGTCGAAGTTACTCCTTCAAGCAGTCTTTTACAAATATCCTTTTCTTTTTAACTTGTTTAGAGACAGACAATTAGGTTATATTCCGTTACTCAGTGAGCAATCGACATTCAGATCGATTCCTACATTTTTTGAGGGTTAGACCAAGGAGGCTCTACAAGGACCTCAGAACCTCCCTTGGAAATACGTACTTGGAATTGCCTCACTAACTGAGAGTACAGTAGGCTATATCTTTACGGTCTAGCCATGAGGATAATTGTCTTCTTTTGGAGATGGTGTACACTTTAAACACTAATTAGTCAAAACAGTGCATGAACCGACCAATCACTTTAGTCAACAATATTGACTAATATTTTGACACAGTTGAACTAGTTTCTAACAAATATTTAGCCTCCCAGACTAAGTTTTGACTGATATTCTTTATTTCATTACTACAAAATTAGTCAGATATTATCACAAATTAGTCTATACAAGTGACTAACGTGGTTAGTCAATTCTGACTCATTTGTGTTTACAGTGATATAGACCTATTCTCTACAGCACCTCCACGTTTGAAAGTTACTGCTTGCTTGCTTACTGACAAATTACAATTTAAGTTTTGTAAGAACCTGATGCATTGTTTTCAGGTAATATCATTTTGCAAGTTCAGGTGAATTATCGAGCTGAATTCGCCTTAAGTGGCTTGTCATACCAAAACAGTTGTGTGTGTGACTCTGTGTAAGGGGGGGGGGGGGGGTTAGATCTACACTCTTTCCTCACTAGCTTTACATATGACACTTGTACTTGGAATCAATGCCAACGCCTTGTTCACTGGTCCATTCTGACCGTCACAACTCAGGACCCTCGACACTACTTTAATGCAATGAACATCTTGCTGTGTAAAACTTCTATGGGTCTAGACTTACGTCTTTGATTGCATGAGTCTATTGTGACCAAATGTTGAGCGACTGGTCAAATAAAGGAATAAACATTTTGAACACCCTGAATGTACCACTATAAGTTCTAACAATAAAGATATAATCTGGACAACCCATTACATAACGGAATTTGCAGGAAGGGTCAAGCATTTTGCAGAATTTGATAGAAAGCGTTATAGGGCTATCTGGGGGTCGTAGACTTATGATTCCAATGAACCATAAACAGATCATGAACGAAGCATCATTATTTCAACTCCACTTAAAAAATAACCGGAAGAAGTGCCTTCCCATTCTGCAATAGTCCACGGTTATATGATATGGACCCTATGATGAGCACGTCATGCACAACTACTCCTTCGTTTTCTGACTCATTTTCTTTCGAAATGTCTGGATCCAACCCTGGGTGGATCTGTACGCTCGGCCCTGGTAAATTTGTAATTCTTCATATCTTGCCATTTCAATCAAAAGGGTTTCTTACCCCAGCTCTAAAAACTTTAGAATGAAACGCCGCTCTTTATGGAGTGAAATTAAAGACGAGTCTACACTTGGAGTTAAAATTGTCAACCGAAAAGTAGTTATTCTCGCCATTTTATATACATACGGTACATACTTACATACAAATATTTATATAGCGCTAGCTCCAAATGATCAAAGCGCTTAAAAACAGAAAGAGAACGGTAAAGTACAGTGCAGTTAGAAAAAGTGAGACTTTAGGAGCTTTTTAAAAGTAGTGACTGATTGAGCTTCCCTGGTATTACGCGGGAGTGTGTTCCAAAGTGCGGGGCCAGCTACGGCGTACGGAGAAAGCCTTGTCGGCAATGTGTTTCTTTCTAGACGGAACTGTTAATAGAGTTGTATCAGTATTTATAGAGTAAATATTCAGTTTTTTTTTCACTTTGATATCCCCCTTTTGGGGGTAAAGAGTGTGTCTCAACTTCCAGTTCTTTTTACGCGCTAAAAACGGACACGGCTAGACCAGCTAAACGAATAACAGTTGGCCAATTCAGGGACTGCTTTTGAAGAAATTTCCTTACTGGCCAACGATAGCACCATTACCCAATATAACCCCTAACCCCAACAAAGAATACAATCGATACAAAAACAATGGAAACAGTTAATCCAGAAATTCCTTCCCGAACAGTGTCTCACATCAGCTGATGCAGAGAGTTGCCTGTTCAACTAAATCAATTCCATTCAATGACTGCTTATTTACAAAGGGCGTGGTGTCCATCTACTAATCACAAGCTATTGTTCCATTGAAATTTTGAATTAGTGACATTGATGACAAAAGTTTAGGCTAGCAGGCGCACGGGGATAGCTTCATTTGACAAATAAATAATCATCTGTTAAAATAATTGTCCTTTCTCTAGTGTGTCACCCTGAGGCTTTGTAAATTCTATTGGGACTTTGAACGAAATGGAATTTTAATAGTCCATTCGTTTTAAGACCGGTTTTCTTTTCTTTTTTCGTTCAACATGTTGTAAATCATCGACAATTCTCACTGAGTTCAGTTATAAACTTAGGCCAACGTTAACTAAGAAATTATCTGTACAATGGCTATTTTTTAAATACATTTGAATTCTTTGTCAAGTTTAAGAGAAATTTGTGCAATCAAGCTGAATAAAGAAGTTTGCTAAAATATTGCAAACACGTAAACTTGAGTTACACTCGATTTTGGGCGCAATTGTGTTCACACAAACGCCGATATCTGCTTAGCCTGCGTAACGTCTCTGTGGCTGCAGCCCGCTTTACGTTGCTACCCCTCGGATTGCTTTTTCGTAGCGATGAGCTGAGCGAAAAGACTTCGTCCACTCCGCGAGCTAATATCTGCTGTGTTTTGCGGGCGGTTTATTATTATTATTTTATTTTAGTACAAGTAGGACCGGTTTGGGGGAATTTCCAGAAACGAGCGTATCACACAACCTCATTCACGGTTATGCCACTGGTTGGCATAGAGAATGCACAACACAAATACACTCAACCATCTATATTTAATAAGCCAGCCTGGCTCAAACCAGTACTCTCAGTACAGTATACGTAAGGAACATAACACCCTGTTTATTTTTTGTTACAGTACGGACTAACATTTACACAGCAACGTAAAACTAATATGAAAGACTTTTAGTGCCATATACGTATATTTTTCAAACATCTAGTAACAGGTTATCAATCCGTATGGTTCAACAATACGTTATAGCAGGTTAATAATCTTCTATTTGAGATCAAATAATTTGCACATATACATCAATAATGTATGCAGGTAAAAATCTGTACATATATAAGAACATATTAATAATCTGTACTTACAGATCAATTAATTATCTGTTCAAGCAGATTAGTCATCCATCTCTTTTTATAGACTATTAACCTGTAATTACAGATGACGGTTCTATAACGGATTAATAGGGTAGCTCTGTTTAACAAGGTGTTTCTTGATTGGTTGTTGCCATTGTATTGTATCGATTGTATTCTTTGTTAGGGTTAGGGATTAGGTTAGGGATTAGGCTACCGTTAGCCAGTAAGGACATTTCTTGTTAAACAGTGCCCATCGCCCGATTAATAACCTGTTCCAACTATTAATCTGTATTAACAGGTTATAAATCTGTCATTACAGATTACTTATCGTTTACTAGATCATATTACTAACCTATAGTTACAGATTAATATTTTTTGTGTACAGTTAATTTAATCTGTAATAACGGATTATGTTTATACACAGATTAATAACCCGATTAGATTAAATATTCTGTGTATACATATTATAAGAGGGTTGAACGTCATATCACCTTTTGATATGTTATAGGGCATCTGAGCATTTTGATGATATTTGCTTTGAAATCCGATGTGTGATGGTTCTCAAGATATGAGCAAGAAAATTGTCAAATTTTCAGCAAACAGTGAACTTGAAGCAAGAACATATGACATCAAATCCCCACATTAATGAACAGTTTTTTTCTTCAATTTTACAGCCTATTTTTCCTCAACAGTCCAATATTATTAAAATGTGATTGCCTAAGTGGCATAACAACTTTTGAAAAATTGGCAATGGGAGGTCATATTCCTATTAACGTCAAGGTCAACACAACAGTCTGAAAAAACAAAGGGAAACAAAGCATTCCTTGTCAATGTGAGGAAGTAATGTAGTCTCTGCTACCCCCAATATCACTTTGGAAGACAAATCCAGTAAGTTCATTTGCTGATATCTCGAGAAATGCATGTCCGATTTTGAATGGAAATTTCACCACACTGGGTAGATTTAGTTCTTCTTTCAAATATGAAAATTATTTTTTTGCTTAAACTTTCCCTTTAATAATCTGTATTTTCAGTTATTAAAATGTAATTACAAATTGTAATAATTTGTTAATCCAATCAGTAATCTGCATTGAAAGGTTATTAATCTGTCATTACAGATTATTACTCTGGTGTTCAGATTATTAATCTGTAATTACAAATAAATTATCGGTATGAAGAGGTCATTTAATCTGTATGAACAGATTATCAATCTGTCATGACAAATAAATCATGGAAGGTAATTATAGATTATAAATCTATAAATACAAATTGATAATCTATTTTCGCAGATTAAAGACATATTTTAACATGGCAATATTAGTCTTTCGTGTATAACAGTGCCATAGGTATGGTCATAAGTAATCTAGAGCTGCGATCTAGCTTTTACGACCAACGTAAGTTACTACAACTAAGCTACGCGATGTACCATGCATATACTGTAAGTTTTATTTAGGTCATGGCTTGCATGGGACCCTGTTGCCAGGAAAGAGTCGTCTGTGCTCTCACCGACAACTCCCTGCTCTCGCTGTTAAATATCGTAATGTTAGACTGTTAGATGTTAGTGTTAGTGCTTCTGATGCAATTTGGTCCAACGGTAAGAGCATCCGCCTCTCACGCGGAAGGTCGGGCTTCGCTTAGTTCCCAGGTCGAGTCATACCAAAGACTCTAAAAATGGAACCTACTGTCGTTGTGCGTGATGCTCGGCATAAGCAATGGAGTAGGGAAAACAAGCCAGTGAGCCACAACTGTAAAAGCCGGCTCGACTTGAACCAATGGGTTGGAAACTGGGCCGTAAAACTTCATCTAACTAACTAACTGATACAATTTGGGCCAATTTCTCATTTTCAGAAATATGCTGCTATCTTGCTTTGTACATTCTCTACGCAAACCTTAGAAGAGGATGAACGATGACCCATGAGGCGCGAATGATAAGTTTCATGTGATAATGTTGTATTGTTTTCGTATTGTTTTGTTATTCGTTGATGAGTTTGGACATTGGTTAGTCGCGACAGTTATGAGTTTCACCTATATTTCACCGCTCGGTGACTGCAGATGTTTTCCCGATATTTCTTGACCCGGAAGAATATAGCGTATATATCTCATTTGGGCAAGTTGCCCATTACACATTAGAGAACTCCGCCTCTTGAAAGTGGACGTCATGGCTTGATCTATAGCGTAAAGACTTGGACGATTTTTCGACAAAAAATAACAATAGGCGGTCACTGGATCGTGTAATCTGCAACAGTGTTGCTTTTTGTCAGTTATGCAACAAGTCAGGACTTCAAGGACACAGTAAGTTTGTCCAAGTTTCGAAGGGAAACGGTTCTCTAATGATTCATGTGTGTGCCTTGTACACGGTTCCCCCGAGTTTCAGTAATGTATGGGCCTACTGAAACATTGCCTTTGTAATCGACAGAAACTGAATTAAGTACTTTCTGAACAATTCAGACGATCAAATTCGTTTGTCGGAATTAAAACCAAAATCAATTACAAAAATAATTTTATGATTAAAACTTTATTTTAAATGTTATAATTTTGACATAAAATTGTATAAATTTCATTTAATACCTTATAAGCCTAAATTTGTTTTGCAATATCAAACTAGATGGAATGATCTTATTTTAATGATATAAAGCGGCTCATTTAGTTGCTTTATGAAATTCACCAAATTTTTCCAAACCTTTAAGTTTTCTTCAAAAGAAAAAAGAAGAGAAAAGAAGAAAAAAGGAAACAAATTGAACAGCCGGTCAAACCCTGCGTCGTGTTCTGGACGGGAATCGTCTTTGTAAGCAATCCACCAATTCGAACGGGAACTCGCACATATTCACACAAACGAACATACATTGACACGCATATTTACATGCACATACACTCAAATTGACGTTTCCCGGAGGCTAATGGCTATACGGTCACTTATGTTATGTTTTGTTATACTTTTTCTCCTTCCTGTGGTTTTTTTTGTTAATCTACCGGAATTAATTTGGGGGCAAACATATCATTCTTCAACCCCCTGATATTTTCATTGAGGTGGCGACTGTTCCCCTTGACTAAGCTGAAATAGAACATGAATTCGAGAGGAATAAATCACTAGAACATAAAATACTATGGTGTAGCCTCATTTTGAAAATTAAACGAAGTAAGTGGTGAAAGTATGACACATGCGTAGCGTCACATGCCAGTGTACGTGATTATTGCACTTGCAAGTTTTCGACACTGCACTGGAATGGGTTTGCTTTGTTTTCGGCGATTTCCGAAACAGTCAAAAACAGGATGTCGAACAAAGCCAATAAAGCTTAACTTTCAAAAACCATTAAATCGAAGTGGCATTTGTTACTTTTTGAATGTGGAAACATATAGGTGCAATATCAAAACCATAACATTTAGGTCGGTCATACCACTCTGCATGGACGGTACCGTAAGTGTGATATTAGTGGTTTCTACCATTCACTTACCATGAGAACTATTGACAGTTAACTCTGTCTTCAGTATTTCAAACAATGAGAGATAAACTTGTACTATAGTTTATGTAAGCATAACCACCCGTATTTCCGTTCTTATCGGTTATAAAAGTATACATGAGGGTTATCTTCATTATTCAAGTACAAGTTGTGACACATTTTGATGTTTCTTTGACTACTAAAAACTCAGAGTTTTAATTTGTCTAGACTGATTTCTTTGAAACTGGTGAGTTCCAATTGAGGGAAGATAAAGAATTTATCCCCCCCCCCCCCAATAACTAGCTTATTTTGGGGAAAACACGACTTTCACATAAGACAGTGACACAACACGTGACACAAAAACACATTTCTGACATTAATTCCATACATGAGTCTCTTTCATAACACTTAAGATGGTTAGTTAGTTAGATGGAGTTTTAAGGCCCAGTTTCCAACCTATTGGTTCAAGTCGAGCCGGCCACGGCCTTTTTTCCAGTTGTGACTCACTGGCTTGTTTTCCCTACTTCATTGCTTACGCGGAGCATCACACATCACAACGGCAGTGGGTTCCATTTTTATTGTCTTTGGTATGACTCGACCTGGGGATCGAACCCGGGACTTACGCATGAGAGGCGGATGCTCTACCGTTAGACCAAACACGCGGGCGGTCAGAATGGGTATGGGAGGGGATGTATACCATACAAAAAAATTATACAAAATGTGGACTGTGTTTTAAATTTCCAAATAATGAAACTCTCATCTCACTGAATACTTCTAGGATGACGATTATTCAGTTTAAAATTGGTTTTGTTAGCCAAAACGTAAGTGGGACACATTTTTTGCATTTGTTTTGGTATTTTTATTCTGTTGCAATTTCTCTCCGCATTGTTTACCGAATGAAGCAGCTCAAAGACTAAATAATTTGCAAACTTCTCGAGAGAAATACAAAACTAATCAGGTCAATAATATTGGAAAAAGAGTTAAAAGTCGCGCCTGTAAAGTGTGGCACGAAAGTTAACATGTGAAACATCTTTGGTCATTATGTTTCGATCGAGAAAATGTCAACATTTTTCAAGCAAGTGTTTGATTGTCATAATCCATGCTCAGTCAACAATTTCATGTCGGACTCTAAAGGAAAATCAACTTTAACACAAATAAAAATCCATATTTTGAGGTGCAGTTCTCGATATCATTCGTTTGGCCTGAAAATGATTCCTATCCCCCAAATTTGGAAGACTGGAAAGACCTCGACACAAATTTTGCGGTAATTATAAAATTACCCTTAGTTATTGTGAAAAAATAAAAACACTCATAAAAAAAATAAATTTGAAAATATCGTTTTCTTTTCCTTTTATACCGTACATAGTACCCTAGTATCATCTTCTTATCTTGCCAACATTGACCAAAGTAAAGCTTGAACATTTTCGGGATGGTAAATTTTATACAGTATGAAATTCAAGAAAATTATATTTTTGTCCAAAAATGGCAAAAGGGGGCTCAACATTTTTGTTTCAACAGTTCCAGTCCCCTGACATTAATCCGTATTCCGTACTTTATACCGTACTACCGTACTGCATGCGGGTGCCAAATTGATTGTACTGCATTAAAACGTCTTTGGTTGCCTAAACAACCCCTACTTTTATATATTTACACTGATGATTCTTCTTTTTTTCCTCTTTTGTTTCCCTTTCTTTGTTATGCCTAGTTCGTCTACGTTTTCTTTAATTTGATTTTGTGTAGATTGTTGTATTAGTGTTAATTACCTTTTTATTTGAAGGCTTAATTCTCTCACCTCAAAACAGTATCAATTCTCCTAACATACTTACTGAAGCCCCTCCCACAACTGTATGAAACTCCTTCTCATCCAGACAGGATCTCAGTTTATTGCTTCAGGTGGGGTTATGAGTAAACAAGACCCCAATGTATGGTCTTTGAAGACATTCTCGGTACAGTACATGCTGTGTAATATGACCTACAGTTCTGTGCCTCTTTTGAACTTGCTGTCAATCAAAGAGCTGGGCCAATTGATAATTTCTGTGGACTACTACAAAAATTATTAGTTTGGTTGCCTTTAAACTGAGTCAGGCTAGCTTTGATAGCAGATTTTTCTGTTTTGCAGGATCTCTCACGGTTTTGCTTTCACATATGATTCTCTTTACCTTTTTATCTTGGTTTGTATGAAAAAACAAAAACAAATTTGAATTAAACTGAATTGATTTGAATGGATGTACAAAAAAAAAAAAAAACGCAGAAATCTGGAGGGCATGGGGAAAACCACGTGCCTCGAACGAAAGAAATACGAACACAACAGCATGTAAAACCATGTCTTTTTCTCTCCACCATAGTGACTGGTAAAATTATAGTCCGGTAGACCGGTTTCGTTGTTACTGGTGGTGCTTACACCACTACACGGTGGAAAAACACCAAAACGTGGATAAATCTTCATTAATTTAACCAAAGCGTTTCTTTGTTTTTCTAAATATACTTACCTGCCGGAAAAGCAATGGGAAGGCATAGTACTTGTTCAGTGTGCGCTTGGCCTAAGGAAAGGTCATTGTCCTCATTTATGCCGTTACACAAGGGTACCTATATGAACCAAGAAAAGTTATATTAACGACGATGGGTACCACTGCTAGCCAAAAAGGGTTAAAATGTCACGCCACAAAACATTCTACCTGGAAATCCGTCACAGGTGGTACAGTAGTCGTAACGGGATTACTGGGTCACAAGAGGCCTATTTCAGGACAATTCATAACCAACAAATCGAACTACCCTAAAAATGTGAAATCTAAGATCAAATTTCATAATATTTAGTCTTTCAAAACGATAAAGACGTTCCATGGGTTAAAGGGTTGTAACGTTCAAAAAGTCTTTATTGGCTGTATTATCGCACCTGGTGTATAGAAAAGTCACATCGAACAAGCCGCATAAATATAGCGTGGTCATTGGTCCGTGTAGCGATTTTTACTTGGTCAAGTAGTGGTCGAGAAGTTGGTAAAAAATGTTCACTTGTCACATTTTGCTTATTAAAAGAATAATTCAGAAACAATTATATATTTGATATGATAAATAGGTACAAGCATTCCGGTGTTTCATTCATTTCCCATGTTCAGTTCCCAACATGTGGGCAATTGAAATTGACACATTTCTACGAAAAGTGAACTTGAAGTAAGCAGGTGTGATGTCTTGCATGGATTCACATTGTTGGTCAATGTTTTGTTTTTCTTTATTTTTCATCCTAAATAAGTTTGATCTTGAATTGATTGGGGATTCTATATATGCCTAAGACATACATTTTTAAAAAATCCCTTTGCTCGAGATGCCCTTATGGTACCAATGCATCAGAATTTGGTTGTATTCATTGGTGGTTAATTATATAAAAACCACAGACCTCGTATACATGGACAGAGCATACTGAATGATATTCTTCCCCATTCAATCTTAACTTTTGTTTAAAATATAACAGAGTCATCGTCAAATCAGACGATTTATAGCTTCACGACGGCCATCTTTGTGCGCCTTTTTTTCCTAGTCTGTGGCGACAATCTACGGATAGGACGTACACGTTACATGCTCTGCCCATGTAAACATTGGCTAACAATCTGAATCGATGACATTACGCCTGCTTGCTTCTAGTTTCATCTGTGAAGACAAATTTTCACATTCAATTGCTGATGCCTCCAGTCTAGAACCGAACATGGGAAATTGGTTAAAAAATACCAAAATGTTTAGCATATGTTCCTCTTTAACATATCAACATATCAAAAATGAATTTGGCTTTCGACTTTTCATTTAAAAGGCCAAACCTCTCACCCCAAACTACAATTTTGGTACGAGGGTACCAAAATTCTCAATTGGCTCAGCTCTTTGATTGACAGCTACGGTAATTCAACCAATGCAGAGTGCCAAAGCTCCCATTACACAGCATGAACGGTACTGAGAGTGTTTGAATTATATGAACTGAGTTTTCTATACTCACATTGAAGCAATAAACTGAGATTGTATTCTAATGAGCATGAATTTCAGACAATTGTGGGAGGGGCTTAGGTAAGAAGGTTGGGAGAATTGGTACTGTTTTGGGGTGTGAGAACTGGCCTTTAACCCTTTACCGTTGTGGTCTAGCCGAGCTGCACGCCTGGGTCCAAAAGGACCCCAACAACGGTAAAGGGTTAAGGGCGCTTGCAGACCTCTACATGCTATATGGGTCGTGTACGTAGTGAACAGTACTCCTCGTTACCGACGGTTGTGTACAATCAACTTTGTGTACTAGTCTGGAGGAAGACCCTGATGTACTACTGACACAACGACCAAAATACCAAATGAATTATTCGTAGTAATCGGTATCAGTAATTGTAGGGGTCATGCACCCAGGGAGGTGTGATTAGTAACACCTCCCTGATGCACCGACGTCACTGCGTTGCGCGTCTTCCTGTTTTGCCAGGACCGAGGAGTCCACTGTACAACAATTGCTTAAGGTGCTTTTGTGCGCGCGAATCAGTAAGACTCGTACTGCGCATGATCATTTCAATTCAGTATGCCAGATTGAAATGCGCTGACGTCACGTGCATAACTCTGTACCCGAGAATGAACCAAGAGAGTTAAGAGAGCCGCATTCTCTGAGTCGGGGCCAGGCTACTAAGTTTTTTTTTTAATTATTTACTCATCATTGGAGGAGATTTAATGTGAGCTTCCGCGCCTGTCGCAATTTTTGCCCTGAATGACAGCAAATTCTTAAAGGCCTGATCCTCTCACCCCAAACAGTTAGTATAATTCTCCTAACCTACTTACTTAAAGGGCGGGAGCAGCCATCCCTAATTGAAGAAGTCTAGTAGACTGTTCAGTTTCATAATTGGCTGTTGGGAGTCATGTGACCATGTTTTTCTCTTTAAATGTGAAATTTACCAGAAATAACTGCTTGGTTTATCTTGAATATGCATTACAGCATTACTAAAGTCATAAAATGTAATGAAAGATACTTTGAAGAGAAAAAGATGAAGATTGTGTTATTTAGCTTTTTTTTTCAAAATAAGTTTGGGGGACCACTCTTTACCTTTAAGCCCCTCCCACGACTTTTTAAAATTCATCCTCCTCCAGACACAACCTCAGTTTATTGCTTCACGGTGAGTATAGGGGTTTCCCCGACTAGGGTTTGTGAAGAAAACGCTCACCGGACTTTTACTTCTCATAAGGTATTTTAAGTCTTGCCTTTCTATCTGCCTACTGGGCCAACAAGGGGGTGGTGACGAACGATGGAATTAGTTCATTTCTCCTCAATCTGGTTAGCTAAGCGATAGCATTCATAAAGCTTACAAATTCTGTCATGTGAATCTTAAAACTATGATGATGGCGTGCTTCGCATAGGCATAGCAGAGCCGTATATTAGCGGCTCTGAGGCAAAGATCATAAAATAAGCAAACTTAAACTTTCTATGTTGCACACATTGTGTTATCAGGCAGTCAGGTTAGGAGAACATCGTATGGGACTTTTCCCATCCTTGCGAAATTTAGGGAAAGGTATATTTTACTGCTTGCGTTTCTCTAGTGAAGAGCATTGATAGAAACAGTTGATAACAGAGATTTCTTCAGTAACACCAAAACTTGCTACAAAACTCGACCCCAGTCGAACAAAATAAAATAGAATTTATTTTAACCCATGGAAGAACTACTTCCATGTTTTATCCTAGCCCGCGGAGCGGACGAAGTTTTTCGTTCAGCTCATCGCTACGAAACACAGGGACGACAGCTTAAGGGGGCTGCAGCCACAGAGGCGCTACACAGGCTAGCTTTATCCCGACAAGCGCTAGTGTGTGCTTTCAATAGATTTATTACACTGTCAGTATTGTATTGACGTACATTTCCTTTACAGCGTCGCACTAAGAGACATTTAGTTTGTTGGCTCTGCCGGGTCACCCCACTCTATAGGTGATAGGTTCATAAGGTAATCCAACAGGACAATAATTCAAAATGAGACTTTTTATATACAGTGCATGACACTTGTCGAATGCAAAGCACTACAAAAAGGTGAGAAATAGGTCTTCATCAGTTTCGATAAAAGGGAAAGTTAATGTAAAGGTCAATTCTGTCTGGTTTTTTAGGATATCTATGATTCTGCTCTGGTTGTTTAGGATATCTATAATTCTGCTCAAAATGCAAAAGAACATCTTAGTAGTTGCTCAATTGAAAGAAACATCCCATTTCCAATTTTTTTAGTACATTGTTTACACTTTTGACACGAAGAGATTACATCTTATTTTTACAGATAACCGATCGTCTACTCTGATTCGTTATTACAATCAACTAGAGGTCTTAAAACTTAGAAACCGGAAGTTCTTGGATGCTGGGGATCCAGGGTCACTTTCTTCTGTAAATGTTGCTTTTCAAAAAGAGCATTCGTCAAATCTATAAATATTTTATATGATATAACTTCCTTATTTATACTTGGATCAAATTCGTCTTGAAAAAAAAAAAAAAACAGGCTAAGTTTGGGGCCAAGGGGCAGTCCTCGACAAATATCGAAAAACCAACTCTCCAGCTGGCGAGTGGGATAAAAAATTAGCCTATACTCGCCAGAATGAAGGAGGCCTATATCCTCGCCACGTAATTTCAGAGTTGACTGTAAAAGGCGAGTTGGCAAGCGTTTTTACTTAGACTTAGCCGACTTGCTTTGAAATACCATTATTTGCCAAACATGAATTAAATAGTGTACTTTCTCATTTAATTTTTGTGTCAATTTCGTCTTGAGGCACCGATTTCCTAGGGCAGCCTCTTCTGACTTTCCAGAAATATTTCTATGCGCAGTCATCCATGTCTACTAAACTAGGAGGTTAGTAGCCATATTGAAGTCAGGGAATTAATCCCACCGACGTAGATTTTGTAGACGACTCTTTTCAATAGAAACCACAGTAGAAAAAAATGACCTTCATAGCAGGACTCACCCTTTCGTTTGACATACTTTAAACGTGGTATAACGAGTCCAGCTGATAGAGTTGCTGGAGTAAATCACACCCACCGTGCCTACAACAGGAATGTACTTTGTCACAATTGCATGACAACTCCGAAATGGTAATATATGGCAATTTTCTGCTCCCTCACTTGAAACGAAAGTGTCAAAAATTTACGTGTTTAGTGTATGGGTCAAACTTCGATATAAATCCTACCTCTGATCATAAGAATCCGTTCTTGACATAGATCACAGGTTGATGTTTTATAAGAGATCCGACTTAGACTTTGAATGAAAAGAAGTAAAATTTAACTGACACAGAACATAGACGATACAATCGGTTTGTTATTCTTCTCACGAATCTTGCAAAAATGTTTACATTGAACTTTAAATATGAGGGAAGTGCGTGTTTTTTTATGAGATTTCTTGAGATTTTTGAACTTTCGACAGTCAAGTAATACCTCTTGACTGCTTGATGGAAAAACTGGTCGAGCTTTCTGATTTTATCGGTAGCTTAAGACGTAATAGGGCTGTATTTTTGAAAGAAAATGATGTAATTCGTAGAAGTAAAACAATATTTTTTAAAAGACAGCCTAAGACTTTTGTGCATTTCTTTAGAATCTCTTCTTACCACAAGTTGTCAAAATGCGACAGGAAAATGAATTGAATGTCATGAGATCGTCCATTCTATAATCAAAGAAACTGGGTTAGACAGAGCTTAAGTTTTAGGGAATGCTGGAAACGTTCAATACAATAGATAAAAAGTCTTTGTTCTATTCTTTGTCAGCGGTACGATAACAAAGGACAGAATCGGAAACCATTTGATATCATATCATATTCATTGCAACCACGGTACACGGGTTTGAGCACGTTTTACTGTCTCTGCTTTGTTGGCTTTTGGAAAATTTAATTCAGTCTTGCGACATAAACATACATCATTTAGTTAACTTCAGCAAGCGAAACCTTTACATATTTGTTTGTCATGATACGGTACGTAGGCTTGCACTCTTCTTGGTTATAGGTGGTATAATTCAAATTGAACACTCCATATCTCGTTGCGAAACCTCAATCACGGCGCGTTATTACTAAGGACACGTGGTAAAGGTTACGTCCATTGCTTATGCTGAGCACCAAGTACAAAGGCAGTAGGTTCCCTTTTAAAAGTCATATGACCCGGTCAGGACTCGAACTTCCGATCTCCGGATCTCCCGACCTACAAAACTCCCGACTGCGAACCGTGGTTAAAAAGTGCCGAATTGCATGCAGTTAGCCTTGCGTCAAAACAGAGAACTTCTTCTAAAGCCACGGTCATCTCTGCAACGAATTCGGATAGGATTTTGATCCCATTTTTTCGGGTTTCAGTTTTGTTAAAATCTTCTCCATCTCTGGTCGAAAAGAGTAAAAAAATTGCCAACATGTGAAAATATATCAGTTGTTTCTCCACACCATGAAACTTAATTTATGCTAATTATTTCGTGACGCCTCATCGCTTGACAGATTTTATCGGTGTGACGTCACGAAAAAGTCAGTTGGCATTTAATTGATTTTTTTATTTTTATAATTTTTAATTCCGATATGAATTAGTTGTAGGCGCGGCTTTGCAACTCCCTCACTGAGATTAGGGCGATGGCAGCCTAGTTATTTTCTGCAGCTTCTGCCAGTAACTTTTTGTATCCTACACAATTCTAAAACACATGCATACAACCGGTAGACAAAACGCCCTCACTGTGATGTCTCATTACAACTATTACAATAACAACATCAGTTTCACGCAGCGTAGTTGGCACGCACTCTCGTTTTATAAAGTCTGAGCAGTGAAAACCATAAAGCGTGATAAAAGTTCCTATTAAAGGCATATTGCTGGAGACAAAAATCATTTTTTTCAAAATATGCAGAAAATTTTCCCTTTCAGGAAGTGAAAACTACATTTCAGTAGCATATAGCGTTCGGAAAATACAATTTTTTACAGAGATTTGTTTTAAAATAACCAAGGTACAACCGGGATTTTTGGTGGGATAACAATTTTTTGAAGGCTGTCCAAAAGTCGCCCCCGATTCGCGCCACGATAGTGTGTCTTTAAAGTGAGATATATTCAGGTAAGGAAAGGGTATTTGAGACTTGAGATTTGAGACTTACAAGGCCCGGGCTAAAACCACCAGAACATACCAACCAGTGGTATTGTAAAATTTATTGACGTGTTGACCAAGACTAAATTGCAATATGACTGTTTACCCCGATAGGCCTAATGGTTCCTTATTACGGTATGCCACGTGCTTAGGTTACATATTAGAGTCGTTGGAAGCAGTAGCCAAGGGGGTTGAAACCCTTATGACCCAAGCTTGAAAAGAATAATGGCAAATATAAAAGCATTGGAAAAATGTAAATTTTTACAAATGATTTGAGACACAAATATTTCGCATCTTGAGACCAAACAACAGTGGCGAAGCTAGAAATTCAAAACTGTGGAGTCCAGAGCACATTTTGAGGGGGCCATATCCAAGATGCTACTGACATGCGCCTTTGACATTAAACATAACACCAAAAAAAAAAAAAATTGGGAGGCCTAACGGAAGTTTGGGGACCTATGCCCCTGTGGCTACGCCAATGCCTACAAACTCCTCCACAGGAGGACGGAAGTGACACCTCCCCTTCTTAGACCTCTCCTTCGTGTTACAATCCAAAATACCCCCCCCCCCCCATTTTTGAAATCCTGACAAGTTTGTCCCTCAGAGTCGTGCAAATAACTGTGGTATAGAGTGTCCTAGTAACCGTAACATCATGCATTGCTGCTGGATACTGCACTATCAAAAATGCTGTTTATCGTCATCGGTGGAAAAAGTTAGGATCCTGAGGGAGAGGGCCCCTTTCAGGGAAATTTGGCCATCTGGGGGATGGTAATTGTAGGGAATTTTCCTTTTCTGTACATGAAAATATGTGAAGAGCTGTGGAAAATGTTACGTCCTTCTTGGGAAACATGACAACATTTTTTCATCCCGATCATGCATATTCGTGGAGAGTTCCAATCCCTGGTCAAGTCGATATTAACTGACAGACGTTTTGCTTTACCAGACTGAAAAATTATTCAAAATATTGAACTTTTATTCATAAAATATGTCCATTGATAAATGTATGAAGGATTCCTCCGGCACCCGTAGCAGTTGTGAATTCAGTGGACATTTTACTGAGCCCGGTGATGTTCGTTCCCTGGCTGTAGGTAGATACCATACATCTGTACGCTTGTACAAACAGCGTACATGCAGCCTACATTTAACGTTGTGACCAAGCCGAAGTTGAAAATTTTCTCAACTCGTTTGTTTCGAAATTGAAAAATTTCCCAACTTGTCAGTTTCGAGAATTTGAAAGTTGCAAAACCTTTCTGTCCTTTTCAAACTTCCAGCTATAACTTCTTTAAATACTGGTATCTGCCTATGTTGAAATTATAAGGCTGAATAATATATGAGAAAACTTTGTGAAATTTGAAGGTAGTGTAATATGTCAGCAAAATGACATGACTTCACTTGGCTATGGGCATTTGTAAAACATGGACAGAGCCAAACAGAACAAAACAGGGCCAAACAGAGCCAAACAGGGCTAAACAGAGCCAAACAGGGCCAAACAGAGCCAAACATACCCAAACAGAGCCAAACAGAACCAAACAGAGCCAAACAGACCCAAACAGAGCCAAACAGAACCAAACAGAGCCGAAGCCTATTTCAAGTTGTGAGTCTCTACAAAATAACATCACACATAATGGCATAAGGTGCAATTTTTAAAGTCTTTGGTATGAACAGGCCCAGGCTGGAAATTGGTCCTCTGACCAGGGAGCTCCCTGCTCTGACCTCCGAGTCAGAGCCTAATGTCTACCAACTAGACCACACATCTTGTCCTAAAAATATATAGAGAGATGGCCTAAATAAAGAAGAAAAACAGTAATAAAACAGTATTACATGTATTTAATACCCTGTTCATGTCACAGAATGTCGTCCTCAGGTTGGCAAGACATAAGGATGTATCCCCATCCCTCCAGAATTGACATCCCTGCTTGATATTGGACTAAACTGTACAGAACGAATTTTCATATTATATATGCTAAACCCATGAAAAACAGAAACATGTTGATCCAACATGGCAACAACTACGGTATTTCTACAGCAGATTAAAGTTTTACTTTTGTTCTGTTTGGGTCTGTTTGGCTCTGTCCATGTTTTACAAATTTGAAGGGAACCATTTGTAAACCATGGACTGAGCCAAACAGAACCAAACCTAAACCTTCCATTAAATAACTTTGGTAGTGGCAATCAGTTAATGTAAGCTATGGGTGTAGTTTAAATATGATTTGAGAATTCCTACTTGACATAGTTTGGCTCTGTTTGGCCCTGTTTGGCTATGTTTGGCCCTGTTTGGCTCTGTCCATGTTTTACAAATTTGAAGGGAACCATTTGTAAAACATGGAAAGAGCCAAACAGAGCCAAAACTAAACCTTCCATTAAATAACTTTGGTAGTGGCAATCAGTTAATGTAAGTTATGGGTGAAGTTTAAATATGATGTGAGAATTCGTACTTGACATAGTTTGGCTCTGTTTGGCCCTGTTTGGCTCTGTTTGGACCTGTTTGGCTCTGTTTGGCTATGTTTGGCTCTGTTTGGCCCTGTTTGGCCCTGTCCATGTTTTACAAATGCCCCTTGGCTATTACGGGCTGAACTTTCCTCAACAAAAATCTGTTGATATTATTTCAACATCTTTCACTGTTCTCAAGATATACCTCTTCAAAGTTCAAATGTTTCTGAAGCAACTTGTTGCTTATGCTTAAACAATGATGTGAAGTGTTGCACAGTGTTGACATTTCTTGTTAGCCATGTATTAATTAACTTTTAATTACTCATCAGATAGTTTATGGTTTAGTTATTGATACTGATGATTTTGAAGGACACAATTTAAACTTCCAAAACCAAACAATCAGGACAAACTTATGTAACAACTGACATCACAAGATTTGCATATTGAGGTAATATTTATTAATGAGTGAGTGCAAATCAGAAATTGCCCTGTAAAATGCTTAATTTTTGAGGGATTTTGATGGGAATTGCGGCTATTTTCTTGGTTTTTAATGCTTTTTACATTAAATACCCAATTTTGTAATTTTTATGTCACACGACCTTTAAGCACTTTCGGTTGAAGAGGCTCATTGAGTTGATACCAATACCTTAATGAGCGTGCACGGGTCACTACCACATGACAATGCTTACAGTTAGCATGTAAGTCAATTTTCATATCCAATAGTCACGGAACAGGTTAAAATTTTGAATGTTGTTGTGTCCGGACTTGAAACGGTTTTGTGCACAATTTGAAAAACTGTCTGGTCACGAATTTTTGAAAACCGAATTGAACCGTTAATTACTCACTCATAAAACAGTTATTTGTATGTAGGATATCGGGATTGTCTAAGTTTGACCATTTGTCATTGATATGGGAAGAAAAATTAACAGGTTTGGAAAAAATTTGTTGGATTTCACCAACCAACTCAATGAGCCGCTTTAATGCAAGAAACTTCGCGTGAGAAACTTTTTGTAGAGACACCACCCGAAGGTGAATCAATGGTCATCTCTGGGTATACCTACGCCCCCTTGGCTATTACAACTAGTCTCGTTGTTTGATCAAGTTTATATTGTAAATGGCAACTTGCCAAAGTTAAAATTACATTTTTCAAATTTTGGCTTGGACCGGATATTTACCGTGGCAACCATCAAAACTTTAGGAATGCATTTAACTTCTGTAAAAATCTGGAGGTAGCCCCAATTTTATTTTTTCATGATGACAGATGTACAGAACTGGTAGCTGCGAAGAAAAGTTATCACGATGCCAAAATGTTTGGTTTTGTAAAGATACTGAGAAGAGTATTGAAATATGTAACATTGTCATTCTGGAATAAATTACATTTATCAATGAATGACAAAACAGAGAAAACTTCTCCACTTCTAGATCGTGGAATAAGTTGAGTAGAGTTCTAAAATTATTTCCAGTGTCACTTGATAAGTTTTATAATGAAAGTATGCATCTTCGATTTGGAAGCAAGAGCGATGGGCCTTCGAAAAATCTTGGCACTCCAGAAAAGCTTAAGAACAAAATTACTGTTACCATCGAGGAAGCATGGTTGCATATTTCACTTCCCTCTCCCCTATTTCGTCCCATCCGAAACTGAATTTGAAAAACGATATAAAGTTTAATGAAAAGTATGTAATTCATGTGAGTCTGTCTATACATTTTGTGAAAAAAGGGAAAAAATGCAAAAATAGGTTGATGGAAAACAGAAGGCGACCAATGTTTGCGCTTGGTTTCATTATATTTCAATATTTATTTTGAACATTTTTTTAAATTTATTCATGGTTTCAAATTGCATTTTTAGATTTGGTACGAGAAGGAATATGGCATTATATAATTGTACACTATGATGAAACGATGATACTGCTTGCAGGGTAGTATACATCCATAATTGTAAAGGGGTTTGCTAGAGAAATTTCAAATATGTGAACTTCGTGAACCTAATGGATATATAAACCGGGTACTCGATTAAATTTGAATAAATGAATAAATGCAACAATGGCCATTATTTTATTTTACATAATTTGTAGGAGCTGGTTTCTCGTGATAGATGGAGGTAATAGTCATGTCTTATTTTGTCATGCAAATTGGACAATCTTCCACTAACGTCCTTCAATGGAAAATAAACATTTTGGCTATGAATAGTAACAAGACACAACCATGTAATTTTTATGAACATTTATAAATAAGGAATGCGAGATAGGTGACTGCATTTGAAATTTAGAGAGAAGGGGTCAAGGAGTGATAATGTAGGCGACTTCATTCAGGCTATATTTGTGTTTGAATGAAGTTGTGGTAGGCTATGAAAGGATTATCAATGCGCGAGAATTGAAGCCAATGTTCTATCGAGGAGCAGACATTCTGTACAAAACTGTGAGAAGTTAGATACATAAAAATGAGAATATTCTGTGCCATTCAATTTGCTGTTTACAAACTTAGTGTAGAAAAAAGCCATCGTTGTGCCCCAAATAATCTTTTTTATAGCAAACGTTTAAAACAAGGTTATTTTCTTCTAAGAAACACAAAGTTACCGTCACATCTTTTAAATGGATCAATGGATCACCAATTTACCTCTTTGTTTTTCCCGCCCTTTCTGTGCGATACCGTGTCTTGCCCCTTACTGCATATGAGGTTCCTTTTTAACATTGCGATATGAAAACAATTCCCTTCGTTTGAATATATTAATTGATGAATTTTCGTATAAATTTTGTTCAGCGTTGGCACTAAAATCCTTTGATGTGTGTTATATAATGTTTCAGCACACCCTATCCGAATGTGAAAGAAAGAAATGAGTAAGCGGCTACCGAAAATATAAAATACGGATAAAATGTCAATAACATATAAATATAACAAAGGTGTGCTTTCTGCAATGTTGGACGAAACTGTTGGGACACTTTTCATATTATTCGTCAATTTCAGTTATAGTAGGCTAACATGAAACCCCCTTTCTTTCCAATGTTGTGTCAAGAAGAATGGCTCTTTGCCGTGAACAGCATAACAGTGGTTAACATTGGAAGAGGTAGCGGGGTGTCCCAACAAGTTTTGTCCAAGATTGTAGCTATTTCTCGCTTGCTATAGACCTTTAAATATCGATCCCAAAGGGGAATTTTAGATTTCGTGAGGGATGGCTATAATGTTAAAAGAAAAGTGAAAGGCATTTCAAATATTTCTAAATGTGTACCCGATGACAGTTACCATCAATTAATAGGTCCTATGTTCATGTATAAATTACTGAGTGGGTGCCAAAATGGTGGCAGATTTACAATGGTTAATACACGCCATTGTCCTGTAGTTCACCCTGACTGGAATAAAGCGGCTTGCACTGACGTAGCAAGCACTTAAAAGCACTCTACAGAAAGCCTACGTAGCACCTCTGTGGATGCAGCCCCCTTAGGCTGTCGCCGCTCAGGTTTTAGGTAGCGATGAGCTGAACGAAAAGATTTCGTCCGCTCCGCGGGCTACTCTACAGGGGGTTTTCACAATTGGTACTGCCGGGCACAACTTAACCGTGTTTTAGAGCGACAGTCATACTGGGGTCGTCAGCTGTTTTTCAACTTTTTACACTAGCTAGCGTACCTTACCATGTTTGCCGGTCAAAAGGGGCGGGGCTTGTGACGTAAGTGGAAGCACCGACTCAAAAGGTTGCTTGCACGAAACGCGCCACGCATCACATTGGTTTAGCACACGACATTGCGTCTGCATGTATTTGTTCGTCCTCTAAAATTGAACGCGTGACTGTACTGCAATAGACCTTGTGCATATGATGTCAGAAAGCAAAAAGTACTCCCTCCTTTGGGGACCAAACAAACAAACACCGACAAATGCAGACAACCGATTTGTCAACCAGTCGAATACGTACATATTCTGCTACACGTGCAGGGTTAAGTCTTATGCGTGCATTGCCTTTCCCCCAAGGATGACGTAATTGTGTCGTCAATGGATAAGTTCTATTGGGGCACCAGGGCGAGTGTCATAAAATTTTGTCTGAAAGTGCATTTGAATTCCTTTAACATGCCGAAGTTCTATGGGAAGTTAACTGTTTTTTTGAAAAATATAGCTTAATGGAAGTATGTTAACCCCACTAGCACGGTAAGTTTAAAGGGCCAAACCTCTCACCCCAAACTACAATTTTGGCGCCTGGGTACCAAAATTTTCAATTGGCTCAGCTCTTTGATTGACAGCTAATTCAAACAATGCAGATTACCAAAGCTTATATTACACAGCATGAACGGTGCTGAGAGTGTTTTGATTATATAATTGAGTTTGCTATACTCACCCTGAAGCAATAAACTGAGATTGTGTCTGGATGAGGATGAATTTCAGACAATTGTGGGAGGGACTTCAGCAAGAAGGTTAGGAGAATTGGTTCTGTTTGGGATGAGATAACCGGGACTTTAACTTGCTGGGGAAAAGCTGTTTTCAGGACTGTCAATTCTTACGCAATAAGCGTGAGAGAGTCACGCATTTCGGCGTCTTACCATGAAACATCAGTTTCTCATGCAAATCTCTCTCTAGTAAAAACTGAATTCCACTTAGAACGTATAGGTGTGGATTTCTTGCTTACAAACAAGGGATAATTCTAGCCGTTGTCTGTACCTGATATATAACAGACACCCAATCATTTTTTTGTACGTGATTTCAAAACCAATCTGATCTCGCATGCGTGCATTAAATAATTCACGCAATACAGTACTACCAACGCTTTCATGTTGTCCATCATGTTGCAGATTTTAGGTATCACTTTGAACATTATGTCTATGAGCCATAAGTTATATTTATTGATGTTCACTATTAGATGGTATATTGCCAATGAATAGCAACATTACATAGTCCCAGGAACGAATATATTACCTGTTTCACATTTCTAGTGGGTTTCATTCCATCTAGCACATACCGGTAGACATCGGAATGTTTCATGCAAGTTCCATACATGAAACACCAATATATGGCAATTCTCTGAATGCAGTTGTAACGCACTAGAAATGTCATTTCCGGAAATTTATCAATGCATGCATTTTGGCCAAAACAATCCCTAGTATTATTTCAATTGAGGCCGTCTTCATGTGCCTCTTTGACGATCCGCTAATGAGGAAGAGACACACCCTAGGTCCTCTTTCTCTTAGTACACCTAGTGTGATTAAGTAAAAAATCAATCGTGATACAGTATAGGTAGGATCAATATGACATGGAGCAAATAACCCGGTCTAAAATAGGCCTAATACTATATTAAAAGAAAGAACCCACCCATCACCACACCCCTATTGCTCATAACACCTGGTGACATGTGAAAATCGAGATCACGAGACATACACGTGAGCATGTCGGCATAGCAGCTTAACTTCACAGTCAATGTGAATATAATAAACTAATTTGTAAACTCTTATGTGAACAGTGCACTTGATTCGACGTTGCCCTCTTGATACCTCTCGATACTCATACACCGAGTTATCGAAAGTTTACCGTTTGTATGACGGGTCCCTGATACCCTTTTTAGCCTGATTATGGAACGTCAGGAACGATTCTTCAAATGGAGGTTAGAAAGTTTTTTGACATCCAGATTAGCAAAAAAAAAAAAAAATATTGAAAAATCATCCCTCTGGTTCGATGTTATCTGGGTCACGTGACTATCTGTCTACCAGTCTACCAGACGTTGGTGACGCACCGCCATCAGTTTGTAACCCTTGCTACCGAAAAAGGTCGTTTAGTCAGTTATAAAACAGTGTCGCAGCTGAGTGACGTGGTATTATTTTACGGGCGGAGCTTAGTAAAAGGAAAACGTAAGTTTGGACTTGCAGTGCCTGCCTGCGTTCTTCCATTCTATTTTGGCTAAACAGGTTGGCTCTCTGACGGCTGTCACTTTTCATATGGGCACTTCCCTGCATGTCTGTACCCAGGCAAGATTAGGAGGGGGGGGGGGGGCAATCACGGCGAAATATATAGAGGAGATGTGTAAAATGTATTAAGACAATGGTTAAATGGAACGTTCTAGGTGAGAAAGCTTATCCAGATGCTCTATCTTCCCAGCCCCCATCAGGACTCAATTATAGGATGAACCCTTTTTAACATCAAGCCTTAATTGAGGAGTTCATTCTGCACCTACGGCGTCGTTACGTCATGATGATTTTTACCACCATGAGAGTTCCAATCCTCTCACCTCAAACACTTGCAATTCTCCTAACCCACTTACTTCCCACAACTGTCTAAATTTCATTCTCATCAAGACACAATCTCAGTTTATTCCTCCAGGGTGAGTATAGAAGACTGCATTTTTAAAACTTGTTGGCCAATTTAAAGAGCCGTGCCAAATAATTTTTTTTGTGGACTACTACAAAAATTGTAGTTTTTTTTGGGGGGGGGGGAGGGGGGAGGCACTAGGCCTTCAATATTCCCTGAACTCCACTTGTCGCCTGCTCCTTTTGGCGCCGCTATGTACTCATAGCCATGTTAACTACACAGATCGGTGTCTATATCGGCGCTGGGTCGGGCGGTCCCGATGGTGCACAGAGGGTCTTATTTACGACTTCTGTTTTGACCTTATCTCGGTTCACACTCATCTTTCATGTTCTCATACCCATCGCTATAATTGCATTGCGTGAGTAGAATGCAGGACGCTCGACAAATGAAGGGCCCGACTTCAACCCAGGGGAGTCGTTTTGTCAATAGACACCGTGCTATCACCGAGTCAGTCGTTAAAAGACGTAAGTATACCCACAAGACACACGATGAATTTTAAGTTCCTGTCATAGTATGTTTAATGTGTGACCTTACCTTTACGACGGTTAACGACTTGGCATTGATAATTGCTCCAACGAGACTGTCTACACCATGTACAAGTAAGATAATATTTGAGGGTAACACCCTGTTACCGAAGTCAATCTCCTTGTGGTGCCAATCGAATTCGTTATATACATCCTTTGAAAAGTTTTAGGGGGGAAACTAAAATGTAGCAAAAGTTTTCCAAACAGAGACTTCCCAATTCGATTGATCTTTTTTCTGCTGGACCTGTTTATATAAATATTCATTTGAGTAGGGACATTTAACAATAGGGCTCATCTAAGCGGAATATAAGTAGGCGATTATTTTGCGAAGAAATGTTTTAGAAAATACTCTGCCTTGTTTGCCAGAAATGCGGCTTCCCGTGCCAAATAAGTAAGTTTCCGTCAGTATTTCGTTCTTTTAGTCTTTGAGTGAAGTAGCTAATAGTGCTGCCCTTGCCTGCCTTTTATGAAGGAGGCATTATTTTCACCAGTATAGGTGAGCACCTAGAAATTTTTAATGAGGGCCTGGAATTGCCGTTAGATTTTCTAAGCGAAGCACCGTTACCAGTTGGAAGTGTCCCCGAAAAGCTTTGGATACAAGTTCCAATGGGTCACCTGAAATCGTCCTTTTAAGGCTCAGAAAGTAGGCTACTTGTTTATTTTCTTGGATATGAAACCTTTCTTCCTGACACTGGTATGTCAAAATATGGTGATATCCGCTCCTCTGCACAAAGGTCTGATAGAAAGTGAGAAAGTGAACATTTCCTGATTGTTTGTGTGTTACGGAAAGAACAATTCCCCCTTAACTCTGTTGAAAACTTCATTTTTGTTTAATAAAAAATCAGGCGACCCTTCTGGGGACTTTCCCTTTAGTCCCTCCTTTCTAGATGCGAAACTGGTTTCCGCATGTATTTGACAACAAATTTCTGATAAAAAGGACCATACTAAGGGGGGGGGGGAAGAGCTGACCTTGGGACTGTGTGTGACGGAGGCCATGTCTGCCCCAGTATGCATGTTAAAAGTACCGTGTTTTCTGGGGTTTTTTTATTGTCATGGTGACGAAAGTTGATGCCATTTTCACAAGACATTTGTACACCGGCTGTTTTGGTTCCATGCAAGAAAGTGCTGTTTAGGGCTTCCTGCTTCAGGTTTGTTTATTATCTCATTGAAAACATTTGCCGATCCTCCACATGATGACTTATATCAAAACTGAGGATGGAGTGTGACAACGGCAAATGCCTTTTCAAAGTATCCAAAGTATTGTTAACAACGTAAACAAATTGAAAGAATCCCACCTGGAACGCTGGAACGCTTGCGCCGACTACAGCCCTTCCTAATCAACAACCATCAGTATAAAGGGTATCTTCTGAATAAATATCCATCTGTGCCTGAAAATGGGCAAAATAACCATAACAGACCAAAACTCAGGATTTAAGTAGTATCACTACATCCTGATCCTCCCTGGCAGCGTCACGGAAAACATTGGCAGATTTTATACATGTTTCTTTCCAACGACGTAGCCACGGAGGGGGTCAGGACCCCCCCGTGACCCAACCTCGCAAAGCAAAAACCCCATAAAATATCGGTTTTTTCTCTCTATCCTTAGACTTTTGCCTCATGTCGTGCCCCAGCCCCATGGCACCCCCATGACACAATCCTGGCTACGCGCCTGTTTCTTTCACCAACGACAGTGCTCTGTCGAACATTACCATGACTATTCTTAGCCGTATAGGCACACCGGGTTACAGCATTCACTTTCCAGTGCGACGTTGCAAGTTTTATCATGCATAAAGCTTCTGCAAACTTGCGATTTTAAGAGTAATATAATACTAAATTGCAATCCTTGTTTCTACTGACTTGACTTTCAATTCCTAGTCGATGAAACAATTTTAAGGATTTGACATTGTTGAATTTCACAGCATAAAAAATTATCATATATCAAAACTTAGTATGTCATTCATCGCCGAAGTCATGCGATATCGACTCATTCTTTTTGAAAATGTACGGTAGAATTTTCAAGTACTGAATACATCAGACAAATAAAATTCCTCATTTTTGTCACTAGATAAATTTACAAACAAACCAAAGGTTACCTTTAAATTCATTTGAAATTACTACTACGTTCTAAAATTCTATACATTTACTTATTATCGTGCTCTTACACGACCACAACTTTCCTGTATAATTATACTCTTACTCACCCGGAAAAGCAAGCTCAATACTTTTAATCAGTATTTATACACTTAAGGGCGTTGCCGCTCAAGACCAACCAAAATAACATAGGCACAAGTGACCAGGGGTGGCGCCAGGATTTGCCCGACGGGGGGGGGGGGCAGGGCAGCATTTCAATGCCCCGACAAAGGCGATGACTCAGTCCCAAGGGGACTTGACTTGGCAGAATTTGAGACGCGCGTAGTGCGCCGAAATTTTTGGATGTTTTTTTAATAAAAAAATAAAATCTGGAGTGTATTTGATCTGAGAGGCAGCAGAAGTATCTTTTTTATCCGAAAAATGTTATCCTGCGCAAAATACTAAGGGGAGCGCACAGAATGTTTTGAAAAATTCAGAACCCTCAGACAGCAGGAAATGGCATTTCCCGGGCTCGTAACTAGAAACTAAGTCATTTTTGAGCTTTCTTTCGCAATAAAATTTTCACTCCATAATATTGCCCCCAAACGAAGAATAATTTACAAGCATGCATTGTTCTTTTCAGTAATCTGTTCGACCAAATCACTATCTAAGCGGAGCGTTACCATCAATCGGCGCGGAGCGTACAGACAATTGTTAAAAAATCTAACACGTCAGACAGCCGGAAATGAAATTTCCCAGACTTGCGACTAGAAATGAGGCAGATGGTGTTTTAAGCTTTCCTTTTAAATGAAAGTTCCATTCAACTTGCTCAGTGATCAGAAAATTACCAGATAAAAGGTACTGACAATTAGATAAAATGGTCTTGTTTCTTTTCGGAGGATAACTATGCAACGGAATTGAAACATACTCATGTTTTTGACTCTTAAAGAATCTTCGTTGTACTCAATGCCAAGGTCCACTAAAAAAGGGAAATTTTCTACGTGACTTCCCGAACTCTAGACTTTTAATGATTCTACTTCCAACGTATTTGAAAATATGTCACGTTACAAGATGGCTTCAAACGGCCTGGCCGATTTTCATTACCGTTGCTAGAATTCGTATGTCGAGGCAGGCCAGATGGCAGACCATTGAGCACTGCATGCACATGAACAACCTCTTGTCCGTTTTTCTAAGGAAAATTCGGAATTGTGAATTTCCTTGAAGTAAATGATCTTCTGAGAATAAACATCAAGAAGATCGTCTGGGTAACTGAAGTTTATCAGAATCTTTTATCGTGGGTCGGTAGATGAAGGTTCCCCGACGAAATTTGATTTCCTCAACAACAGGGGGAGGGAAGCTTTCCCCCACGGGGGCATGACTTTGCACGGCGGATTGACGATGAAATGAGGGATAGCAGAGCTAATAAGAAGTGAGTAAAAACTGACTCAAATATGCATTCAAATACTGTTACAAAAGAAAAAAATAGTTCATGATCATCCATCCAGTAACTTCAGTCCTTTACGACGAAACCGTCGACCTTCCCCGACCCCCTTCACTGGCGCTATACCCCTGTAAGTGACACTTCAAACGGTGACACTAACGCGATTAAGTTACTGAAAACATGTAGTGAGTGACGAGTAAATTAAGTAAAATTTTCAAAAATAACCAACACTTAATTCATTTTGCACATGGGTGGAGATCAAGGGGGACGGGAGACATGTTCCCTTCAATATATTAGTGCGTCAACGTATCAAATGCCCCCACCAAAAAAAAAAAAATGACCCAAGAGTGAACCCACCAAAAATGACCCAAGAGTGCATGGAGAAAAAAATATGTGTATAGTCTCTTAGCAAATTTTTTGCAGAAATTAGTACCGGTAGGCTAGAGCAGGAAATGAACTCTTAATGTCCTCTAGAGTGCTTCGTCCCTAAATCAACAAGGAACCCGGGCCCCGGTCTCCTGTGTCCCTGGCCCCTGGCTGATTGCTCAAAGCGTCCGTTCATGCGTATGTCCCCTTAATATCTGAAAGAGACTGATCGCAGCCTAATTTTGAAAACTTGTAGTGTTCATTATTTCACACTCCATGTTTAAGTGTTTGAAGCATATTCTGGTGGTCTTTCACCCGGGTCTTGTAAGAAAAACAAGAATGTTTCACATCATATCCTTCAAACCCTGTCTCAATACCATTTTCCTAACTCCAAATGTCTCACTTTAAAGATTGGTTATTTTTGTAAACAATACCCGCTTTTCAACAAAGCCACAGAAAGTTATGTAATGTGGGCACATTGCCTCAAATTCCTTCTGTTTTTCTTTATAACTTAATGTCCTGTTTGTCCTTAAAATTTGATACTTTTGAAATGTTTGAATATCTTTTCCTGTATATACATCTAGCATGACCCAACACCATACAGAGATTACAATCAACAATGTTGCTTAATATTGCTTTCCGCGGCATAGAAATTGTAAATAAGTTGAATGCAATGTCAAATTAATGCGCCAAGATGACATCACCGATTTTCCATGATGCATCGAATCTCAAGGAAAATTGCATTACTCTAAAAATGTGTATCTTCTAAGCCCTATATTCTGTTAAGATGCAGTTTTTACCACATAAAGAGAAATTTTTCTGCATATTTTGAGTTTAATGAATTTTGTTTCCAAAATATGCATTTGAAAATTATGCATGCGATTGTTATGTCGTCAGCATTAATGCCGCCCTTACGTCTAATTGTTTAAAATATATCAAAAATGATTCAATTTTTCTATGCACTTCTTCGAGTCATACCGAAGACTTTGGAAATGGAACCTACTGACATCGAGCTTGGTGTTCACAATAAGTCTGAATAGAGTAGGGAAAACAGGCCAGAGAACCACAACTGGAAAATCCGTTGCTGGCTCAACTTGAACCAATTGACTAGAAATCGAGTCTTAAAACCCCATCTAACTGCGTGACTGGCTGACTGTCTGTCTGAAGGCCTGTCCACACAGGATGCGTTGCGTTCCGTCACGATCGATGCGGAAAAAAAAGTTGACGTATCCTTCCGGATGCGTCAAATTTTGGTAAAGTCCATGTGCGTTCAGAAACAGAGTTGACGTACGGAAGCATGCGTCAACTTTGATTTCTTTCATGTTTTTCTTTCATGAAATGCAATTTAAATATGGATGCAAAATGGTAATATGTTTGAGCTTAAAATCACAATGAAACGCCTTTAAAATAAGTAGAAAAGCTCATTTTGAGGGCATTTTTCACAACATTGGGAATGTATACGTAGGCCTATGGTTCTTTGGGTACCCACTACCCTTGCGATATTATTGACTTCGGTGTTGGAAAAACGTTGTATTCATCGTTGGGACGGTAGGCAGGGGAAGTCTGGACACTAGACATGGCTGAACAGGGACATTTTACGGCACACGAGAAAATAAAAATACAATTTAGTGTATATAATCAGTGGCGTAGCTTCGGGGGCTTATGGGATCGAGCCCTTCTCGTCTGTGGAGAATGAGAGCCGCAATAGCAAGGTCGTCGTCACTGCTAGTGTCGCTCTTGGTAGTCATATTGAATACCGTGAGTGACGGTGACCGGTTTGCTGTAACTTTACCACGATTTGAAGACACTTTTTGGTCAATCAGCATGCATTGCCATTGGAAACTACACACTGCATCTCAAAGTAACGCATCGAAATTGACGTAGAGCGAACGCATCCTGTACAGACAGGCATGTGTCTTGACGTATCCGGAAGGATGCGGGAAAAAAACGTGTCGTAACCGGAACGGAACGGAACGCATCCTGTGTGAACAGGCCTTGACTAGCTGACTGACTGACTGACCGACTGACTGACGTACTGGCTGGCTGGCTGACTGGCTGAAAAGGGCATTTTCATGGCATTGTACTCTCACTCATATCCGTTTCGGGTGCCTCCTTGATCACGGAAGTTCGTACTCGTTTTGCAAGTCTGTTGTATAGTGAAAAGCTCCAAAAACGACGTCTCGTGATTGTTAAGTTCATCATGCATTTGTTTTTTTCATGTAATGGCGCCTTCAATCCGCCACACTCAAACTTTGGAAAAGAGGGGCTCTAAGCCAAAACACACTGACCGTAAAATTTGACTTATCATACCTATCCAGCATAAAATAATCCCTCCTCTCAGTCATGTAACAATTTTTTACTGGTTTGTTTATTTCTTTATTTGTAAACTTTAGTGAGAACATCCTATTAACTGTGGAAAAAGCCTTTGCGAGTCGATGACACGGCAACAGCAAAGGACGTGACGCCGATTTAAGTTACCTGTTGGTACTTGAAAAGTAATAAATCCAAATTCAAACGTGCGACGAAAGTTTTGCTCTCGACAGGGTGTTCCCACGTGGGTTCCAACCGGGCTAGCCTTTCCCAGCTGATGTCCAGTCGAAGCCCAGCTGAAGCGTAGCTGCATCGACTTCAGTTGGGCTTCAGCTCTGCATCAGCTGGGAGAGGCCAGCCCAGTTGGGCCTCACATGGGAACACCTGACAAACACGAATGGGTCACAGCTGGGCCCAGCAAGTAGCCCAGCTGTAGCCCAGTTGGGGCCCCTGCAACTGCAGGCATGTTGGCTGGGTTAAGTTGTGTGCAGCATAATGTCCTCAGTCTCCAGAGGGCTGACAAGGTGACCACAGAAAATTTCAATTTACCACTGCAATTATGCCGTATGAGTAGCTTATATCTCAGAAATAATCAAACTTCGAAAAGGGATAGGTTGAGAACTTTACAATACATTGGGCCTACAATAATTTACGCGTAGCCACTCAGTGCTTCATCTACCCTGAGCAATATTTCATGGACACTTATTAGAAGAAAACTTAGGAGGATGAATGTGAGATATAGTAGTTCACTGTGAGTTTTTTGAAATAAATGTGCGGAGACTGTTTTTGTTAATTATGGGGTGTCTCCCGATGATCTACACATCAGATTGGTTTCCCACCGTTGAGACACCTGCCAGGACACTCGATGTTGAGTGATAACGTTTCACCCTGATACCCCAAATTTGATCTAATATGCGGCAGGGACGCTAATCTAAAATGTTTTTGTGCAACTTATGGCAAGTCCATTGTTTACCTCACAAAGTCACCTGATATGTTCGCTGTACTAAACGAGTCAGCTGATCACGCTAACAAATTGCCAACTTGTTTCGACTCGTCTCGCATTGTCGACTGACAGAAATCCTTTGACGATTGAGCTGGATAAATCCGTAGCACCTTCGTCAATGCTCTTTTTCATTCAAAGAAATTTAAAATGTGAAGTGAAATTTCATGATGGATGAGAAACCGCCACCTCCCACAATTATTGTCTCCGACTGGGAGGAAGGACCAGGAGCTATTCCGAAGAGACCTCAGATAGTGCAACCTAACACGTACCCATTTAACACTAGGCCTCGATATCCTACTCCTGAAGTAGACTTCGTGTCCGTGGATACAGATGGCGTGTCTCACGAGGGACAAAATGAGACCACTATGGCAGATCTAAGTACTGAAAAGTGCTCTCAGAGCAGATCCCCATTTAACCTGAATTTTTCATGTCGGCCAGAGGAAGAACATGCACAACTCAGAGCCACGCTACAAAAAAGTCGAAGCCTTCCAAGTGGTACCAGCTTTGGTTTTGAAATGCCAGTCACTGAGTTTACAGGCAAAATCAGGAGGAAAAAGTCAAGACTCTATTGTCGTAGAAAAGCAGTGGCCTACATGAAGTCACCACTTGGTCATGATGTTCAAGGTAGTATACTTTGCCATTCTTGAGCACCGGTGTTTGCAGCTTTATTCTCACCAGCAGTTAGTACACACTGTATGGCCTACTATACTATAGGGCACAACCGAAATTCGAACCATAGGGGCAATTAGTGATATGGGTATCGGACGAAAACCTATAAATTCATGATATTTACTTCAAATAGCAATCATTTCAGAAATTCTCCCCTGCATGTGATGCCTTGTCACAAAACTATCAAACTTGCTTCAATAAAGCACAAGATTAGACTACATAGCTCGAAAATAAGACAATTTTCCGGCAAACCTTACCACACCTCTTGATCTTCCAAAGTGTTCAGAAGAAATGATTGATTAGCCTTGCGCCAGTCATTTCTAATTTTACGCACACACTTATTATGTGTGGTTGAACAGTGCTTATGCCTTCGTGCTATGTAGGCCTTTTTAGGCTTTTCTTCACTGCTGCAACATACTGAAAATTTTATGGGTTGGCGATAATATGAAACCATCTGTTTGGAAGCTCCAGGGTTAAAAAGAGCCAGAGAAATCTGAGTAATTCACGACCGAAATCAACAAGCAAGAACGACTAACATGAATGCACGCCCTCAGCCGTTATACATACAGTACACACAAGAAACAACTGGCGCAAGGCTAACATGGTCACAGGGAGCAATTTGTTCGGGTTCGCATCGCAATTTGCAATGCAAAAACGAGGAAAAATTGATAATTGCGATACATCATTCGATCTTGAATAGCAGACTTGCGATGCAAAATTCCAGCAGGTATTGTGACTTTGAATGTTCACAGAACGAAATAATGTTAGGAGAAAATAAAACCAGAAATTGGAAGTCATGAAAACTGATCATGCAAAACAAAAAATGGCCCCATTCTTGCTCCACAAACTACGTTTGTTTCCAAATAAAATCACCTTTATCTTCCGCTTTCAAGAGTTTAAACCCATGAACTCGCTCTGCAGGAGATGCATTGTTTACTACGTACATCGGCATTGAAGGCAAAATCCGCGGAAAGCAACTGGTTTTGCCCTTGATAATTCTCGTAATTTCAGGAGACTTTTGCCGTCTATCAATCTTTACATTTAATATACTTAGTCAAACATGCTCTACATTCTCAATCACTGTTTAAACTCCTAAAAATGGTGAATATTTATGGCTGTAAATATGGTTTGAAATCATAGATCACTGCGTAGATATTTCATGCTTTTGTTCATGGCGCATTAACTCACAATTCTGTTCTGTACGGTTCTACTAGGTGCGAAGAAACTTTGCGCCAAGCCACACCTGGTATCCAAATCGGCAACTGCCAATCAATGCAAGTTTGCCCTCGAGACTAGGCTAGGCTCAGAAATCTTAATGTAAAACCTTGTTAGGATAGCACAGGAGCCAAAACAAGGAACTCTGAAGGAAAACATATATCGCACAAGGAAATTGCTGAAGTTAAGTTTTTAAAAATATTTGCCAGGGCTTAGTTTGAGTATTCTACACATGCCGTGAAACTATTTAATGAAATGAATGTCATCTAGATAATTTTGTATGCCTATCAGCTTTTACGTTTTGGGCTGGCTACCTTGAGAAGGGAATACCTGTACAGTAGAATGTACTAGTGTACTGTCTTTAAGTCAGATTTTAAGGGACACTGAGGAGATCATAGGTTCATGTTTTTGACAACTTATGGAAGGATTTAAGAAGCCTCAAAACTTGCTCAGGTTATCATAAGTTTTAAAAGCTACTAAATTAATTAAGCTGATGACCTCTTTTTCATCTGTATTTGGTTAAATTGGGTGAAATGTTTTGGACATTTTTGGGTGAATCTCTGTCCTATAGGATTAGCTTGATTCTTCACATCGGCAGTTACTCTGCTTGGTTTTACATTGTAGGAGATGGAGCTTTGATTCATAAAATATAGGGGGTGTGGGTAAACTAATTGGTAGTCAGTATGTTGTTACAAGTACAGTAAGTGGTGGCCCAATTTTAGGTAAGGGAAATCAGCGAAAAAGGAAGAACCCCCTAGTGACAATTTGGACAGTGATGAATGTCAATAAAAGATGGCACTGTTCTCTGATTGGTTGCTTCCATATGTCTGTATGCCATACCACTGCTCCTGTTCTAAAATCACGCTTAGCAGCTAGGACTATGAATGGGATAAAGAGGATGTATTTTGTTAGGCTTTCTAAGACTAGGTACAAACCAATTCAGTGAGGGAATTATGTTGCTATTAATGAAGTGTCATAGACAATTTATTTTCATGGCTTTATTTTGGTCTTTGAATTGACAAACAAACATTTTCAAATGAAAGGTAGCAAAGCAAGAAATTAAGAAAAATTTTAAGGAGATTCCATAAAATGTCGTCGAGAGCTGCTGTACAGAAATTGCCTTGGAGACATCTAAGGGAAGTTTTTGGCCTGAGTGTGGTTATACTGCATACGTGATACAGGTCATATGGACGCATAAAGCATGATGTTTCATTACCTGTAATATCATACCTACCCTTTAGTCTTGGATTCTGTTTTTTTTTTACAAGCCACTGTAAAAAAATATACAGCTAGGAAATGTCAATATAAAAAGTTGCTAATCATTTTTGGGGGATTGCTAATCAATTTTGAATAACGAGTAGCAAAACTGCTAATCAAAATTTCAAAAACAAATTGCTCACTGGGTCAATTATTGCGCAACCAAACATTTCTGATGAACACTTCGGAGGCAGAAGATGTACGTTATGATCTGCCGGAAAATCATCATTTTTTCGAGCTAGGTAGTGTAATCTTGTGCTTTATTGAAGTAATTTTGAGTTTTGTTACAAGGAATATCATACAGGCCAGAAGTTCCCACATGATTGCGATTTGAAGTAAATACTGTATCGTGAAATTACAGGTTTTCGTCTTCTACCCGTAACAGAAATTGTCCCTATGGTTCGAATTTCGGTTGTGCCCTATAGACCCTACATACATACCTAGACTAAACAAGGTACTGTAGCTAGTCACAAGACAGGGGAAAAAAGGGGCTATGTCAATGTTCAATGTGTCTGAATCTTGGGAGCATTCACACTTCAGGGAACATCAAACCGCAGGAATAACAAACCTTGTAATGATCCTCAAATTATCCCGAATACTAAAACAGGGCATATGGAACCTTGGAAATATTGAACCCCAGGAACATCAGGTAAACCTCACAAAAAGTAATACACCATATATACTCAGTGTACCGTCGAATGCGCAGCTAAGAGCTCTGTCATTTCAAGATTTTTACACATTATGTCAATGCAGGTGCGCACTCGACGGGCCGCACACTCGACGGTAACCCCATCATACTTTACCAAAATTTCCCTTCCTCTAAAACCTCAAACCACATTTTCAATCATGTCAACTGTTTCAAATAAGAGCATTCAATGACATTCAAAGCTTCTTCAGCTTCAATTTCTGAGTTAAACATAGCTTAAAAAGGTTGAAAAATTGTACAATTGTGGGGAACTACAGTACTGTAGTCCATCTCACATGGCTAGTCTTTAACTCTCATAAGAGTCATTGCTCTTTTGCTGTTCTAGCAATTCAACATTTTAAAGATATACTGTAGATGAAATTGCAGGAAATGTGCAAATAAGGCTACTTTCCTGCAATCCTTGATTATTTTCCATATTTGACTAGTTGAATGGTGTAAGACTTATGATCAGACTTGTTGGATTTCAATTACAAAATCATGGTTTTAAATGAAAAAATCATGATTCTCTGTTAATAAAAAAAAAGATCCATTTTAAATCAATATGCTTATTTTCAGGCTGTGTGATTGTCTACAGGCAATGAAGGGACCACAGAGATGGGAGGGGAGTTTTTGATTCCTTGCCGTAGGCAGGCAAGGAATCTATGCGATGGTGATGTCGTGTGTGTGTGTGTATGTGTGTGTGTGTGTGTTTGTGACACTTGCTTGTAAACACGATATCTTAAGATAGGAATGTCCGACACTTTTCATATTTGGTATATAAATTTGTCATGTTGAGAGGAAGAACCCTATTGTTTTTAGTAGAGGTCAAAGGTCATTTGAGGTCACCAGCGGTAAAATTGCGAAAACGCCGAAAATGGCTTGTAAACACGATATCTTCAGATAGGATTGCCCCACAATTTTCATACTTGGTATATAGATTTTTCATGTTGAGAAGAAAAACTCTATTGTTTTTGGTAGAGGTCAAAGGTCATTTGAGGTCACCAGCGGTAAAATTGCGAAAACGCCGAAAATGGCTTGTAAACACGATATCTTCAGATAGGATTGCCCGACAATTTTCATACTTGGTGTATAGATTTGTCATGTTGAGAGGAAGAACCCTATTGTTTTTGGTTGAGGTCAAAAGGTCATTTGAGGTCACCAGCGGTAAAATTGCGAAAATGCTGAAAATGGCCTGTAAACACGATATCTTCAGATAGGAGTGACCGACAATTTTCATACGTGGTATATAGATTTGTCATGTTGAGAAGAAGGACCCTATTGTTTTTGGTAGAGGTCGAAGGTCATTTGAGGTCACCAGTGCTAAAATTGGGAAAATGTGGAAAATGGCTTGTAAACACGATATCTTCAGATAGGAGTGAACGATACTCTTCATATTAGGTATATACTTAGATATGTCATGTTGAGAAAAAGAAGCCTATTGCTTTGGTAGAAGTCAAAGGTCATTTGAGGTCACCATGCAGCGGAAAAATTGGGAAAATGCGGAAAATGGCTTTTAAACATGATTTCTTCAGATAGGAGTGACCGACACTTCTCATAGATGGTATATAGGTTTGTCATGTTGAGAGGAAGAAGTCTATTGTTTTTGGCTGAGGTCAAAGGTCATTTGAGGTCATCAGGGGTAAAAATGCCAAAACACCGAAAATGGCTTGTAAACACGATATCTTCAGATAGGAGTGACCGATACTCTTTATATTTGGTATAGCCTATAGATTTGTCATGTTGAGAGAAAGAAGCCTATTGCTTTTGGTAGAGGTCAAAGGTCATTTGAGGTCACCAGCGGTAAAATTGCCAAAACTTCGAAAATGGCTTGTAAACACGATATCTCCAGATAAGAGTAACAGATACTTTTCATATTTGGTATATAGATTTGTCATGTTGAGAGAAAGAAGCCTATTGTTTTTGGTAGAGGTCAAAGGTCATTTGAGGTCACCAGTGGTAAAATTGTGAAAATTTTGTGCCTAAAATGTAAAGAAAAATCTATCAAGCACTGTCAATTTGAAAGCAGGTAAGGTATTTGATGGCAAGGAATCACTAAGCCTTTTGTCTTTCTGGTTTCTACTTTTTCATTCACAGTTTGTTATTATTTAATGCATTGCAAAGCTCTAAAATGTGTATTTAGAGGAGTGTCCTGGAAAATTTACATGTACACATGTTAGTTGAGCAGTAGGCCTACATTATGTAGGGTGGCAGTCTGTTCAGGAGAAAATGTGTTTAAGGGCAGGAATGGGAATTTTCAACCTTTACTTACTAAAACCATTAAATTCTTTATAAACACTGACTCTTGCAGTTTTAGTTTCAATGACCCCCTTTCCCACTTGCCTTTTCCTTATTAAACTATTTGACCTCCTTTGCTACCTCCCACATAATTTCTAAGTAAAGTGAATGCTACAGTACTTAAATGAAGTTCTGCTGGTACAGTACATGTTTTCTAAAATTCTCTCATCAAAATACTGTAATTCTGTACCTAAGGTTTAAAGACCTCTTTTGAACAGTTCATGGAGGGTTACATTCCATAGTTTTCTTATGTACAGGTACAGGTATATGAATTCCTATTCAAGTCTTTCCACCACAGCTCATGCTCATTCCAGTCTTCTCATAAATAGCAGTTTCTGAACCTCTCTTGCTTCATAGCTTACTGTATTACTTGAAATGATAACTGATCTTTATCCCAAGGGTTATAGCCAAACTGTGTTCAATCAGAAATCTCAAGCAACCTCTGTGGTTCCATGATATGTTCCAGGTTTTAGTGGTAGTACCCCGCAATAGGCACTGCAATATTTAAGAACTATCGTATATTCAATGCAACTTGCCCCCAAACTGAGAGCCTTGAATAAAAGTTATTGCAAATCAGCCAAAATATGACTGGATTGGAGTTTAAATAACTAGTAGAAAAGCTGAGAACAAGAACCATGTGTCATAGCCCTTTTTTTATTTGCTACCTACAGTCTAATGATCATCAAAAGTACACATTGCTTATTGTTAGTGTTGGGAATGACTTAAGAATTGGTGAGGAGCAGACCTTACATTTGTGACGGTTATTGTGCAATCTTTACACCCTAAGCACTTGAGGTGAAATTTACATAATGGAGTATTTTTTTGCAATTGAAGAAATGAAGAATGTTAAATATTCAAGAGAAACTTGTTTTACAGTAGCAGGTAGCAATTGTCAGGGGCTGAACTTTGGCTAGAGTCTTCATCCTAAGCTTTTGTAGAAAAGCGAAGGAGCACAAGCTCATTTGCAAAGTTTAAAACTGTACATTTTCCATCGTCAAGGTGAGAATATGTTGAAATATCATTTGAAAGAGGGAAAACAAATAATTTTTCCAAAATATAGTGGTATGGTCTTCCTTATTAATTTAAAAAAAAAAAAATGCTATTGAGAACACTGTGTCTTTGTTCTGCTTATCTATTCATTATATATGTACATACTTTTGGATCACTTACAAATGTGCATGCCCAATGCATGGCATTTTGTTGGATCTTATATCGCAGTGCTGCAATATGCTAGGTACCATCATGCACTGCATTTCAGGATGGCTGACTGATGTACAGGTGTACTGCAAACAGATTTGTAGGATAAACAAAGCGGGATTGACTGCCTTCAGGAAAACTTGAATAATTTATCATCAAACCTTATGGGAAAAAATATTTTCTACCAAAATGTCAGCATTTGGAGTTTGTTATGAACTTTGTGGATGATTTTGGCACAGATTTGTGACCATTCACCCAACGTTCAGCCTGGATGACCTAAAAATCTCCCAGTGATTCTTGTGCCTTTTGGCCGATAATTTCACCTGAAGGCTGAAATTGGTAGTATGATAACTTGCGAAGTTAGTCATAGTCATAGTTTACTTGATCTGAGTACTATTAAAACATGTCCAATTACTTTCAGTTTTGTCATGAAGGGATATTATATACAGCATAGCAATCACTCAGTCACTCTTGGCATGACTACTGTACATCATTACCGTTATTGCTTTATTTTTTTCAGCTTTATTGTATATTTTACACTTCTTACACTTAGTTCTTTAGAAATGTCAATTATTTTGGAACTTTTCCTTCTCTTTTATTTCAGGAGAAAAACGACTAAGGCAGATGGTTCAACAGGGTAACTATGAAGAAGGTGGGCATTTATTATTTCTGTTAAAATAACTGTTGGGTCTTCTGATGTAAATGTGTAGTTTTTTGCTAGATACAACAGGGACACACAGACTCAGTATACAGTTCATGGACAATGCAATTGGTAAGGTAATGTTGTAGGTATCTTAAAGGGCAGGAGCAGTCACCCCAACTTGAAGCAGTGTAGTAGACTGTCCAGTTTCATGATTGGTTGTTGAGGGTCATGTGAGAACATACATATATTTACCCCTCAAATGTTAAATTTACTGAAAGTTACTGCTTGGTTTACCTTTCATATGTTATATTGAAGTAATAGAATCTTATGAAAGATTCTTTGAGCAGAAATGAGACGAATATTTAGCTGTTGCTTCAAAATAAGTTTGGGGGGACTGCTCTTGACCTTTAAGGAAGGGGGGATGAGGGGGGTAGGGGGTGGTTTGATGGGCGGGTGGGCAGAGACACTTAAACTTACCTAAGAGAGTGTCTGACTCGTTGTGAGAGTATGTGCAGCTGGGTTGTAGAATAATTGAGACTAGAAACCAATTGGGTCCTCCATTTAAAAAGTTGAGTTCTTGTAGTGTACAGCACAATATGTGTAGTAAATTGCTGTTATAGCTACAGAGAGCCATAAAAGGCAGTTAGAGCTGTGTGCAAACAACATGAAGACACTTTCAATATTTCATTTCATTTTATTTCATATATTTGTTTCACCACTCAAGTACTGTATATACAATGACATAGTTCAACAAAATCACAGAAGATAAAATGAAAGTGGAAGGAAGTGCAACTAAAATCCGAAGGCTTGTCGAGAGTGCACTCCCTAAAAGAGAAAACAAGAAAGAAAGAAAAGAAAACTTAACAATCCAACAACGAACAAAAATTACAAGAACCATCCCATGAGCATATAATCCCTACCCACAACTTTATATCTGCATTGCAATCATACATTGGTCCAACATTGTGATTGATCACTGTTTAGATGAATCTGTCTAGTCTTGCATCTGTTTGGAATTTTGTTACCCAAACAAAATTACAAAATTCTCATTCAACAGTAATCAATGCAAAATTGACATTTCTTCTCACGTGAAAGACATCTTCAGTGTCCGTTGACTCTGCTAATAATCAGTTGAAAAAGAAGAACCAAAGTGCTCGTGCAAAAGGTTTATATTTGCTGTAAACTTAGAGTGCCTCTTTAAAAGACCTATATAATATACTTTTTAAAAATGGTGCAGTTTGGACAGTTTATCATTGCAAATCTGTGCAATATGGTTGAGTTGTTATGTTTTACATTGTATTTCAGTTCAAAGTATTCTTCAGGATGGCACCAACCCCAACAGAGCTGATGAGAAGGGTCGTGCTCCTCTCCACTTTGCAGTCACAAAAGGCTACAGAGAAATTGGTAACACAAAACTTAATATTAAGCATTTGAGCAAAATTGTACTACTGTATTACTTGTTGTGTTCAATGCTCACTTATTAGTTTGCAGGTCTGCTTGGATCTTCATGAGCCTATTGTATTATTTACCTTTTCAGGGGTAAAGTACAGTAGGCCAAGGCATTGTTTTGGGGGTTTTTCATTTTCAGTAAATTATGGACTGTTAGTCAGTGGCATAGCCATGGGGAGGGTTTGGGGGTTAGAACCCCCCCCCCCATGACTCAACCTTGCAATGCAAAAAACACCTTAAATAGAGGTTTTTTCTCTCTATCCTTAGACTTTTTCCTCATATCCTGCCCCAGCCCCTCCCCCCCCCCAAGACACAAAAAAAACCAAAAAACCCTCCTCATGACACAACCCTGGCTACGTGCCTGCTGTTGGTAAATGTGTTCACAACGCAAGGGATATGAACTTTTGCAACTTTTACAATAAGAGGGCATTTACTTTTAGTTAAATTTGAATGCAAAATCCTACCTTTCAAAACTCTTACTCTAAAAGTGGTTTTGATCCAAGAGAATTGTGATCTTTAGACCTGCCTGAAATTTTTCAAAAACTTTGTCTCACTTTTACCATTAGGGCAATCATTTCATGGTTTTCCAAAAGAAAAAGAAACAGAAAAAAAACTAAAACCATACATATGCTATGAAAATGCCTATAAGTCTACAATCTGAGTAGTCTTGCAAAGCTTGAGAAAGTTGTATTACTGATAGTCAGTAACTTGCATAGTATGTACTTTTAGTCAAGCTAGTTGTGATTATGACACAACTGGCTGGAGCATCTGGACTAAAACCACAGAATGTGCAAATTACTGACCATCTCTAATACAACTTTCCCAAGTTGTGCAGGACTACTCAGGATTGTAGTCTTATAGGCATTTTAATGTCATGTGTTGAAAAAGTATAAATTGAAGACCTTTGAAGAGTGAATGTATATGAAATTTATTGTTGGCACTTATTTTAATACAGACGGTGCACTTATGAGACAGGGGGCATTTAAGCTTCAGTGGAATGAAGTAGTAAATTAGAACTTAATTCATGGGGTTGGTCTGGCACCAGTTTTCCAGCCCCCTGCTCTGAAAAACCTCAGAGAGACCGCTGTACATTGCTTTATCCAAAATCTTTGTAAATTAAAACTTGCAAGAACATTGGTCTTTTACTGTTATTTTAAATTTTCATATCCAAAGTGCCATTTATGCATGGTAAGGTATCAGATTTCCCCACTAATCCTCTCAATGATACCACACCCTCTTGATGCTGAAAGGTCAGAAACATAACAGTAGCTATTTGGTCTAGATGAACAGTTGACTAATAAGAGATTATTGGTATTACATTTGGAAATATAGTAAAAGATGTCCATGGTGATAGTGATTAACTTTTAAGTAATAAAAATTGAACATGTTGAAGGCTGAGAATCATTCATGTTATAGTGTAGTACTGTACTCTTTGCGAATGGAATGAGATTTCCTTGTGAAACAGGGTTGTAGCTACACAGGTTTAAGTGGTGGAAGTGAAGGGTCCTATAAAGGCGTATCTAGTGAAGCATTTACTGTTTGAAAAGAAAGTGGTGTATGCTTGATTTACTTGCTCTATGGTATTGTACCATGTGCAGCAGCATAACCAGTCCTGGTCATCAGGGGTGGTGGGCTGGGCAAGATTCAAGAAGTTTCCTGATTCTGTTCCAGTTTCCCTTCTTTCCTGTTCTAGTCTCCTACCTGCCCTTCTTCCCTTCCCATATTTTTGCCTCCTCCCCACTTTTTGGGGGTACAGGGGTTGGGGGGAAGCTTGTGCTGGTTATGCCCCTGTCCATGTGAACTAAATTTGAAGTGTAGACTTTCATCAAAGATTGGTCAAAACAAGTTTAAAGTGTGATTTTTGTTACATTTACTAGTGCACTGTTGGTACCTGGGCAGTGCTTACCTTAAGCCTATGTTTCCAGTTACAAAGGGTAGTCCACTGGACTCCCCCATGATGGTGAGTTGGTGACAGTACAGTACTGTAGCTACAACCTTGTCTGTGGATCATGACTTCAAAAAGTACTGTATACTGAATCTTCTGAAGCACCTATTACGTGTAAATCTGAAGTTTGTTCTCATGTTATGGATCATGACGCTAGAAGCGAATAGCAAGTTTTAGCCATCTCAAGCTGGTAACTAATTCAATTCAATTCAAATTTATTTTTCATATGTTTGTCAAAAAAAAGTTACAATATAATTATAATCATCCAGAATCTATCAGAGAACTTCCTATTCATGTATCTTGAAATCAATAAAGTTAAAGGCATTTGCCCCCTTCAAAGACTATTTGCTCAATAGAGCAACAAAGTTTAAACTGGGTTAACTGCTGCAATTACAGAGACAAGTTTCATCCGAGAAAACGCCTTTTTCTCTGGTAACATTGGCTAAAATGTCCTATTCAATTGTAGCAGCATGGAAATTTTGTAATGTACAGTATTTTCTCTGTTGTTGCAGTGCAATTATTACTGGATGGAGGAAGTGATGTCAACCAGAAAGATGGCCTTGGGAACACACCACTTCATTTAGGTGAGCAAATCTGGACAATGAAAGTTCTGTTCCAGTTTTATTCTATTGAGGGTATCCTCATACCTAAGTCTATAGCTGACGTACAGTAGTGCTCAAGAATTGATAGGATTCGTGAAATTGAGGGTCTTAAGTTAATGAAGAGCGTATCAAATCTGGATCTGATCCTCAGAGTGTATTTGTTTATAAGCAGGTTCTGTATTGTGTTGGCTCATGGAATTGTGGGGGGCAGCCTGGGATACACAAACTAAACTCAGCACACAGTGTATGGTGTTCCCTTGTTTTCATGCAGTAAAAGTAAGCATAAATCTAAGTGTGTAGCCAACCCAGACCAAAATAGGGAGGGGTCTTAGCCTTTCCTTATGGCAGATTAAAATGCAAATTTTTGCACCTCAAAAGCAATTGAGATGCATGTTCATTGCACAAAACCACACTTAAAATTCCTCCATATGTTATGGATGGATTGAGAAAGATTTCTCTTTATTTCTCTTACAATAGTCTCCCATTATTTGTCTGTTTAAAAGCATTGAATAATGAAACTTAACCAAGGAGTTTAAATCTGCACGAATTTGTCAAATAAGTAACAAAATTATTTTGACATGATTGATGTGCAGGGCCATTCCTGAATTATACACTTAAATATTAAAGTAAGGGAAACTACATGGTCAAAGTCAGGTAAGAAATCTGTGCAGTGGTGATGTTATGTGTATGTTTGTGTGCATGTTTGTATGTGTATGCCACACTCTTGCTTGTAAACATGATATCTCAAGAGAGGTAAGTGTGACTAATCTCATATTTTGTGAGTGAGTTGACCATATAGAGTAGATGATCCTTACCTTTTCTGGTGGAGGTCAAAGATCATTTGGGGTCAAGAAAGGTCAAAAGTCAAAACCTCATAAACACAATATCTCAAGAAGGGCAAGTGTGACTAATCCCATACTTAGTGCGTAGGTAAACAATATTGATTAGATGAAACCAATCAATTTTGGTGGAGGTCTAAGGTCATTTGGGGTCACCAGAGGTCAGAAGTGCAAAACCTTATAAACATGTTATTCATGATAGGAAGTGGTGAGGAGCATGTACCTTTGGCCATATTAAGTGGATGGAGGAATGCTGTCAATTTTGGTGGATTTCAAAGGTCATTGGGGCTCAGCAGAAGTCAGAAATTTTAAGCATGATATCTTAAGAAGGGTAGCAGTGAGGGATTTCATACTTAGCATGTGCATTGCCCATATTTTGTAGGTGAGCCTTGTCATTTTGGTGGAGTCATCAAAGGTCAGAAAACAAAACCTTACAAACACAATATCAATGAGTGTAACTTACTGTGAAGGCTCTCATTCATGTTGCAATGTTTGCATTATTGAGAAGATGATCTCTATTGTTTTTGGTCAGTTAAGGGAAGAATCATTTACAGTATCTGACTGGGCAGTGGGAGCAGTTGGGCACAGAAAATACATAAGTGACTTGGAAATAACTACCAGTTAGATAAATGACTCTGCCCTAAGAAACACTGTCAATACAAAAACAAACATAGACTTAAATTTCAGCAGCAATTATGGCTGCATCCTCCTCTCAGGGGAGAGAGGACGGGCGGGGGGCTGTAACTTTTTGCCCTAATCCAGATCCCACTCCAGGACATAATATCATGATGGCAAGGAGTCACTAAGCCTTTTGGCTTTCTGGTATCATCTACAGCTTGTGTTGGGAGTCAAGTTGATGTTGTGACTGTATTGCTGGAAGCTGGGGCAAACTGCCACGAATTAGATGGTAGTGGACATACTCCCATTCATCTTGCGAAGAGCAGGCTCAATCATCTTAGAGGCTCATCATCTGAGACTTCGAGACGGGAAGTGTTCAAAGTGAGTTATGTTTATGTGTTGCAAAATGCAAAATCGCCAACCGAGAGTTGTCAAAAGTATGAGAAATCCTGTAAAATTTTGTAGCCTCTCATTAGCGAAATTCAAAAAAAAAAAAAATAAAAGGAAAAATGAGAAAGGGACTTGGAGGCACTTTTCTTCTATGAGAAAATGTACATAAGATGGGAAGAGAAGATCACATTGTACATTTTCAGGTACAGGTCATGATAATCTAAATTTGGTTGTTTTGAAACCATACTGTATAGAATTTGACACTCCTGTAATAATTGTAAAATAGAAAGTGGGGATGGTTGGCCTTTCTAGTGAATTAGGAAAGCATTTTCATATTTACGCTATAGCTCTGTCCTATGTAATTGCTTAGTTTAGGTTGTGGAAGGTATTCATAAAAAGTTTAATGAGAGACTCGTCAGGAAACCAAAATCATCCAAAGCATGCATTCGTCCCCCAGAGACAATTTTAACTATGTGTGGAGTACATTTAAGTTAAAATGGGTCCATGACCACCATATCAATGCAAATCACATGGCCCATTTAAGCAGTTCATAATAGCCCTAAAGGTTGACATTTTGATGGCAGTTTATTTCACATAAAACTGAAAGGAGATCTAATCCTTCAATTTGCCATGAGTAGCAGTTTCGTCAGCTCTTATTTCAGAATTTGTCGTGAGCTGCTTTTTACATCCTTAACATTGATGGCAAATGAATCTGTGCTTGGACACTTAAATTGAAAATTGCATTTTTGCCCTAATACCTTTGGTAGCCATGAAAGCTTGCTGCAAAGGCAAATGTTTTGTCATGTGGCCAATACTGCTTTATCAATATGTGTAACAGCTGATAAATTAGGTAGAAATATATTTTTTCCCCTTTGTAGCTCCTCGGAATGTTGCGTGTCTACATGGCATGTACTGGAAGACAGGAACATATCTCCAAGCTTGACAATCTCTCTCAAAAGCTGCAAAATAACCACTCTCAAAAAGGGGTAAGTTGAGGTTCTGTTGCAAATCAAATGTTATGTCAGAGTACATGAAGTGTTGGCTGATTTTTAGCTCAAACCAGCTCAAAGAGCTGTTTGAGCTATTGTGATCCCCCAAAGTCACTCTGTCTATCCGGCTATCTATCATGTCTGTTCACAATTGCCTTTAATGCTCTCAGGGGCACATTTGTCATTGAATTGTGACAAAACTTTGACACATTGGTCTTTGAAGATAGGGCTACATGTTGTTTTAAAAAGTTGAGGTCAAAGGTCATCTAAGGGTCATTATTGGTTGTTTTGTGAATATCTTCAAAAGTGTCACTTCTCCCACAAATAGTGCTCCATGTCCTTGAAAGTTGCTCATAATATTCCTCATGTAGTGTTCCATGGATGAGTCATGTATGTAGATTTATCTAAGGTCATATGAGGTCAAAACGTGGGACTGTCTTTGGTGTGGTATTGCTTGCATGCACCTGTGAGTCAGATAGTAACCAAATGTGGCATGTTTAATTGAATTTTGAAGGGCTTCTGGCTGGTTGTAAAAAAAATAGGTCAGTGGTCATGAAAGGTTCATTTGAGGTCGTACAAGCTCAAAAGGTGGGAGTGTCTCTCGTGTGGTATTGCTTTGCACCTGTGAGTCCGATAGTTACCAAATGTGGCATGTTTAATCAACTTTGGAAGAGCTTCTAGCTGTAAAAAAATAGGTCAGTGGTCATCAAAAGGTCATTTGAGGTCTTAGATGTAAATATTTTCAAATGTCATTTTCGCCTAGATGCATTTCAAAATTGTTCTCAAAATTGCTCAGATGGATGGCTGGCACGAGCAGATTACAATTTTTTTGTCTGATTTTGGATGAATGATAATTTTGACACCTTTCTGACCAATTTTGTGTCACTAGTCTCACAAATTGAGTTTACTACATATTTCCCATGGAACTGCACTCCCTTTAAAACTGTGTGTGTACAAATAACAAGTCTAGAGGACAAATTATAGTACTAGCATTGAGTCAAATTACACTGAACTAGCCTTTCTTATGGAAGGGATGAAGAGGGTCAAATTTCTTATATCAGGGAGGAAGCTTTTAATTACTATTCTGTTTGTCACAACCCATAAAACTTGCCTTTTGCCTTGCTAATTACACAATGTCACAACTTAAAGAGAATCTTGGTTTGCAAGAAATCACAAAGCCTTTTGGTTTGGTTTTGTGGTTTATTCAACTGGTCTTTTGTCTCTTTGCACACTTTTAGAATCTTCTAGTTTGAGAAGGGTCTCAAAAACTGTACTCTCTACTGTTTTCTAACTAATTGGGTTCAGTGTTTGCTTTAGATTTATTACCTTTCTAGAATGAAGAATGTGTTGCAGTGAGTTATTCAACAGGATTGAGCTTCAGCAGTGATGGTGCTCTAAACTTTAACACTCTATCAGCTTATGACAGTTATATTCATCTCCTTATATACAGGTTATACTGGAATCCGGACAGCAAGTGATGGTCTGATTTCAGTTGGCCATAGCTGAGGTCCATCACCTTTAAAAATTTCGATTTCCTTGCTTATCTCTATCATGGGTGGTTGTACACTAATTTGTATCTTAAATTCTCCAAGTCCACTAAATATGAATGTTTGAAATTCATGTAAACAATAGATAAAGACGGTTTTACGCTGATGGACACCACAAATGGCGGCCTACAGTCACTAAAAACAAGCGCTAATCGGATTCGTCTGTATGCACTGCATTATTGAAATTGAAGGGACTGCATTTTTCCTTTTGACACATTCATTCCTGAAGTCTCTAGATTGCAATCTCTACAGTGTAGTGAGGGATTTAAATTTCCCTTTAAGAAAAATCCGGTGGGTCCTATGTAAAGGAACTAAACCATTTTTGTAAAGGGTCCAAAAATGTGTCTATGAAGTCATTCTTCAGTAATGAAGGGGAAGTACAGTATGTCCTCTATTGTGCATAGTGCCATTGTCACTGAGACCTTACATTTAAGAAAAGTGCTTGTAGTGGTAGACTATGCTTATCAGATCAAGTTAGCTATCTGCGTTTGTAGGAGTAAGTTGAAATGATAGTGTTGGGGCTCCCACAGTGTTATTGGTTTTTGCCAGGCAGTTATTGCAGGAAATAATGGAATACATTGGTAAATAGGGTTCAGAGGTAATGAGGTAAATTTGGGAATTTTATGACTTCATGCTCTATTATCGTATGTGATATATGCAGCTAGGGTATACAAATTATTGGTTTTCAGAAGAGACAGTCTTTTCCAAGAAGCAAAACTTCAGTGCCAGAGACCTCTGTCAATATTTTTTATACCCTTTTGTTTTCATTTTTACAGATGGATGAGATACAAGATATTTTGGATAGTTTTACAAAAATGAACTTGTGACAAGGAGGATAAAATTGCCAAGTAGTTTAAAAAGAACCAGCTCATTGATCATTAAAGAGTATATGATATCATTGAATATGAGAGCGCTGGACGGAGAACTATTCATCTTAACTGTATACTGCACAAGACCTGGAGGCTGGATATTTTCCTGTGGTCAGTATCATATTCTGTGCTTGACGTTTAAAGGGCAAGAGCAGTCACCCCAACATGAAGTAGTGTAGTAGACTGTCCTGTTTCATGAATGGCTGTTGAGAGTCATGTGACAACAATTTTTCTCTTCAGGTGTGAAATTTACTTGGAGTAACTGCTTGTTTTACATTGCAATAAATATGCATGAAGTTGTAAACTATGATGAAAGATACTTTGAAGAGAAATAGGAGGAAAATTGTGATACTTAGCTGTTGCTTTAAAATATTTTTTTTTCCTTTTAAGGTGGGTGGGGGGGGGGACTGCTCTTGACTCTAAGGCTGTGGTGTTAATGTAGGTCAGGTTTGGATCAGGTTTTGAATCTGATATTGGAATGTGGTTGTCTGGTCCTTGTTCTGAGAACAAGTTTGTTGCACATAAGACAGGATTCATGCAATACCTGGAAATCCTGAAAAGACAGGGCAAACCAAAATTTGAATTTCCAGGCCTGGAAAGTCAAGGAAAATGAAGAAATTTTTCAAATAGTCCTGCAGAGTCGGGGAGTTTTAATAACATTGAATGATTGTTCCAATTTTCTCAATGTTTATTTAGTCTTTTGTGAAAAAAGATGGAAGTATGGGATATGACTGTTTTTTTAAGGTCTTAGAAATATAAGTCAAGGTGGAAGGTTGTGGAAAAAAGTCATGGAATATTCATGGAGTTTTGTTATTTTGAATGTGTATGAACCCCATAAAATTTTTGAGGGTTCATAATGATTTAAAGAAGTGTGTCTCATGAAAAGCTCATGTAGTGGACACACATTTGGAGGATAAGAACATTTTATGAGATCTGAGTAATAAATGTGCTAGGATTGGTTTATTTTATGATTGGCTGGAAGATAAGATGTGGGAGGTGGTTTATTAAAACCTATACATTGCCGGAAGACTCATTTGTGTGGGAGGGTATGATAGTTCTCCTGTCATGTTTTAAGATAAGATGCACTTTTACATGGCACATGTAGTCAAAATCAAATTTCTTGTCAAATATTGATCTGTCAAAATTTACCAAGAGGTATGAACTACAAACAGTAATCAAAGAAACGGTTGTCTGTTGTAGGACCCTTTCTCTTTTCTCGGTTTTAATCTGTGAATTATTTAATTTATTCAGAGTTGTCATTCATTTTAAAATGGAGTGAATGTGAAATATTCATGGTAACTTTAGGACACCATTTAATACCTCTTCATCTTTTCCTCACAATTCTAACTTAGGCTGCTCATTTCCTTGCTGTATGTATCATATTTGCATCATTGCTCTAGACCAGGCTTCTTTAAATAGCGGCACATGCCCCACTTGTGGCGCGCGACGTGGTTAGGAGTGCCGCCAAAAAATTAATGGGAGAATATTCAAAAATTTAACTTTTTCATAATTTTTTGACATTAATTGTTCTGTCTCAAAAAAGTTATTGTAAATAAATCCAATACTTTCCAGAGACTGATGTCACATACCCATCATGATATAATAACGTCCTATTTGTTCTCACAAGACAGTAAAATCACCTTCACTGTTTACATTCATTAGAGTCAGGGCTTTGTCGATTCAGCGTTGCTGGTATATCGACAAAAATTGTAAAGCTTTTGAAAAATTTTGGCCAGGAAAATTGAACGAATTTTGCACCATTGTGCGTGTAAGTACCTTTTGAAACGCAAAAATTTTCAAAAGGGGAGGGGGTGTACCCCTCCCCCAGGATGGCGATCAGTGGCACATCATATCAGTAACATTTAGCAATGTGGTGCTTCAGCAATTTAATTGAGGAAGCCTCCTCTAGACTGCTGTAATAATGACAAAGATTTACTAATGTCTTTGATTTCTTCTTTCAACATGTTCAAAATGTTACCTTCATAGTAGGTACCAAATATTTTAATAGTTTTCTTTTGAAGTATACAGTGTATATACTGTACTCCAATAAGGTTCTGCCTGTTGGTTGTCAAAATATAGATAATGAGTATAGATGACATACAGTTACAGTGGTGCTCAAAAACCAAGAAGAAATGATAACATGAGTTCTAAACTTGTAAACAAATTTAAACAAAGTATATTATGGTCTGCCTCAGACCTTCTTCAGCTTTTACTAAGAGAAACAGAACACAGTGTTTAAACTGTTGACAGACTATGTATATACTGAATATACTCAAAAATTTGGGAACAATGGCTCAAATTGTTCAATTTTGCTGTATTCATGAGTCCTACATAAAATTAACTCTCAAATGTTGATTGTTATTTAAAATGCATTCATGGTATGGCACCCTCCTGTGTGTCTTTTAATCTGACTTTTCAGGTCAGTGATCTCTATGCTAGACCCTAAAGTATAGTCTTTACTTTATACTGTCTAGCAATTCTTTTACACTCACTGTTCCTAGAACTAATTTGAAAACTTACGGTTATTGTGCCTTTCCATCAGCTGGACTCAACTTCTGGAACTCTCTGTCCAATTCTCTTTCTCTTGCATAATTAAAGTTGTGTTTAAAGACTCACTTTTTGAGATGGCTTTTCAGAAGGGTTGTGCAGCTCTATCGGATTTGAATACTTTCTAGATTTTAGAGTTCATTTATTATTATTGCTATAAGTGAATATTTATTTTCACAAGAAGTTTCAACTGTAACAATGTTCTGTGTCCAAAATGCCTGTATGTAGTTAAAGTTTGTCATTTTGTGGGTTTGAATCATCACAAAGTCACACACTAATTCCCCTTGGCTGTTTTCATCCAAATTGCATCATAATCAAAGTTGCTTTAGTTCATTGTTCTTGGAATATTTTTTTCCTTTTTTGAAACTGTATATAGTGATTAGTGTAAAATATATTTACACAGTTTAGTAGAGAGTTTCTGCAAAAGTTTACAGACATTGGTGTTATGCATGCAGTCAATATAGGTGCAAAAGTAATACATGTCTGCTATGCAGGCAAAACCAAACATTGCTCTGTGGCTGGTCTCAAGTAGCACCCGTACAGTACATGTAAGTGAGTCTGCGTCACTCTTTCAATTTCTAACATTTAGCAAGGATATATCTTTTCTTAACCCTTTGCCAGCTACTGTAATTCTATATTGTGTGTGTGTATGCTTGGCGCTGAAGCAATTTCCAATACAGAACATTGTTGTTGGGCCTATATGCAGGAGTGTAGTAGCGCTAACACTATGCCTAACCTAAGTGCAAACAGACTTTGAAACTGGTGTGATTATCTGTATTTTGATCTTCAACTTCTTCCAAATCTTCTAAGAATATATCTGACAAATAACACACTTCCTTACTTTCATCTTCTTCACTTTCTGACATCTTCTGAGTCTCCAGGAAATTTGACTGATCTTTGAACTTCTGCACTCTTTTGTGGGCACAGCCATTTTGTTTTAAAAGCAAATGTACCCTACACAGGCAGCTCTTGTGTAAAAGCCCACCATTATGAGCTTATTTTGTTAGCTCTCATGTGGTAGGTAGATTGTGGGTTTTTGTGATATTTTTGTGAAGGGCTGAGCCTTTCAAAAGCATGTACTGTAAATGTACGTGCTTAGCATCCTACGGAAATATTTAGAACATGTAAATTTATGTGCTTAGCTGGCAAAGGGTTAACACTTTTTAATACATGCTGTGAAATGCTTTTACAACTTGGGTAAGTACCAAAATGCTGAAAACGGTTGTGAATGTGTTGGCAGGATGTTGAACTACCTAATATATTTTCTCATGGCCCTTGCCTCTAAGGTTCTTCAAAATTAAAACCTTTTTTATACTGTAAATTTCCATGAGGGTAGGTTTTGTAGGGTCAATGCTCTGCTAATGGTTTAAAAAAAAAATTGTTACAATTTATTTTAGTATTTTGTACATTTTGTACTTGAAAATCTGTTTTTTAGTGTGTGAAATTTTAGTAATTAGTCAAATTTGTTTACTGTAGCTCTGTTGAACAAAAAAGGGTGCTTAGCATTCATGTAAATACTTAAAAAACCATGGGGGCCAAAACTGCTTTACTTTAAGAATGGTTAAGAATGGTTTTTGTAATAGTCTTCAAACCTTTGCAGGAATAACTAAATGCAGTGATGGATTGACTCTGGTCCACGGACTTTCAAGAAGGAAGTTAGTTGAGATTTGATGGCACACCCAATGCAAATGTGTTTTAAAATGTCAACTAGGTAAAAAACACAAAGTTTAAATATAGTCTCAAATAAGGTTCAGTCAACAAGCTTTCTTTTTTTTTTTCCTTCTTTCCATCATTTCATTGGGACTAAGTTTCTGTTTGGGCTTTTCACACTTTGGTCTGTATTTAGATTTTGCCCTTACTTCTGTACAATATTTGTATGTTATACAGATATGTAGATAAGGGCTCACCTCCAACACTATAACTGCTGTATGGTTCTTCAAATTCTCTCAGCTCCCTAAATGTTCTGTGTAGTGACATGAAATGTTGTACTTAACATCAGAGATATTCAGTTGTGTGTGAGGATTTTTCTGTAGGTTAAATTGGGACCTGACGGAAAACAATGTATTACTAGAGTACAGTAGACCTGCAGTATTGTACTGAATGACCTAGGTTTGTATGATTCTTAGAATTCAAGTCCTTGGTATGTGTACTTTATCTATTTACAGTCTATTGTTAAGGCTAGAGTAAAGAAAACAAACACAATGAAGATACCATGACTGCAACAGGTGAGGTCTGCAATTTGTGTAAAAACATGGATGTATTTCTATGTGTGTGTTTATGGTGTTGAAACTTGGAGGGGGTGGGGGGGTAATTGACCAAAAAAAAAACACTGTTGCATGAGTGATTGATGATATCATAGGTCAAAGTAAATTTGCAAAGAATTGTTTTGTTTTCCATTGTTTGCCTTTCAATGCATTAGAAAGAGAATCCAAGTATATGATATGTTCTCAATACTACACTATTTGGAAGGTAGTACATTTTGGTACTAATGTTTCCAAAATTTCAAACAGTAATCACAATGGCATTTGCTTTAAACTTTTAAATTGGTGAGTACTTAAACATGAAGGCTGATGCATATGCAATTGATTACATCTTAGTTCCAAGTTTTAATCTGCTTATAGTACTGAATTTAGATAATTCATTAATTTTAAACTATGCTTTCAGTTACTGTGATGTAAGTTCATGATACTATAGAAATTTACAGGGTGAAAGCAGCTTCCCAGTCTTATTTTGAAACAACAGCTTAATCTCAGTTTTCTAATTATTCCCATGAGAGGCTCCTCCCCTTAGGGAGGGGCCAAAGGGGAGGGGTCTCTCCTGAAAAAAAATGGAAAAAATCTGAAGTACCCAAGCAGAGAAAAAAGATAAACCATGGGAGCTGTGACTGGTTTTGTGTTCAGTGTCACTGCAGAATACAATCACAATGCCTCTGTTGTGCTGGTCACTGGACATTTCCTGAGTACTGTAGCTTCATGGATCAATGCACTCACACAGTACTGTGTTGAACTTGACTTAATCCAAGGTTCCTGCCACGTGCCTGCTATGAGGGGTACCAAATTTGAAAAGTAGCTTAAGGGGCCTTTCTTGGCATGCCTCAGAGCATGCAGTTATGCCTAGTTGAAGAATACAAATATTGTACCATGATTGTCAAGTGCCATTTGTAAAATAGGAAGTCTCATTCAAATTTGGGTGACTGCATTTTCCCTCAAAAATGACCTTTCAGTGTTCGTTAGTTATGTTTGTTATGACTTGCTTGTTAATATATTGGGAAATGTCTTTTATTGCAAGGAATGTTGAGGGTACATGAGGGAGATGAGATTTGTAACTCAATGGACTGCCGTCATGTAATTGTAACAGTGGAGTATCAATTGGACCAAACTGAAATCACTGAGTACAATACTCTTCCAAAAAGAATTGTTAATGCAGGCTGTGTTAACAGTATCATGTTGATGTAAAAGTGGTTTCATTAAGGCTCAGACCTAACAGTCTGTGACCTTAGATATTTTTTTCAAGCATCTGAGAAAAAGCTGAATGAACCCACAATTTTCTCAAGAGTATTATAGAGGTATAAGGTCATGCAGATGTATGGTAAATATATTTTGTATGAACACTCACGTGACCATGGTTTCACAAGATTCAGAGCAACATAGCAGTGGATGATGAATAGTCGCAGCTTGAGTGTCTGGCATGGATGCCTAGAAAGTTTTACCAAGCATCCCCGTTGCCTTTACATGCATCAGAGACCTGGGAACTGAGGTTAGCAAAATATTGTAAAGGCGATGTTTCCTTATCACAAGCTTTGGTTACAAAAGGAAGTATTGCTTCACTCTATGAATTTCTTATACAGGTTCATTTGTTTCTGGGGTGATTGATGTTACCAAAGTATTGGAATGGATACTTAATGATCAGTGCCTTTGATGTTTTGTTTCCTTAAAAGGTTCTGAAGTCAAACAAGGAAGGCCCTACTACACTGAAGGAAATACATTGAGATAGTTATATTCTATCTTCCTTCACAAGGGGATTCTCATGGGGGTCTTGCCCCCTAACCCTTATCCTGACCCTTTCAGTTGATAATAAATGCTTCATGTGTTATGATATGAAAGTTACAGTAGAATGAAAAAAAAACTGATGGAATTTCAGAAAATGCAATCATTAATTATCATTAGTCATCTTAGTACTTCATCTTTGAAGAACAACTCAGGATGCAAAACGGTGCAATTTTAACACATTTTATAATAACTGGCTTTTTTTCAAACCTTTTTTTCCCCTCGTGAACTCTCAACTGACATTCAACTTCAGTAGGAGGAGAGAATGGGAGAATGCATAGTCCAGAAGTACATGACGACAGTGAATACTTTTTGGCTGACATTGGACATGACAACTGGTTGAGGAATATGGGGAAAAGACCGTTTTGTGGCTTTTGTAGTATGAAGTTATGTCCAATAAGGAATGTATTATCTTTCTTTCATGAAGATTTGAGACAAGTTTAGATGTAAAAGTTTCAAAGTAAAGACTGCTGAAAAACCAGTTTTTAGTTGGACAAAATTTATGAGGTTGACCACAAGCACAGTTCACTGAAAAAAATGAGACTGACCATATAGAATCTTATCTTCACTCAATTGTATTTGTATATACAGAATATCTGAAATACAAGGAATGCAAAAAATATTATTTGATGTTTTCATGTTATTTTGACACAATTTGTTACCATTAAAAATATTAGTGAAATGAAACTTAACTGAGAATATTTTTTTTCAATTCTATTGCTCCTTTTAATACTGGTATGTGGGTGTCACCAAATTATTGATTTGTGATCAATTCAAACAATATCATCACCTGAGAATACTTCTAATTAGCCTCATTAGCAATGTATCATTTTCTGTATACATAGCAGGCTTGGGGCGATTACATCTCAATGTAATCGATTAAGATTGCGATTACTTTATATTTTACGATTGCGATTATGATTACCAATACAGCTAAGTAATTGATTACGACTGAGATTATATTGCAATGTAATCATGATTGCAATCGTGATTACATTTTCTTTCCACATAAACAATGTAGTAGGCAAAACAATCCAGTGCCCACAACTGGAAAAAAGGACATGGACATTGCTTTAGATATAAGTCCAGACAGAACCAAATCCTCCCAAAGTAGAGATTATTGAACCCATGCACTTCTCACTCATTTTAAGCTGGAACATCCAAGAAAGAGGGACAATTAAATTTTGTCATTCCAACAGAAGAACCAAGAACTGAAAAAAATTGTTTAGTAACTTCTTTTTTGTTCAATTCAACCTCAATGTAATCAGAAATGAAACCATGATTGCGATTACTTTGCCATTGCAATCGATTACGATTGCAATTACTATGCGATTTTCACAAAAGTAATCGATTGCCAATACAACTACTTCATCATGTGTAAACGATTGCAATCTATTACGATTACTGATTACGATTACCCCAAGCCTGATACATAGGCATATGGGAAGACATTTCACAGGAGGGGGGGGGGGACAATGTATACCCTGAGGATTCTGCCCACTGCCCTGAAAATACAAGTGTCAGTGCCCTGAAATAAGCATTTTTCCTGAAGCTGAGGCATAATTTTATGATTAATACTGAAAACCTGTTTGCAAACTTGTAGTCTTGTTTGACCAAGCCCTTGATGGAACTGCCTCTACTGAATACACTACTGAAGTGAAGCTGAAGCTCTGATCAAAATAGCTGTATATAAGAGCAGTAAGTTGGCAAATGTTTCATCTGTTAGTATAAGAGAACTATATATAGGCATGGCATGCATATAGATTTAGTACCACACATCAAGACACACACAACCAAATTCTTAATACAATTGCTTCAAGCTAGCATATATAGTACATGCAAGAACTGCTGGCTCTTTTTAGTTCCTTTAGTTCTCAGTGATAATTGGCAAATTTGATCAAAGTTCCATCTGCAATTTAATCATTCTGTTGAAATCATACTTGAGATCAATCCTAAACTAATACCAAAGGAGTTCAGATACTAGAAGAATCGGCAAAAGTTCCAGTTCTTTACTTTGGTTGCATATCTTTCAACTGGAACTTCAATTGGCCAAAGAAAGAAAATAAAAATAGAACAAATTTGTTTAATAACTTTCACCAGTTATCAAAAACAAAAGATGCCTTTGAAAATTGAATAATGAGAATACCATTCACCATGAGTGTAGTAATGGTAATAATATTTGTCATTTTTAAGTAACTACCTTCTCATGGCTTTCTGCATAGACCCTTTTCTAACTCGAAATTACAAGGATCGTGGGATAAGGTCTCTGATATGTGGGTTTTTTCAATGGTATTTTACTGTGACGAAAAAGAAAACAACACACACCAATATTCTATCTGACAATCCTTTGTGATAGCTATTTGAAAAGGGTTGCTATGTCATGTCCATAAGCACAATGGAGATGTATTTTAGTTTGAGTATATGAGCAAAGAGTGTTGCAGACATTAAATACTTGGAAGGTAAGATTTTTAAAAAGGGGATATGACTTTTAACTTAAATGCAGAAAATAAATGCAGTCGATACTCTTTCCTTAAGTCATGTGCAGCTATCTGAGTGACTTGAGCCAAGTCAGTGCAGTGACTCATGTCTCTGTTTTAGGGAGAGAAATTCCCTAGAATTTTTAAGTAGGATTGATGGTTGTAAGTCTAAGAACAACTTGACCATATCTCTGCCTGTTCTTCTCAATATCTGCTGTTAGATCTAGCCCTCAATAAATAGATGTGGCTTTAAAAATGTAGGGAGTAGAAAATACAACTGTGTTTGCTATCAAAAGAGGTTGTTACCAATTTTCCAAACTTTTCTTGTAGCGATCAAGAATAATGACAAGCCATCCAAAAGGAAAGATATGTACATTGGAACTTTGGCATTCAATCACTCACACAAACCTTAAGACACAAGGGGGTCAGCTGATTGGATGAGAGCACCATGATCTGAAAGTTATTTTGTGGTTCCTGATTAATTACCAGAATCATAAAACAACAGAGTAAACATAGAGGCTACTACACATCTCCAGTCGTAGAAATGAAACGAAAATAATTAAAAATTAAATGCATTTGTAGTAACCCTTCCACTACAAAATAATGGTGCAAGGGGAAGAAGGCCAGCACAAATGAATCTTTCACCATTAAGTGGCCTGAAGGGGAAATGGAAAGGCAATGTTTATTAGGGGCAAGGCAGAAGGCATAACTGTTAGTAATTTAAAATACAAATCCTCTTTCATTAACATTAGATCCTGGCAATGTTGGGCTTGACAATGGTGAAGCAATAGGGGTTGGGGGCATGCTAACTTGACGGCCAAAGTTCATCTCGGTTGTCTTTCCTTTCAGAACATCATAGCAGTTTGCAATCTGCAGAAGGACATAAAAACACAAGATAATTTAGAAACACTGCATTAAAATGTGAGCAAAGAATTTTCCTCATTAACACTTTTGAAGTAGATGATTTTTTAAACTTTCAGCTGTTAGTGGTAAGTGGAAAAGTTAGCTTGGAAGCAGCCTGAAATTTTATTTATCAGCAGGTTCTCTTCAATAGAATGATTCACACAAAGAATACTGCCTTTCATCTTTTGTGAGTCCCATATGAAAATTATGGTACATGATGATAACATTTTTTGGCCAAGTAATGTCACTGCTTATCATGTTTTGCCCGAATACACCAACAGCTTTTTCCAGAATTGCCCCCCCCCCCCTGCACGCCCGCCTCTGACTGGCACCACAGCATTACAATTTAGCACACTTTCAATTTAAATTTCCATCCACAGCGATTCATTTGGGCTCCTTGATATGTGACATCGAAACATGTTCTCCAGTCCTCCCTTTCTCGAAGGTTGATCTAATTTGAAAAGCAATCTGAAAAGGCAATGACTTCAGCAAACCTATGGGCAGTTCAAACAACGCCTTTGTAGAGCGTTCCCATTACTTAGCATGTAGTGTTCTGTATTTGCAGTTGGCTACAGTCCTGCTGGGAGTGACAGGACATGTATCTGGATCAGAGCATTTTGCCATCAATTTGTACAACCATGCCTGATGGCAGGCCCTTTGAACACTACTCAACAAGTGGGTGATGAATCTCCTTGGAGTTCAGTCATAATAAAGTACAGTAAGCAAAATGATTGACTGGAATTAATCTGATCAAAGGAGTTTAACACAACAATTCAAATTTTTTTGAGTGACATGGCTGTCCGTTAAACCTTGTAGCAACTCATGAGCCCATTCATAAACTGAATAGAGAGAATATAGATGAAGTGCTCCAGGATAATTGCAGGAAAAGGGGTTGAATGGACAGGATGTTGACTAAGTTAAAGGGAACTGAGAAAAGACTGTCCCTCATTACCACATAGTCACACCCCTTCCTCTATTTCATCTCACTGTGCATTCAAATTGACTGAATAATCAGTAATACCACCAATCTCAGGGTTGTTTGATTTAAATCATGTTGATTAAAATCACTATTAAAATCATTATTTTCATTGAAAAATGCATTGATTTAAGTCTAAAAAAATCTGATTTAAATTTATTTGATCAATAAATCACTGAATTTAATCAGTTTTTAAAAAAAATAAAAAAAAAGTCATTAACCCTGACCAATCTATGACTGATCCATTGATAAAAGTGCCATCCTTTTTTTGCTCTTGAGATCTGCACACGACCCCCTTCCCCACCTACAGTAAAAAAAACTCCTTTACTAGCAACAAACACAGCCAACAGATGTATCCACAAATGTTCCCAAAAAGTTATGTTGGACCAGACAAAATACGCCAAAAAACATGTAGTCAAAAACAAATGGAACTTGATTTAAATTGTTCTTTAATTTCTGTATTCCCTTCATATATGTCTTAAAAAAAACTATTTACAATCAATATTAGTTATTGATTTGCTAAGGTGTAGCCTCTTGGAGATTTAAAGATATACACATAAAATGGGAGTAATCCACTCTTTAATTCATACAGGATACAGCACATCTGCAATCAGTACAAACCGGAACAGTAAAGGACATTGTATACTTTATATCCAACAGAAAAAAAGCAATGATGACTATTTAATCTATGTTCTGACATTGCTATGTTGTGACATTGTATGGTTCAGGGTAAGGGAGGGTACAGTATACTGATAGTCAAATATAAGGTAAATACAAAAGACAGTTCTTGCAATATTTCTACCAAATGAAATCCCACATATGACTGTCATTACACTACATGTCTGAATGTTGGTATAGGACATACAGGTCTCCACACATAGCAATGTCGGAACATAGCAGTCTAGCCAAAAAAGCAGAATTTAAAATAATAAAATTGATGATGCTAGGACTAATATGAATGAATGTAGAAGGCACATGAAGAATGCAAACTGCATCTTTTTGAAAAGGGGATTTTTTCCCCTCAATTCTATGGAATAAAAATAGGGAAGGGTGATGGGGGGGCAACAAAATGTATTTAATGAAAGCAAGCAATTTCTTGCAAAGCTTTACAGAGGTGTTAATAAAATGTTGAACATCCTCCCTCATCTTCAAGTTCATTACTACAAAGAGGACAAGAACATTCTCTTTTGTATCATCCCAGTAAAGAGAGGATAATTGTCAATGAATAATGAAGAAAAATGTATGTTCAATTAACAATTCAACTCTCAACAAAGTTGATACAAAAATTACTCCAGAGGGACCAACTTCAAAATTGATTCAACTATTTTACTTCATCTGAGTTGAAAGACAACAGAACAAAGCTATTGTATCATCTTTCATGGGCCAATTTTTACCGAACATTTTGTTAAAACTTGAATGGTTCAGTGAGTCACATATACTTAACCTCCCTTTATTCAAATAATGCCATCTTAAAGTATGCCAAAGATTTTTAGTGCAACACACCAGTAATGTATTCCAGTACCTTCCAGTCTTACCTCACCTTTCTTATACCAGAAAACTATCACATAAGTAATGTAAAGCAAATCCAGGACAACTGCCCTGGCCCCTCCCCCTCCCTTCACAAATGATCCTCAAGGCCAATTTACAACCCTGACTATTTCCAAGTGGAAAATTCATCCCTAGTCAATTCTTACCCACAGCATTTCTAAGCTTTCTGGTAGGGGTTTTCTGGGCTGGAATGGTACCAGGAAATTTCCTCACAGAATTGGGAGAAATGTTCTAGTATGAAGTGGCAGGATCGTGATTAGGGGGTTGGCAACAGAGGTCCATTTGGTCAGAAAGTTTGCCATTTTCAGCTAAAAGATGCTATTATTAAGGCAAATTTAAAGTATTTATACTTATGGGCAAAAATGCATGCTTACAACCACCTCTACCTCTCCATACATATATATATCATTTTCATGAATAAAAAAATTTTAATAATTGTTGGCAAAACTCATACAATCCTACAAGGATTCCATTTTAAAGGCACTCTTTTCTTAAACCTCATGTCTTCATGGCAAAATCTGGGACTTTCTACCCCTTTCTGCAGAAATCTAGACAATTAATCAGATATTTAGCTGCGTATGGATTTCATGACCTCAAATAACCCTCTAATCTAAACTTTTGGTCTCATAGCATTTGGTGATATGCTTAAAACAGACATGTTACTTAATCAACTCATCTCATATATTTGCATTACCCAGTTTGCAATTTAATTTACAACATGTAAACAAAAGAAAGCTTCCAGATCAAGTTCCTTTCCCTTTCAGCCTTACTCTTATTTTCTAATTGGAGGTTGCATATCCTAATTGCTTTGGTGTCAATTATCTGTCGAATACTGTCATCTAATGCCATCAAACGAAATGCACTCGTGCCTTTAATATAGGAATAATTAACAGAAATGCAATCTGCCAACATTGCTGACCCTAATGCATATTCATAGGGTAGGCTAAATCATTGTAACAATGCATGTGATGACAGCATATACTGAATATTCAAAAGTAATAAATCATCTTTTAAAGAAAATCTGACAACACTGTTATTCTTTATATCCATGTAGGATAATACTGCTATAAATTTTTATCAGTTTTAAGATACATTTAAAGTGGCATATCCACAGTCAACATTGACAAAAGGATTTAAAGTGTACCTCAAGTCCAAAATATCAAAAATACTTTCTGTAGAGAATGAAAAAATGAATGCAACTCCCATCTTCATAGGACATCTCTGAGCTGCAGTAGAAATTGTCCAGGTTTATTCTTTCAATTTTAAAATTGTATATTGTGCAACAATTTGTGATGTCATTTTTGTACTATTCAAATTACAGTTTTTGTATTTCTATGTTTTTCTGAAACCTACTGCTGCACCTTGTGCCAAATGCAATCTCAACCATTCTGCTACAGGTGAGATAAGAAAACAAGACCTCTCTGTACAACAAGCTTTGCCAGCAAACCAGAAGCATTCAAGGTCATAAAAACATTTTTAATTTAAAAGAGAAACAAAGAAGGTAATGTGAGTGGAACAACAAGAAGTTACAAATTATTGCACAATGGACTATTTTGTTTTGAGTGAATAAATTTCAACTATTAATATCTCGGCAAAGGAGCAAGATAGGAAAATGGGAGTTGGATGAATAAGATTCATTATGCAACCTCTAAAATATATATATTTCAGATTTTAGACTTTAGGTACTCTTTAAGAAAACTACTTAATATTCCACTTTCTCAGCAAGTACCAAGCATTTTGGTTTGAAGCATACATTTGATGTGGTCCATGCATATGCATGTTTGGTCTACTTTCGGAATATACACTTTGTTCTGTCAGGGCTGTCCTAACTGGGTACACCCTTTTGAAGCATAGCACATTGCAGAATGTTATAAAGTGTTTTTACGTAATGTAATAATTGGTCATCCATGCCCATTGCCAGACAAATATCAGCAGTGTTTCAGTGCAGCAGTCACATGTAGGTAAACTGATTCTCAACTCGCTACACTAGCTAGCCTACTAGTCACTACTACACTAGGGGCAGGCTTGTGATATCATTGAAAGCACTCTATAAATTAATATATGATATAATGATCAACATGGAGAAAAATTAGAAGTATGCTCAAAACAACCTTTCATTTCAACAGATCCCATCAGCCCACATCTCGAATACAATAGAGCATGTCTCTCTAAAAGTCTCTATTGTCACAAACATCTGTTTTCCCTGATGCGTTTCATACAGATTTATGACATCACTGTCAGAATCATAACTGATACCTCTTCCCTGATGCATTTCATAGAGATTTATGACATCACTGTCAGAATCATAACTGATACCTCAAAAATACTTTTTCTTAAGAACTCCAGACCCTCTGGCAAAGGACCATTCAGAGAAACTAAATTTTCAACTGCTTCCAGAAGAAGCTAAGACGATACCTTACTTTTTCTAAAGTCCTCCCGACCCTCTGGCAAAGAGCCCTTTGGCAAAACCAAAACCTTACAAATAAATCCTTCTTTTTCTTCTACCTTACAGAGCTAATGTGCAGCTTCTAAAAGTTTACGTAAATACCTACTGAATTTCAAATTTTAGTTCACCTTAGAGAGCGCCCTCATTGGAAGAGCTCTAGGCTTACCACTACTACATGCGTCTGACTTTTAAAGGCTCTTGTGACTACACTTACACAGCTTAACATTCTATCTTTATTTACTTCGCACAATACATGTCTCCATTAAAAAATAACCTTAATGGTCTTCCAAACTGTCTCATATACCATATTTCACTAGGGGAATACTTCAGAGAAGGGGATGGATGCATCCCCTTCCTCCCAGGCCTACTCCTTTGGTAGTCAGAAATTACATGACACTCCAAATCACAGTCACATACCTCTTCATCTTCCCATCCTTTTAAAGATGGTTATACTTTTATCACACTTTTTTATACATATGTACAAAAAGTAATCCATTGAAAAATTCCCTGATACCTGAGTCAAGTAACCTTTGCTTGTATTTGCTTGGCACGTCACACAATCTCAACTGACTAATTCGACAAAGGGGCTACAATACAGCATTAACTGTATATTTTCCAGCTTTCCTTTTGTGAAATACAAACTAAAGCAAGGCAGTGCTGCACGATTGTAACTCCTGCAACTAAAAATCTAAAAAATCCTACCCCTGTAACGATTTGTGCCTCTGGCCCCTTTCAACATATATTGCTTAATGAAGTATGTGTTTCATACATCCAAAATTAAGCAGAATTTTGGAGAGCCAAAGAAAACCGAGTGAGAAACTTTTCGTGGCAATTAAAGAATGCGGGGGCGCCCTTCAGGCTCTCCCTATGTTCATCCCATCACACTGATAACTTGCCCAAGGATTACCACAGGCAAGTAGGATTACATAATGTAAATAGGAAGGGAGGGTGATGTTCATTCATTAAGTTGTCTTGCAATCTGATCAACTGATAAAAAGGCGTGTTCAGAAAGTTGCCCTTCGAAAGTAGTGTTTGTACTTAAAATTAAGACCAACTCTTTCAGAATTTGCTTGCCAGTAATAAAGTTTAAAGAACAGAAAAATATCAACCCTACAGTGCTAAACACATCATGCTGCAATGTTGTTCAGATTATGCTCTCACAAAAAGAACACTAGTTCATCTGAGGTAAAAAAAAAATGCATAGGAAGGCAAAGGTCAGAGGTCACAAAGAATTCAGTATAGGAATGAAAGACTTGCCAATCACACGGTGCAGGAATGAAGAAAATCTACCAATTTCTAAACTAAATGCTCTTTGAGTCAATATTATTCTCTCCCCTGCGACATTAATTTTCCTCCCAACCCTACATAGGTGGCATATTCCAGTCAGTACTATGATAGCCCCCGCAAGTTTTCCTTACCATCCTATGGTAACAAACTGCATTAAAACATGCCTACCAAAGCATCGACCTATCCCAAAATTCCCCCTTATTTAAATTCTGATAAAATGTAATTCTCATCCAAAACTCTGTCCACATTAAATCTTTTTGGCAAAGTTTGCATTATGTGTGAAATCCCATCTTTGGGGTGAAAAATCTTGACAAAGCTGTGAAAAGGCATACCGAGCACAACTCCAACTCTTAATGTAGTTTTAAGCCCCCTGTGGGCTGAGGGTTATAGAAAATGCCCATGATATGCCCCACCTGTTGTAAAAGGAAATGGAAGGGGAGGACCTGAACCATACTTGGAACTAAATTTGAAGAAATTTAGCTGTTTTTGAACCTAACTTTATACCATCTAATCAACAAACTTTTTTATGTAACTTGAAACTATATAATAATTTTTGTTGGAGTGTCATTAAATCCCATCTAGTTAATTAGTTAGTTAGATAGAGTTTTCCGGCCCAGTTTCCAACCTATTGGTTCAAGTCAACCAGCCACCGCCTTTTTTCCAGTTGTGGCTCACTGGCTTGCTTTCCCTACCCCACTGCTTGATGTGGAGTGTCACGCACAACAGCAGAATAGGTTCCATTTTAAAAGTCTTTGGTATGACTCGACCTGGGAATTGAACTCGGGTCTTCCATGTGAGAGGCAGATGCTCTCATCTAACCAACTAAGTAACAGTTTTGAATCTTTTGATCTGTTAAGCTACAGTAATATACAAATGTAAAGGAAAGCCGAAGTGCTCTTATACATCCAATTTTATTTTGGTGGGTTATTTGCACATAATATTCTTCAAAAATTAAATTTTGCATTCTGATTAAAATTGACATGTTGAATGGCAGAGGCAAGTCAAAGGCAGGGACTAAACTGATAATTTAACCCTTTACCATTGTTTGGGTCCTTTTGGACCCATGCGGAGAGCTCGGCTGTCACACATCTTTACTGTTTCACGCGGAGCTCGAAACTGCGAGTAGCTACCCGAAAATTTGGCCACAAGAGCGAGAGAGACAATAGTTTAAGGTCACGGGGTCAATGGCCTACGGAAGCCGATGCAGGGCGGGCTACGTCCGCTTTTCCGTCCAATCCCCAGGCGCACAAATATGCCCCGATCGGAGCACAACGGTAAAGGGTTAAGACTGATAGATACACCTGACTTCTTCAACCAATAATACATCAAAAACTATTGTAATCAAATTGGCATTGACTTTTGGTCCAAGTTATCAGATGCCTTAGGCCAGGTAATACTCAGAGGTTTGGTCCCAGTTCTATTTATATTTCTTCAAGGACAGCCCACTAGTAATTTAAATACAACCTAAAACAGATGTCCTTTTTTCCTAAGTCGGTATGACATCAGATAAACACGAAACAGTCTGAATACCCTCTGACAGATGTGTTTTCCCAAGTTGAATGCATTGAACCAGCTTACAACCAGAGAGGCAGTGGATGTCTGTCCTACAAAAATTCTAACTCTAAGCACAGTAGCAGACATTCATCCCAAGTCTAAATGATTACTAAGAAATTGTTCAGAAGAACTCCCTACGTAAGAGCATCTCCTCAAATAAAATTCTGCATAAACTCTTAATGAATACCGCCATGTCAGGAATATCATCACATCCTATCACCATTCCAACCAGAAATTATTCTGTACATTGAAAGTTTAAGGTAAATTTTTATGAAAAGTTCTGAGTAGACCATAAGAATAAAACTTGGAAACAAACAAAACCAACACCTTTCACTTATATTGCTAAAATCAGCGTTAATCATGACTAGAGCTCTGGAAGATGAAAGAAAAGCCTCCAAGAATTCAGCCCTACCAATGACAAATGTTTGTTTCAGTATATAATCTTCACAGTTGCACCCAAATAGCCACTTCTAAGTAACTATAGTCACACATTAAGAAAGTCTCAGGCATGTCTTGTTCCAACTCTTGTGGGCTGGGGGTTGTAAAATATGCCCCCTGGTCATAATGAGGAGCTAAAGGGAAGGATTTACACTGCATATGAACTTGAAGGATGTGAAACTTCATTTACCTACCCCCAGCTGATAGTATATGACGACACAGTTGTGCTTGTGTGCTCTTATACCTGCATCTAACTGACGGACTTGTAGCAGTGAGATGCGTGTCAAAGCAGAATGAAACAGCATTTACAGGAGGGGAACAACAATTGCAACTTTTGTTGTTAGTATTCTATATGAAGCACAAAGGACTTGAAATTCTCTACAGACAGGCCAAGAGACAATGTCACCAAAATTTGTAAGGCTTTACCTACAAATCAAACTCCTTACCCAACAGCAAACACTGAGGTATATCTATCTGCCATTAGAGGCATATCTATCAGCCATTATAATGCTTTCCAACTGAGAGTATGCTTTCAATAGGCGATTGTTTTTAAGAGCTATTATTCAAAAAAAGAAAAACTATTTTATTGAAATTTCCCAACTCCTCAGTTGTCCCTTAGTCAATCACTTACAACCATTAAACTGTTTTGTAGCTGATAAGGCTTACATAAATAAACTCACCTGGCTTTGCCAGGTTATTATATCTGCCTGTTCCTAGCAACATATGCCACCAAAAATTATAGCAAAAAGCAGATTATTTGAGGGTTTTCAATACTGAAAATAGATTGCTTTCATGTGACATCACAGTTGGTAAGCCACGCCTACTGCCGGGCAAAAATCAACAGTGTTTTAGCTCAACAGTCACACGTAAGTCATCAGATAGTTATATCAGCTAGCACACCACACTAGTTTTTGGTCATTAAAAGGGAGGGGGGGGGCTTGTGACATTAGTGAAAGCACTCTACACACCCAAAACAAGTGACACCACATCTGATAAAAGGTGATTGTCACATATTACAACTTAAACCAAAATGCCATGTGAATAAACCAGCAATATTAAGTGCATTCACACCAAAGCCGAAATATGCTGATGCTTGCAGGCAGGATGAAACATTTCTATCAAAAGCTTAAAGGGAGAAAATTCTAATGTAGGAAATTTCCAAAAGTTGCCTTTATTTGCACTAAGATAGTTTTCTGTCTCACTCGCAAAACACAGCAGATTTCGGATTTGGTGTGAACGCATCTATAAGAAGTGACTAGTTTTCTCTCTCTCTCTAAAATGATGCTGTTATTGTCTCTACAAGATGGATAAGAGACATTTCACATTATAATTAATCGCTTCTGTAAATAATTTCAAATAAATAACAACAGCAAGTTCTTCTAATGTATGAAACTTAAACAATAGTTGGTTAATCCAAAAAGCTCCAAATCAAAAAAAAAATTCTGTTACCTACATGCTCTCAAACTCCTAGACACCACTTCATCTCTTAACAATCAACCCAACTTAACGAAAGTCCCCCTCCCCTAATTGCCTGCCCTTATGACTTCAGTTCACCCCCTTATCACCCTTTTCCTGCAGCTTTCCATCTCTCTCTCTCTCCTGCCCAGGTAAAGAAGCCATTGGTCAGTATTCCATGATGCAATGGTAATGAATGATATGATTGGCTGTTAGTGGCCTTTACGAGAGACAGTATGATAATTAAGAGGTCAGTGGCAGTGAGACTAGAGGCAGAGCAGGGAATTATCACGTGGGGTTATTCTGTGAGTTGTTGCTGGTGACTGGCAGTTTGGAGGCTTTGTTGGAAGTGTCTTGCCAGACATCGAGCAGCTGTGAAGTATGAAATGACAAGTATGAGATGTCAAAAAGCAAGCAGTATTCAGCCACTAGATCGGTGGTAATACTCATCCTTTCATGTGTTGTTGAACATTTATGACTGCATAAAATAACAATTACACCAATGGTTCAGAGTTTAATATCAAACACAGTTATTTTTGGTGAGTATAAAGGCAATGAGTTGTGCACTAAAATTGTGTTATGTGATAATGATTGGATTAAACAAACATCAAACATATGCACATAGCCATGAGCAACACAGGAAAGTTGCATGTTTAAATGCACTCTCCATGAGTGAAGCAGGAAATGCCGTAGTCAGTAAACATTGGGATGATCATGGTTTGAGGATACAAAAGACACAATGTTGACACAAGAGATAAGTTGTAGTCACATGATCAGAGCATGAAACATGTCTGTCCTATCCATAGATTGTAGCCACCTACTGAGACAAAAAAGGCTCACCAAGATGGCCACCATGAAGACATAAATCGTCTGATTTGACGACGACTGTGTTATATTTTAAATAAAAGTTAAACTTGAATGGAAAACAATATATTCCTCCAATACATGAAGCGATTTTGACCTGACCTTACCAAATTTTAAAAATATTTCAACTTTCTTGCAAAAATCTGGTAATTTACTTGAGCAAGTCCAAACTTTTACACAAAATCATAGCAGGCAGACACCTTGGTGTACTTTTTCTCACACGTACGAAGTGACAATCTACCGTGCAGTATGCTCTGCCCATGTATAGGAAGTCCGTGGTTGTGGTCCAGTTAGTAGCTGATTTTTTGAAGTTTAACTAAATGAGGGAAACCTCATGCATGGACTATCTACTCCTCCTTAAAAAATAAACAGGCACTGTCCACTTGCCCCCACCCCAAGAAAAGTTACAATCATATAGTGTGTGTAATCTTTTCACTTATAGTTACAGTTTGTGTATAAAACATTACTCTTGCAGCATCTAACTCTGCCCAGTTTTACAGCAATGTCCACAAATTTTTAAGTCTGGCTTTGCAATTCGAAAATGCAAAACCAGGAATTATCCAGTCATTAGATTAATTCCTTCTGACATACTGTACAGTGGCAAAGCAGGGCCATTGATTCCAGACATTGTGTTCCCACTTCAAGCATGAAGTCACCACAAACTTAGTTTAAGCTACAGCTATATTTTACAAACTCTCTTGATTTCTCCTCTAAGAATCTTTCGTAATGTCTTGGAACTGACTATGACATTTTCTAGGTAAACGTTTTAAAATGAGAGAGCAATATTGTTATATTATTCTCAAGAGCTACTCCTGAAATAGTATCTAACCTACTCACAGACTTCCTATACATAGACAGAGCATACTGCACGGTAGATTGTCGCTACCATACGTATGAGAGAAAGTGCACCAAGATGGCTGTCTGCTATAGTTTTGTGTTAAAGTTTGGACTTGCTCAAGTCAATTCCCAGATTTTGCAAGAAAGTTGAAATATTTTTGAAATATGGCATGGTAAGGTCAAAATCACTTCATGTATTGCAGAAATATGACATTGTTTCCCATTCAAGTTTAACTTTTGTTTAAAATATAACAGAGTCGTTGTAAAATAAAATGATTTATAGCTTCATGGCAGCCATCTTGGTGCCCCTTTTTTTGTCCCAGTCGGTGGCGACAATCTACAGATAGGACGTACACATTACATGCTTTGTTCATGTACATTAGTCCATGAATCTACTAGACTAAACCAAACTGGGGTGACTGCACTTTCACCTCATTACTGCAGCAACAACAGCAGTGTCATGATCATATTGGTACCCCACTGGAAGATAGTAAAGCTTGCAAATGCCTACTTGTCTAAGTTTTTGTTCACAAATTTGGCATATGAAATGAAGATATTCCAAAAAAGTCCATTCTTAACTTATAAGACAACGACAAAAATGCTGTTCGACAACAAGCTCTCTGGTTCTTAAATCTTTTCTCTCCTGGCACAATTTTAAGTTTGGAGTTGAGTTCTCTTCTCCTACTTTACATGATTTTATTAAATATTATATTCTATTTACCACCCTTTTCCCTTGAATTAGCATTTCAATATTCAACTCAAACTAAAACCAGCCTTGAATTCTTGCATTCAGTAAAAACAATAACCAATTTAGTCACAAAAGCTGCAGAATGCCGACAATATGTAGATATGTACTTTGAAGTGGGGTGGGGGAAGGGGAGCAGGAGCATACAGTATGTGCAAAATTACAATGCAACACTGGGTTAAATAGACAAATGTACAAATGTAATAAGCTGAAAATTCTGGCAAATCAAAATGAATTTAATACTTTTCAGAAATTTACTTTTGAGAGGATTTTTGTAACAGACATTTGCAAGCACAAGAAGAAAATAATGCACTTGGTTTATGGGAAAGCACTGTATATTGATTACTATATGAGTATAAGTGGTTATTTGCATTTTTCAAAAGGGGCACACATTAAAAGCATTTTATACCACAGCCTTTTTCTTCACCATTCAAGTTGACAATTCGTGATTTTTATTGCAATCAGATTTTGCAATGATTGGATATTTTGTTCGTGATGATCACCTCCTTCATTTGTGGTGATCCTTTCACAAGGGATCTGTTTGAGATGGAGAAATGTCGCTCTTCCCTTCCTTTGAACTAGGTGCACAGCTGACATTTAAGCTTTGTATTATTGAATTCCTGAAATTCTTCTGGACTTATAAAGATTAGGCAGAGGAGACCATTGTCCTTGTCATCTGCTACAGCTTAGAGAACTCAGTACCATCTCGTTAGAACCACATTACCAACCTTCAACAACGGTACAATTATTTCCATACAGTTCCACAAAGTGTTATGTTTTAAAAAGGTTCTGTATATTACTCTGTCACCTTTTAAGCAAAGTACCCTTTTCCCTATTTCAAAATGGGAATTGTTTGAAATCGAATTGAATAACTTAGAAGTGGTTGAACAGTTGTTTCCATAAAAATGGTGAAAATGTATAACAGGTGTCGGATAAGCACATCACAATCAAAGCAGTATCTCGACAACGGTCTTTGTAACAGGATTACTGGACTTTCAAAAATGGAGACCACGATTAAAAGGAGAATAAATTGAAGAGGATTGAACTACTTTGAAGTCCACATTGTCTAACAGATTTGGTCGAGCTTTCCCCGTCTCTTCCAGCTCCCTGATTTGACCGACATGTGAGGTTCAACTACTCAACAATAAATAATAAATCCCTTGATTTGTTAATCAAACACTTGATTTGCATAAAGTAAACACTTGATTTATTATGATCAGACACTTGATTTGCGATCATAATTTATTTGATTCATAATATCCACTCATTAGATGTCAAAGGATCAATCAGTGTGATGTTTCCCTATGATTAAATTGGGAGTTTTGTATTTCACAAAGTGGATCTTATCTACAACATAAGGACACCATTTCTGTATACGCCGTTTTGATCACAATGCAAAATAATGCTCTGCCAAGTTGTGAAATGGCTGAAGCGATGCGGGAGGTGATGTCATTTCATTTTACATGAGGTTCACATCACGCAGTCTACAGCTCACTAATGTATGATCAAGCACTGAAGGAGAAATGCACATGTCTACGAGATATTTGAAAAGAAGAGAAACCAGAATGCAAAAATGCATTGAGGTTTCGATGATACATAAATGTACTGTTTTTCAAATTTGACATCATGCACCATTATCTTCTAACTCAAATGTTATACTAGCATGTTCAAAAAATGATGTTGTTATTCCAGATGCCCTTTTGACCTCCACAAAAGCCATACATAGATAGATAAACCAACATCTTGAGATATAACTTTAACAAGATTTGAAGACTTTGACCCCTGGTGACCTGAAATGACCTTTGACCTCCACCAAAAAAGAAAAGGGGCACATCTCCTGACTAAAACGCATCTACATACCAAATGTGAAATCTATCCAAGTTTCCTATCTTGAGATATCGTGCTAACAAGAATTTCAGACTTTGACCCCCCGTGACCCCACCCCAGATGATCTTTGACCCCCACCAAAAACGATAGGGACCATCTCCTGACCATAACGCATCAACATACCAAATATGAAATCTATCCAAGTTTCCTATCTTGAGATATCGTGTTAACGAGATTTTCAGACTTTGACCCCCAGTGACCCCAGATGACCTTTGACCTCCGCAAAAAACAATAGGGACCATCTCCTGACTAAAACGCATCAACATACTACATATGAAATCCAATCAAGCTTCCTATCTTGAGATATCGTGTTAACGAGATTTTCAGACTTTGACCCCCAGCGACCCCAGATGACCTTTGACCTCCGCAAAAAACAATAGGGACCATCTCCTGACTATGACGCACCAACATACCAAATATGAAATCCATTCAAGCTTCCTATCTTGAGATATCGTGTTAACGAGATTTTCAGACTTTGACCCCCAGTGACCCCAGATGACCTTTGACCTCCGCAAAAAACAATAGGGACCATCTCCTGACTATAACGCATCAACATACCAAATATGAAATCTATCCAAGTTTCCTATCTTGAGATACCGTGTTAACGAGATTTTTAGACTTTGACCACCAGTGACCCCAGATGACCTTTGACCTCCGCAAAAAACAATAGGGACGATCTCCTGACTAAAACGCATCAACATACCAAATATGAAATCTATCCAAGTTTCCTATCTTGAGATACCGTGTTAACGAGATTTTTAGACTTTGACCCCCAGTGATCCCAGATGATCTTTGACCTCTACGAAAAACAATAGGGACCATCTCCTGACTAAAACGCATCAACATACCAAACGTGAAATCCAACCAAGCTTCCTATCTTGAGATAACGTGTTAACGAGATTTTCAGACTTTGACCCCCAGTGACCCCAGATGACCTTTGACCTCCGCAAAAAACAATAGGGACCATCTCCTGACTAAAACGCATCAACATACTACATATGAAATCCAATCAAGCTTCCTATCTTGAGATATCGTGTTAACGAGATTTTCAGACTTTGACCCCCAGCGACCCCAGATGACCTTTGACCTCCGCAAAAAACAATAGGGACCATCTCCTGACTATAACGCACCAACATACCAAATATGAAATCCATTCAAGCTTCCTATCTTGAGATATCGTGTTAACGAGATTTTCAGACTTTGACCCCCAGTGACCCCAGATGACCTTTGACCTCCGCAAAAAACAATAGGGACCATCTCCTGACTATAACGCATCAACATACCAAATATGAAATCCAATCAAGCTTCCTATCTTGAGATATCGTGTTAACGAGATTTTCAGACTTTGACCCCCAGTGACCCCAGATGACCTTTGACCTCCGCAAAAAACAATAGGGACCATCTCCTGACTATAACGCATCAACATACCAAATATGAAATCCAACCAAGCTTCCTATCTTGAGATATCGTGTTAACGAGATTTTCAGACTTTGACCCCCAGTGACCCCAGATGACCTTTGACCTCCGCAAAAATCAATAGGGACCATCTCCTGACTAAAACGCATCCACATACTACATATGAAATCCAACCAAGCTTCCTATCTTGAGATATCGTGTTAACAAGATTTTCAGACTTTGACCCCCAGTGACCCCAGATGACCTTTGACCTCCGCAAAAAACAATAGGGACCATCTCCTGACTATAACGCATCAACATACCACATATGAAATCCAACCAAGCTTCCTATCTTGAGATATCGTGTTAACGAGATTTTCAGACTTTGACCCCCTGTGACCCCAGATGACCTTTGACCTCTGCCAAAAACAATAGGGTTCTTCCTCTCAATATGGCCTATCTATGTACCAAGTTTGAAAACTGTCGGACATTCCTATCTTGAGATATCGTGTTAATGAGCAAAGTGTCACAGACACACACACATACACACACACACACATGCACATACACACATACATACACACGCCATCATGAATGCATAGGTTTCTCTTTCATCGAAACCAAAAATGCACTTGTACTGGACATGTTGACAGAGTAAATGAACGATTTTGACAAATGTTTTTGATCTCATTAAATGACAAGCTTAACCCCCTTACCTCTTGATGTCCTTTAAGTTCACATTGTGCCAATGCTTGCATAATGTCAGCTATTATCTGAATGTTGGCATACACGAGCTGTGTTTCCATTTGAAGACAGTGAAGGGAAAAGTAGTTTCTGTTCTCCATCGTCATTATTTGACTTTCTTGCTGCAGAGGGCAAAAATAAACCAGATCTTTTGTCCAAGTTTTTTAAGGAATAGTTTAAGGAAGCGGTGATTTGCAAGAAGCTTAAACATGTTTGTCCTATATTTGTTAATCAATGCAACCCAAGTAAGTAATTTGAAAATTTTTAAAACTGCGAAAATGATGACAATTTTTTCTGTTATCAGCTGGAAATATTTAAAGGATAGAGTGATACAAACTAAGATTAAAATATTTGCACAGTCAGTCACAGATATTTGTGTACATAAGTGTGTGTGTGTGTGGGGGGGGGGATGAGAACTACAGGAAAAAAATCTTTGCTAGAGGAGCTGTACGATTCCTCAGAAATGAACACCAATGAAGGAGGGGAGGGGGAGTCATATAGCTATCATGACCAAAGGTAACTAATTTTTTATCACAGTTTACAGAAATAGTCCTATAAATGCCATACACTTTACTTCATAGGCTTCTTCCGCTGAACAGTTTAAGTAAAATTTTGGGATGTGACTACAGTATATCATAACAGTTAAAAGAAGGGTTCAAGATCACATCAAGTTTTAATATGAGAGAGATATTTATTGTTAGCATTTTGGTGGAAATTTGCACTGAAATCAGATGTGTGGTTCTCAAGATATGAGCAGGTAAGGTTGTCACATTCACAATAAAAAGTGAACTTGAAGCAAGCTCATATGGCATCATATTCTCACACTAATGGGCAGCCTTTTGTTTTTCTTGAACTTAACAGCCAATTTTCTCCTCAACAACCCCTTTTTATCAAAATGTGATTGCATAGGTGATGTGAGTATTTTATAGACTTTGCAATGCCCACAGGGATGTGCTATTCTGATCAATTTCAAGATCAACACAACAGTCTAAATAAAAACAAAGGGAAACAAAGCTTTCCATGTCAACGTGAGAAAGTGATATGATCTCTGCTGCCCTCAAGCTCACTTTGGAACACACTTCACACACTGGCTTCACTTACAGATGTCTAGAGAAATACATGTCCGTTTTCAATGGAAGTCTGATTTGAATGAAAGTTTCACCACACTAAGTAGATTTGGTTCATCTTTCACAAACAAAAATTAAATTTTTGCTTAAACTTCCCCTTGAAGTTGAATGATACATATTGCACAAATGATTTACATATCAAGAAATGTCATATCACACGTCTTACAAAGATAAACTTGATTATATTAACTACCTCAATAATTCTTGATGACAGTTGTTCAACTTCTCCTACATGTTCTCCCCCTTTAATGGTGGCTGTCATCTTCTTCTTCTTGATGCTAGCCATCTTATTCAAGGCACTCTGGTGGTCTTTTAATACTCCTTTCTCATGTCTATCACACAAATCCTGCAAACACACCAAACAGTTACAAACTTACTAAATCAATCTTTCAAATGCATGGGAGAAGCAAAGTGGTACAGAACCCATTGCCACAGGGGAAGGTTGGGAGGGGGGGGGGTAAGAATGGAAGGAGAGATTGTAATTTACATATTCAATTCCAGCAGGTCTGATAAGACTTCACTACACAAGTTATGACAAAAGCAACCAGACTTTGAAAGTCAGTGAAATTTAGGATGATTAGGGAAGATAATAACATACTAGCTAACATTGTCATCTCATAAATTGGAACATGTAGGAGATGACCTACCGTGTGTGTGGCGAGCGCACAAGCGCTTATCTCAATAGGTGGGGTCCAGTGTATAAGACTCTTTTTCCTCTCTGAATTTTCACAACACATGTGTAGGTCACCAAAACGTATGCAAGAACTGACTTCATATTTCCCAAGTTAGTTGTTGCTTTGCAAATTTTTTTTTATTATTTTTAGCATTACTTCATTTTAAATACTTTACGTCAGTAAAACGAAACATTCTGGTTTTCAAGGGTTTTACAGCTCAGTAGAACAGACCAGACTTAAAATAAAACATTTGGCAAAGAAGGAAAGAAATAGGAAGATAAGCCTATAAATTTTAAATTAAATTTTCAGCATGTTTTCCCCTTCAGCCCTAATTCAATGCTGAGAACAAGAAGAGTGTGCTTTATGATGACATGTACAACTTTTATGCCCCCCCCAACCTAACATTGAGATGGAACAAAGGATTCATCCCAGATAATTTTTTCCAGGATTGTAGGTTCATTAAGAGTTACATTTGATCCTAAGCTTGAATATAATGTTAAAGACTATTGCACTGCACATCTGACTCAAAGTGTACGTATTTCTCATATGAAAATTAGACTGGCTTTAACCCTCCCTTTAAGTAAAACTTTAAAAACAATCTTATGTTTTTTTGAAACAAGACCAAAGCAAGTGAAAATGTTCAATTTTTCAATGACATCCTCTTACCCTGTATGACTGAAGTATGTCAAGTATAAGAGCCAACCTTTCAACAACAGCATCTAGGGAAAGTTTTGACTGAAAAAAAAACCGCACAAACAAATGACAATGTTTGTAGATAGAATAACAGGAAATACATGAAATGAGCATACATATTGTCAAAATTTGTAACCTTAAACCAACAAGTGAACAGTCCAACAATCAACATACAATGATTGCACTGTTTTCAGACCACCATCATCAAAATTTGATACACTATGGTGCCATGTTCGGATTTAAAAGCCATACCAAAATTTAAAGGTTTGTAAACTATACAGAATGGATGCTGAAACTTTGATCTAGTAATTCAAATATCTACTACTTCCTTTAAATTTCAACCAACACTTAACGGTAAAATGCAGTCACCCCAACTTTGGATTAGTGTATTAGTCTGATCTGTGTCATGATTGGCTCTGCAGAGTCACATGACAATATATTTCTCACTACATTGCAAAAGTTATCAGGATAAACCATTGATTTAATCATTGATTCATTTATTGATGAATATGCAATTATAAAGCCCAGAAATCTCACGAGCCACACTTGGAACAAAAATAAGACCAAACCTGTGAGGTCTAACTGCTGTTTCCATATGAAGTTTGGGATGACTGCTTTAGCCCTTTAAATATGTTATTTTTTTCTCTCTGACATCTGTTTTCACATTTACTTCTTTTATGTTGTTGGCACACTTTGTTGAAGATTATGTCAAGGTCATTAATTATCATCTAATGACTTTTATCCCTGTTTTAACTTGGCTCCATGCCCAGCTTTAGCCTTCCATGCATGTCTGAATGGTTACATTGTTTCTAGCATGCTTGACATGAATCCAAGTAAGCTCACATTTGTGTGATCTTGTGGCTATCATCTAGCCATTCTCAGAATATTATAATGATCTCTCAAGGGACCTTCATTTTGCTGCTTCACTTAACAATTCCAGTTCTAAGCTCAAAACTTACTTGTTATACCAATGCTTCACAAAATGCAACAAGAGCCCAAGGGCACTATGGTTCCTTGCATTAAAGATGATATTATATTAAGGTAGTCCCAAGGTAAGGCATAATTTGCACCTTTAACCCCAATGACTTTTGGCCATCACCCAAAAACGATGGCAAAAACATAGGGGCACATTAAATTTCAAAATCATACAAGCACTTGCCGTTTGAGAGAAATGGAACACTAAACTTTTCAAATTATCACACTGCACACTGCCCACTTCCATGCCACAAATACATTCATCACCTTTCACTAAAATGTCATTTACTTGAGTTTGGGGTAGTATAGGAGGTTAATTAATTGCCTTTTTGGTCAATCTCAACAATTCAAATCCAGACCTTAAAAAGAAGTCACAAAGGTCAAATACAGTCAAAGTAGATCAAAACTGATTTTAAATAAACACAGTCTCTTCTGCACCAAAGAAATTTAACAGTCATCTGGTCATTCCTGACCACCAAAATTTATGATGGATGACTAGAAATTATGTCATGGTTGTCCTTTAGACTACCCAATGTGTTTGCCTGAAAAGCAAAAATAAGGAAAAGCCCACAATTCTGCTACTAAAGGCAGCCAGATAGTGATTTATTACCACCAATTTCTTCTTCACAATTTGGCTAGAAGACCAAGAAACAAACATAGCTCTGTAGTAGAATCTAATAAATGACTTTCAACTTGACCTTTTAACCTAAAGAGGGTGTTAGAAACAGCATTGTAGTCCCTAGGGTAAAAGCAGAGGTAAAGAAGAGAAACTGCTTTCATATTTTACTATTGAAATTGGAATCTTAGCTTGCACTGTGAATAACTTTATTCAATACTGTATGTGAGGAAAAGGTTGTTTTTAATAATAATTGCATTACTGTCCTGATTGTTAACTAAACTGCTTTTAGACTGAGAGGAGGTTATAATTCTTCTTTTCTTTTATACATTGCATTTGTCTAAAGGCATTAAACTTCAGCTGGACTTTTAAACCAATTGAACAAAGACCCAAAGAGTCTTCATGTGCATGTACATGTACACACTAGCCTGTCATTTAAATGTCAGTAACTCAAGTAACGAACATTGTAGGAGGGTAGTGTAATAGCCTTTTTGGTTCGTCTGATCAAGACAAATCTTGACGTCACAAAAAAGTCACAAAAGAGTCACAAAGGTCAAAAGGTCAAATGAGGTCAAGTGAGGTCAAGGGGGGTCATCACGTGCATTTCACTTAGACGAACACAAATCTCCATTACACCACCCCTCTAAAATGTTTCAGTGGCAAGATATCAATAAAACATTACTTTTTGACCTTTTGACCCTTTCCAATTATTTTGGTTAATGTACCAACATTTTCACCTCCTACCAATCTAACTTATCCTAAAATGATGCCACTGCTTGAACAACGGATACTGAGTTACAGCTACTAACAGAAATTCAGTTTTTGGCCTCTGGTGATCACCAGTGACCTTTGACCTCCACCAAAAACGACAGGGCACATCTACTCCACAACATCTACATACATACCAAGTTTGAAAAAAATTGATCACTTGGTTATTGAGTTATCGCACCACATACCTCACATTCCAATCCATCACATACACACACACACACACACATACACACACACACACACACACACATACATACGCCAAGGTGACTGCATAGGTTCCTTTGTTACACAAGGAACCAAAAAAGTAAGTTTATGTTTGTGTTTTGGTGTTCTGTAGAACCTATGTAACAATTTATAAAGTAGAACTTTGATAATTTTGAGCTTAATCAAATTAGCTTAATACTATTATTTTTATTCAATTTAACTCTTGGATTATTCACCCTTCAAACTATGCTTTTGTTATAGAGCCAAGTTCAGTTTTGTGAATGATATCCAAAGATTGATTGAATAAGTATATCAAATCGTTGCAACTGTGGTTGATTAAACTGAATAAGTTCAGGATTAACAAATCTGGTCAAAGCAAAATAAAACTGACACAAGACATTGTCTATCTTTCCCTTTCACCTCCACATACTATGTAAATGATTTCTGTTAAGGAAACAAACAGTTGGGCTGCTTTCAAAATATCAGATTTGTGCAGCTAGCTTTACATTATATCCCATACCTGCTGAGAATACTTCTCAGAAAGCACAGAAAACTCGGATGATATTGTCTTCAGATTGTCCTTAATCTGAGGCCACACTTCATTTTGTCCCATGGCCCAGGATGAAACTGGTTGTGTGTCACCACCCAAAGCATTTAGCTCCCTAGCAAATGACAACATGTCTCTGGCAGTGGCTGCAAAGGAAATCAAAATGTGACAGTTATCTTCAACTTGCACAGAAGGAAACACACTTGCTTCTTCATGGTTTGTAAAGTATATTCCATGTGAACTCAAGAGTGTTTTTCATAACAGGATAACAGGTTTGCTTGCTGCATTTTTTTCTTGTGGCCCTCTCCCATAACTTTTGTGGTCAACTTTGATGGCTAGCAGATGACCACTGTCTATTTTGAATTTTGCATTTTTTTTTTGGTGACCCTTAGCTTATTTATTTATTTTATTTTTTTTTTTTGGTGGCCCTCTTAGCTTTGACAGCAAGCATATAATCACTGTCCATTTTGAATGTTGCATTTTTTTTTTTTTTTTTTTTGGTGGCCCTCTCAACTTTGATGGCAAGTCAATAATCATTGTCTAGTTTGAATGTTGCATTTTTCCCTGCCCCTGGAGAAATGTTGCTTCACAGCTGTGGTTACAAAAGACAAAAACCAGAGAGTTTTAAAGGTTGGAGAAACAACGCTTTGAGACTAGATGTTCTGCCAAAAGGTAAAGATCTGCTTTGTCTTTTTCATGTAATTCCTCTAAGACAAAGCTGACTTTGAAGTGCAGACTTCCAAATTCCTGCCCTTGGAGTCTACTTGATCTGAGAGGGCTTGTAGGACAATCTCACCAGTAAGTATCACATTTCCAACCATGGAAAACGAAACTGATATTAACTTGTGCAGCCAGGTGCCACACTTGTAGAGGGTACATAGATGCAATCTTCATTATTTCAGGAACAATCTGGAATTGTTTGAAATATTACCATCAAAATTTAGACTCCCACTGGTTTTCAAACAGGTATATTTCTTTCTCTATGACACATCAGAATAATACCAGAATAGGAACGGATGAACAGTCCTTTTGACTAAAAACAATGTAAACTTCTTTCATATATCAGTTGCTCCAGTAGTGATAAAAGCAAAGTCTTTACAATGGTCTTTGTTACAGGATTACTGCCCTTTGAAAAGTGAAAAGTGGAGATTGCAACAATGAAGAAAGGTCAACAGAAGTTAAACAATAAAAACAAAGAAACCTGTCAATCAAATTTTGATAGCTGAAGAGAAGTTATTCATTCTCAAGTACATATTGTCTGACAGATATGGTTAATGTTTCTCCATTCCTCACAATTCCCTGCATAAACCAGGCAAGCAAAAGCCTTTCACAATGTAAGTATGAAACTCTCAATACCACTGGAAACACATTTTTAAAACAACCTCCTCTGTATCCTGAAAATTTAATATTATTTACTTACAATTTGAACTATAGTGGGCTGAGTTTCCTTGGTATGCACTTTTAAACACTCCAAGTCTCACTTAAACTTTACCGGCTCTTGGTTCGAATGATGTTAGTTGCTAGTACTGCAGAGACGATCAAAACCAGTGGGTATGGGAGAATGAAGAGCGCTACCACCAAAACTGGGCTACCAGTGTCATAGAGGAATATTATGAGGCCAGAAACCACCAACACCACAATGCTTGAGGATATGGTGGAGATAACTTCTAATTAATCATATCAACTTACCAACTTTTCTCCTTACTTCCTCATCAACAATTAGTTTGACTGTACTCAAACTGTTGAAAAGTCTCTTCAATTGCTCCTTACTATTTCCAAACTGAATTTGTGTGTCCATGGGAACCAAATCCTAAAAGGAAAAGGCATAAAAGATAGATGCTAATGTCTGGGGAAATGTGAAGAGCTGCCAAGTTAGGCCAGATTTCCTGCTCTTTCAGAGGAATCAAAATTCATATAAACATTTCCATGCCTTTTGAAGGACAAACTAATGAATTTCCGTGACTGACCATTCTCTTCAAAGCACATGAAATTACGAATGCAGAGAAAATCAATTACAGTTGCATTACACAACTGTATCAAAGTTAAGCTACACATGCTGTCACATCTTACGACCTTACAATGCACTGAGGGGCAACATATTTGAAACTTGGCAGCAAAACTCAACTTTTTAAAACCCTAACTGCTGATTTCTTCATACTTTAGAAACTTGCAGATATTTCTCTTTAGTTATCAATATATCGACAACAAGCAAACAATAAGAGCAGGCACTCTCACCTTTGACTGTCCCGCAAGTGGACTTGTCACAAATTCATCAGGGAGATTTCTAAACTGTTCCTTAATCTTATACTGCATATCCTAACAAAACGAAAGAATGGAAAAAAATATGAGAGAAGAATTTTTACAAAAAGGGAAACATGATTAGTTTTAAAAAACAAACATTTCCTCCTCTATATTTACAATAATACCAAAGATAAATCAATAAAATGCAAAAATGTATAGAATATCTACCTATTATTATGTGCAGAAATTATGCAGCATTTTCATGATTTCTTCCTTTTCGATGTACGCATTATATACTTACACTTAGTATAGTTATACTTTTTTCACATATTTGGTGTTGCACAAATTTGGCAGATTGTGCATTAAAAGCCATGCCATTTGAAGAATTGTGACCTTAGCAACCTGTATAGGCCAGGCATTGAGTTTTAGATTCAAAGCACCCTCCTCAGGAAATTTAGGAGTGTAGTTAGTGTGCTGTTTCATTAAATGTTCACACATTCATCTGAGTTCCCACTCTTTATCTCGGGGTGCATAAAACCGCACCCAGTGATTTGAGTAGAGTTGTGGTATACAATCACGATCGCACCCCTAAAAATTTAAGGTCTTTATAGACCTTATGCACTGACATTAAACATCACCATTTTGGAGACAAGAGAGGAACACGCTAAGCTGCATACAAGACAAAGGCATTAAAAACCTATACACCAATCAAAGCAGCTAGTGAAGTCAGCCACTAGTAGGGTCCATCAGCCTTAAATGGTCTTAAATACAATGTCTCCATGCAATCCTGAACTGTCATATTCAGTGAAATTGAGGGAATAAAGGAATATTTTAGTGTTCAACCATTCATGATACAAGTAAGTGAAGAATTTAGAGAGATTAAAGCTGATGGACCCAGTTATAGCCAAGTAAAGCAGACCATCACTTGACTGTTTGGATTTGTCTATAGAAGACCCAGGTGAGCAAATCAGCTGTCTGCAATTGTTAATTTAAATTGGAATGGCATTTGTTTGCCTCGTATTAAAGGGTTAACTTCTTGTTTTGCAGCATCATATGTGTATTGATCTGTACATGCCTGCCTGGTCAAAAGATCGTTTACTTTTTCCACCTGTATAAACTTTGGGCATGGAAGTGATATTGAATCACAACAACTACTTCTGCAGTCACACAGTTAGTTAGATCAAGTTTTACAGCTCAGTTTCTAACCAATAGGGCTTATGCACCGATGTCACTGTGTTGCGCATCTCTCTGTTTTTCCATCCAGGCATCCATTGTACAACAATTGTTAGTAAGGTGCTGTTGTGCGGCGTTTCGACAACATGAAGACTACCTTTGATCATTTCCATCCAGTGGAACGCGCTGACGTCACGTGCATAATCTTTATAGATGAGTTATCTGCGCACGCTTTAGTGATCCTTCTGTATAGATCAAACAGTAACAAAATGCACAATGACTGGTTTGAAGTTCATTGACTTACTGATTGGCAAGTTTCTGTGGTATCTTCACAAGCATAGATTTACACATGCATTTACATTCTTACTCTCTCACAATGGCAAACCAATGAATGCATTGGTTTTCCAGGCATACAGACATGTGTGTCAATTCAGCCAGAATATACACACACGCATATAGATTGCACTTCAAAAATAGATGCATGCCGACATCTACTCACAAGAGATTTTTCAGTTACGCGTCCTTAACTATTTGTGCAAATGTTTGTTTACATCCCATCATCAGCTGTAGACACACAATAATGTTACCTCTTTAACCTTTGACCTATTTTGCAATACTGCTCCTTCAGTAAACTTTAACCTGGTTGATTGGTTTTACTAATTCGGGCCAGTGATGGCAGTCAAACAGTGTCACTGAAAACATCACAACAGCAGTATAATTTAATTGTATTATTGTTACCTGCCAAATCAAGCAGTTCGTAACATGGTATTACTTACTGAACCAGAAAATGTTAGGAAGAATTTTGTAATCTGGCTTTCATGGAATGTTGGATGTCTGACCACAAGCGTGAGGAAACGGGTTAGAGCTTTTCTCCTGTTCTCAATAAATTCTTTACTAGCTGTTGAAACAGAGTACAGAGAAAAATTGCAACTTTAAATTTGGAACTTGGTAAATAAGAAATGCATTTAAAAGTCAATTCAAGAACAAAGCAGAACTAACCTGAAAAACTAGAAACACAAACTTAGTTGGAATACCCACTATTCAAAATCATGGTTTTTTTTTTATCATGAGTCTAGAAAGCAAGTTTTAGAAGTTCCACAAAATGACTTCTGGTGTGGCATGCTGTTTGTGGGCTGCAATTGTATCATGGAATGGAGCATTACCCCTTCAAAAACCTCATAATTAATACTTAAAGATAACCATTCGCTTTCTTACTTTGAAAACAGAAAATTGTCAGAATTTATTGATCATATTAAGGAGTGATGACGTTCCACTCATCAAGTCTTTCTGAACACTTTATTGTTGCTAAACACTTTATTGTTGATCATGTTGCATATTTTGAACATTTAAGAGTCTTCACTTAACATACATATCTAAGAGGACCATGCACACAGCATTAAGTGAACAAGTTTCTGTTACTTATATTCCAATAGCCCTTGCTACATACATATACACAGATGTCATCATGTACTTATTCACTTATCATATGCCAGGGATATTCACAAGGGTCTCATATGTCAGTTGGTTAGTTAGTTAAGATAAAGTCTTATGGCTCTGTTTCTAAACCAACTGGTTCAAGTCAACAGCCCTTTCTCCAGTTGTGGCTCACTGGCTAGTTTTTCTTACTCCTTTAATCAGGCTAGATCTCATATGAGAAAAAACAATTCCAATACATGTTCACCAAACCATGTAGTACTCTACTCACTAGCTGTCAACAGAGTAAGTGATTTTTGTTAGGAAGAATCACCAGTTCTCCTCCAAGTCACAAAATGTTCTGTTATGTAAGCACATCACATCAGATTCTTTTTTTTTCTCCTTGATTACTGAATTTCCTGTTTGTCTTTGAAATGCGATACTGTTGGAATATTTTATTATGTTTCCGTGTAGATCACGCATAACACTACACCATATGTAGCCTATAGCAAACAAACCTGTTTTATATTTCTCAGGGAGCATCAATATCATGTAGAAATTCAATGCTACCTTTAATCCGTGTGTCAGGATGATATCACACATCAGATTTCCCACAATGCACTTTACCTCCAGGGGAAAAAAAATTGCATGTCTTGGACACGTTCAGCCAAATGCTACATGCTATTGAGGTGAGATTTTCAAAAAATGAAAAAAATGGATTATGTAGGGTGAATGTACCTAGTTAACATTCAGCGACATTTGTGAGAACATCCTGCAGCCTGGAGGTATTTATTCACAAAAATAACTGATCTTACAAAATGAAAAGTCTTGAGTCAGGAGTAGAGTATTGCTGCAGGGTTTAGACAACATAAAGTGGATTACGTTTTGTTTTGATATGAGACCCTTGTAGGATAAATATGCCTTTAATTCAAGTACTAAAATATTTTTTTTTTTTGGAAAAGACTCTTCAAACTGTGTTGTATCTGTCAATTATCAAATATAAACATCAGTTTCTGCAAACTATTCTTGACTTCACTCCTTAATATGATGATCTGATCGACTAGCAGTCTGATAGATTGTATCATCGTTGAAGTGCAGACATTCACTGTGATAAGTCAAGCATCATATTGACAAGATGCTATAAAGTGACCCCACTGTCAGGGCTGGAAAAATGTTTATTTCCCAGGAAGGGAGTGAAATTATTTCCCTGGAAGGGAGTTGAATTTCCCACAATTCCCCCCATGTTTTCATATACAGAAATGGGAAATTTCCTTCCATTTGCCTAAATTTCCACTCCAGATCACAAATTTCCCAGGAAAGGGCCTCCCAGCTTCCCAACTTTTTCCACCCATGCCCACTGTCCACCCTCCTGGTAAGATCAAGGAGCATACATAAGTATTATGGTAGATACTGGAGTCATGTTAGGTTAAGGGTGTTCATAGTATCTTCTAGCAGGTATAACCCTCCTTTACACTCTTGCACAAGGCTGAACATAGCCTAAGCTTTGCCTTAACCCACAAAACCCATAACATGGAGCAGCAGAGCAGGCTCCACAGCTTTAATACCAAAATGGAGAATTTTGTTGCCACAATTTGCAAAGTGATTCTTGGTCTGATAAAACATATCATAACTCAAATCTATATGATACACAACCTACCTCCAATCTTTTTCGGTGGGAGTGGGGGCACCATTCTGTAAGGGAACCTGAGCAATAAAGCCTCACTAAAGGCGAGGAAGTCATTATACCTCCTGGATACAGATGATTTATAAAACTGTGGAAGAAAAAGTCACCATGGAATAATTTATTAATTACTGAAATGAGATTGCTGACACATACTCAGTGCTGGACTCATTATAAAGAAAATTACAATAATGATAAAAGGACTTAAAATGTGATAAAAAATTAGACATGACAGTAAATAAATGTATGCATACTATGATAGTAGTCATAAGTACCTGCGTATCTGAAAATTTTCCCCATACAAAAGCATAAATTTTGTATTGTGATCACAACATATGAAAGAAATTGCACTTGTTAATGTAAGTACAGTTCTTCATACAGGCCTACAGATAAATGTTGGGGGCTTACCACCCCCCACTCTTCCAAAGCCTTCTACCCAGCAGAAATTTTGAAAAATGCAGGCCAATTTTTTATACCGTCCATTATTTCTTTTTCCCTTAATAAGTTATTTGCCTTTATCAGTATGCATACCACAATGCACCTGGGGTTGTAGAATACGTCCAGGGGAGGACTTGAAATGGATGTGATCTGTATTTAAAACCAAGACTGAACAGTATTTGAGACTGTATTTGACAAACTAACAGACAATATAAAACTCTTTTGTGTTGGTGTGCCATTTAATCCAATCTAACAAATGACCTTGATGAGTAAGCAGCTAAGTTGACCTCAAAATTCTTCTAACTTCAAAGAGTTTAAATAAAGTTAAACACTGACACACTTACTGAACTTTTGACTTCATATTCAACATGTTTAAGAAGGAGTCCTTTCTTTTCAGGAACAAGGTTAACTGTAACAGAATCAAGCTCTTGAAGTTGTTTGAAATTATAACTCAATAAATTTGGCGCCCTCTCTCTTCTAAGTTGAGTGCTTAATGTCCTCAGGTCTCCAAGGTCACCCAGGGACGGCTTGGGCAATTCTGTTGAAGCATAAAAAGAAGTATAATTCAATGAAGAGGGCACATGACAAAATGAATGATGCAACATTTTACACATTATCAAGTTTTCAGAAAAATTACTTTTTCAACATTAAACTTAAATCATCAAAGGGGCAATTCCAAGCATGTTGTACAGGACATTTAGAGGGTACAGTATTTTAAGGATATTATGCCTCCGGCTACAATTAAACATCACAAAACTGGTTGTTTTGCTTGTTAGCATATAAAACTTGTTCAAATACATTATGTTCATAAGTTTGGAACATATCAAGGTCAAGGTGATCAAGTAAGGTCATTGTAAATGGTGCGTGTTGTACGGGACAAAAAGTGGACACAGCTTTTTAGCTAAACTTTTTATTTGCAAAATTCTGTGAATCCTCCAGGAATTAACAATGTCATTCATAGTACGTCATTCATAGTCATGATAGTATGGTAGCAGCTAGTATGGTAGCAGCTACCTCTTATGATATTGATATTTAAACTTCTTTTATTACCCTTGGGAAGTAAGGAAGAAAAATCATTCGTGTTGTACGGGACGAAAAAAAAGTGTTGTACGGGACATATTTGTCCACCATCATTTAATTAACAGTAATTAAAAGACACCAAAGTTAAATTGAACAAAAGAGTCATGAAATTAAATATAAATACATTGATTGATCAATTCAAAGCAAAACACCAGGTAAATATGTTAACAGCATTGGAACATGATGAGAAAGGAAAGGGAAGTTAGAGTAACTGCAGGATACATTGGGTTTATACAGTACTGTATGCTTGCAGTATTTAGTTTACAGTACATTGAATGTAGTACATGTCTCAGGACAGTGTTTACAACGGACTGCCTCTTTTCCCATTTGGTGGAGACAATAACCCCAGAACAGTACAACTGCACTAACATGATTTCATAAAAACTGTACCAGACAGCAGTAGCCACCCATAAACTGGAGTGTAAACCTAATTGGCAGAGATGTATATGTGCTCTTGTCACGTGGTGTAATTAAGGCCAAGTAACCGGTAACCCAGTAATTATCATCCTGCACATTCTAGAGAATGCCTAGTGGTAATATAGGCCTACTGCACAACACCTCCTATCAAGCACAAACCTATGGAGTGTAACTGCCGTCCCCCATAGCCTTTTAGCCCCCACACACGAAGCCTCAGAAGGCCACTAATGTTCCCAACCCTAAATGAAATGCTCAGCACATCTCTGAAAAGTGCTTTTTAGTGTGCACAAGAACTAAGGAAAAGTTTTACTCTGTATACCGCAATACACAAGCTCAATTATCATTTTTACCAGAAACATCAAGATTATTTTAAAGTTATACAGTACTACGCATTCCACAAGATGTACTTTGTAGAGACCATATGCTCATAAGAAATATCTTTCATTTTGTAAATTACTATGTACAGAAAGGCTATGGAACTCTTTCAAATCATAAAAAGGAAATGAATGAACCAAGGTAAATATGGTTTTTATGTAGAGATTCATATTCTCTTAGCAGTTCCACATGTACATAGCTTTTTGGTGCATAAGTCATTCAAAATCTTGAAAGTCGACAGGCCAAGTGTATCAACTAAATACATTTTTCACATCTTCATGTAGAAACTGGAAAGTAGAAAGTTTGTCAGGGCATACAGGATACTTGAAGTAACTTCCAGACCAAATCATTACAGAAACTTCATATTACAGTCCATTATGTGAAGTACATGATTTCTCTGGATAGTTTTCACCTGCATATGGGTAGTAAACAACACACCAGTCCCCCACACACACCGTGATTTCATCTGCTGCTACACCCTTTAGCAAACCAATTATGCTGAAATATCTTTGCTCCATACAGTACATGTATATCTTGTACCTTTCAGCTTCATAATTTGACAAATTTCTTCCCCTTTTCTTAACCACAGTACTTTTAATACTTTACAATAAAAAGCTTTATCAAACCAATGGTTGGGTGAACATTTCTAAAAGAGTACATTACTCAAAAGCCTCTGAAGGAATATCCAACTGCCACAGCCAATTTTATAAGCCACCAACAGATTATTTAGTCTACATTTTGTGTAACACATGGTCTCATGGGATGGCAAAACAATTTCAATGACCTTTACGGATTCAGGATGTACTGGCCTTCTCAACTCTGAAAGTTATGCAATCTGAAGGTACTTTGTTTAGGCATGTGCTGTATGGGACATGTCCCGCACAACACAAGAAGTGTTGTACAGGACACTCATTAATTTACAAATTAATTCATCAAAGCCTACAGCTTCGATTGTAGGGATTGCTCTACTTGTCACATGCTTTTTCGACTGCTTATGCGACTCGGTATACCTTCTTGTGCACACAAATTCTGCATGAACGTATTGCCATAACGAACCGCTACGCATGAAAAAGAGTTTTTCGCCTGCTTGCAAGGTTCGATATAGGTTCTCTTGCGCACAAGTACAACATTAAATTATTGGCCAAGCGAACTGCTAGGCACGCGAATTGCAGAATTTTTCAAAATCCATCTGTCATCAAGCAGATACGTTCATTATGGACGTACACGTATAGGAATGGGAATGCAAACAAAACGTATACTGTTTACCTGTACTTCAATACCATCTGACTTCATTGCCTTGCCGTTAAGTACACTGCAGTTGAATGATTGACCTACTGTTACGCTGACGTACCGACTTGAACGACGCTGCATAGTCTAAGACTGCTTTTGAAGCAACGACAACTCTTTTGAAAATGTCTGTTTGTTTAAAACGCAAATCTTTCACATAAATTCACTCTAGCAGTCTCGGCTTTGACTGCGCATGCTCAAATGGTCAAATATGCGCTAGAACCGTTTCACGGCTTTCTGTTGACTGCTTGGAAGACACGCTTCTTTCACAGGTTGAGTATAAAAATTTGGCAGCAGAATTTTTTTTGCTCTCAAGAAGTGAGCTTGGCAAGCCACTTGCAACTTATTGCATCTCACTCAGTTTTCAATAATAAAATCAGGCAGCGTATATGGACGTTTCATCTTTGTTTCGTACCATCTTCTGAGGCTTCGATTTGTACTTGCCTGCAAGTATGGGTTGTCTAGTTAACAATGGGATTGATTGAGAAGTATATTGTGGATCTAAAAGAACTGGCCCATGGTCTAAATAGAAGAAATGAAGTTACAACATTATTGCAGTTATTTTCTTAACAGAGGACAAACTTTTATGGGAAAAAAGTGTTGTACAGGACATGCACCTAAATGCCTTTTAATTAATTGTCCTTAATTGTTGGTATTATACTTTTCTATTTTTTTCTTTTACAGAGTATTGAAGGACATTTAGTGGAGCTGCTCTGTCAAATTTTAAAAACATTTGTGTACTTTTCTCATGAATGTTGTTGGTTTTTCACAAATCTAACGAAATGATTAAAAAATTAGATACAGATGGGGAGTAATTAATAAATCCCTTATTATCCACAATTTCCAAGAAATTCCTAAATTGTTATTATTTCTAGAAAATTTAACTTGTTTTGTACTCAGAATGGCAAATTTTTTTCAAATATGACGAATTTTTAAATTTCATGCCCATGTCCACTTATTCATGGAATCACCCTAAGTGTTTTTTTTCTCAAAATGATGGGGAATTTTAATACTCAACAAGACACCCTACCTAACACAACAGAATGCAACATTAATATTCACTTCTTTCCCAGAATGTTTCTCTCTAGATTTCTCCCAAAATTAAGTGAATATTTAACACTAAGTTTGGACTAAATATGATCAAAATCGGTGACTGCCAAACCTAGCTGTGCTTTGCCTGTAGAACATGCAGTATGCACTGTGCATTTCTTTAAAAACCTCTTGTGAAGAGTCTTAGGGAAAACACAGGGTTAGAAACAACTGAAGGGCAATAATGCCACAGGCTTTTAACTTTAAACAATGGCCTTGGCCTTTAAACTGGTATACTATTTATTTCAAGACCAACTGGACTTTGGGTTCTTTCTAACCAAATACTGTACAACAAAGCATTCATACCAGAGAACACAAAATCTCTTGTTTGCCCATGGAACTACTGTACCCTTTGAGAAACGTAGAAGAGGCCTATAGGATAATATAAACTAGCATTGTCCTCTTTATTTTGAGCCCTAAAAACACTGCTTGGGCGGGTGTTCTCAGGTGACCACATATTATTACACAACATGTTGGTAATTCCAGAAAAATTCAAATTGCATTATACTCTTAAAATGTGAAAAAGAAATTATTGATTAAAACGCTTCGTGGTAAAATTCCCATTCAGTCCTATGAATGTGTGTGTAGTTGTTCTCAAAACACTAGGAACTGAAGTTACCATTTATGACTTTCAATTAGTTTCAAACAAGCGAGGGTTATATTGTCTCCTCAAAGTGATGACCAATGTTTCATTTTCTCTGATTTTCAATCTTTTGTTTGACCTTTCCAAGTAAAATTCTCATGAAATACAGAATGAAGCAATGATGTGCAATACCTTGGCCAGCAAAACCATCCAATAGTTTATCATTCACAGGTTTCCCTTGTTGAGCTAGTGCCGTCAATGCTAAAGCCTTGTAAAGGCCATTTCTCGTAAGGTATCCTTGCTTTGTATCAACAGCATTCCATACCTATAAGAAAATGGACGAAAATATATGTATGTCATTTGAACAGGAGGATTAAAATAAACTGTACAAAATATGCACTACACAAGCACAGGACACATTGGTTTTGTTGGTTCAATCCAGATTACTGCGAGTACAGTGCACTTGAGAAAATACTCATACAGAAAAATGATTATTAAAGGAGAGAAGCCCTTCAGCTTTTACATAGGAGATGAACTAATGCAGTTAATTGGGAGAAGCTGTGAAAACAGCATTGTTCTCTAGTGTTCCACACAGTTCTATCAGTGTGTAAAGTTTATTACAATTAGGAAACATACGTAGTGTACAGCAATTTTAGCGTGTCCATTAACCTTTATTGGATGTACTGTTCCACAGTTGTAGTCTGTGTCCATTATCCTCCCATCGAACGTACTGGTCAAGTCAGTGGGTACTGTAGCTTTAACTTCCAAGGTTTTGATTGCTCCCCTAAACTGTAATTCATCAAAGAAAAGTATGCAAATCTGACTGAAACATTTGAACAATTCTTTGAGCATTCCACAATGAATGTATGTGGGAACAGCATTTGTAGAGTGTACCTCCTCAAGCTGTTTATACAAGGATGTAACTATGTACTGTTGTTGGAAAGAAGAAAATCTGTGCTAGTTTTGCTTGACGCAAAAGTACAGTGAGTTAGTTTTAAATGGAATTTTACGACACACCAACACAAACTGTTTAGTACAGTATATACTTTTTGAGCAACTGCGCACTCAACTCCTGTGTTTTGTATGATCTATGCCTTGCCACCTCCAAAGGTTAGATTAGGTTAGATGGAGTTTTATGGCCCAGTTTTCAACCAACTTGTTCAAGTCAAGCCTCCCATGTACTTTACCCAACTGTGGTTCACTGACTTGTTCTCCCCCTTGAAAGGAGCTTGGCAGTTGCAGATTAAAAACTTTACATATTCTATGGAGGGCCCTTGTCTCCTGTAGGTAGAAAATCCTGTTTATAAAATGCTTAATGAAAGATTGAACCATTAACTGTGAAGCAGACAATTCTTAAAGAAGAGCAGCTCTGGGCATGAATCCTCACCCTCATATTAACATTAAAAAAAATCTGAATTACATGTAGTACCATTCTGAACTATCTAAATCCTTCTCATGTACTTTAGTGCTAACATATCAACAGTATGTACATACAGTAAGCCTACTGTAGCAAGTGTACATTGGGAGGGGGGAGGGGGGATGAGCAGCGACTGTACATAGAGGACACTTGGGAGAGTCCATTTCAGTTCACAAGAGAGAAATCTCACTGACTTGAAACATACTCAAACCTGGCAGGCAGCCACTGATATGAAGAGCAGAGTTGATAATTTCTGCACACATACAATATTTCAACTTGATGGGAGATTGTGGACAAAAGCATCGCATGATCAGGTTGCCTTATTGCCAATGTTCAATGGACTAGTCTGAAGAAGGCACAGGAGTTACAGTAGCTTCATTTTCCCAAGGCTCTAGAACAAGATTCAGCTTCAGATTCTGAAGCTCGCACAGGATTCAGCCCCACATTTGCCTAGCACAGGATTCAGCCCTCATATTCAAAATCTGAATGTTATTATCAGGACGAATGTCAAACTGAATGTAGGGCTCTGAAGGTAGCACAGGACTATAAATGTGAGACTGAATCCTGTGCTGAGCCTTGCATTCATGAATCCTGAGCTGGGTTAATTTCAGACTGAATCCTGTGCTGAGATAATGTGAAGTTGAATCATGTGCCAGGCCAATGTGAGGCTCAATCCTTGGCTGAATAAATGTGAGACTGAATCGTGTCATAGCTTCAGAATATAAAGCTGAATGTGAGGGCTACTGTGAGGCTGAATCATACATGGCTGGGCCAATGTGAGGTTGAATCATACATGTGCTGGCCCAATGTCAGGTTGTATCCTGTACTGAGCTCACATGAGACTGAATCCTGTGCTGGGCCAATATGAGGTCCAATCCTGTAATAGCTTCAGAATGTGAGGCTAAATCCTGTGCCTGCTTCAGACTGGTGTTCAATGGTACAACAATGTTTGAATAGTGAAGTGCAGTTGGTGTGCTAAATATCATCATCAAAGTCAACAAAAGAAGTTCTGCATAAGTCAACTGATATCTAGGGTACCCTTCCAAGAATATTATCTATTTATCTTGATTATATATTGACTTGCCCTTAATTAATAAATGCTGAAAACAGTGTATTGTACATTGATTGTTTACAATATTATTTCTGAATATAGAACAGTAGCACAGCACTAATCCTAGCTGTTATTTGGGTCGATTATTCTGAGCCATTTTTTGAGGAAGGAAGTGTCCCCAGTGTCAGGAAACTGTAAAATACTGTACATGGACTTGAGATGACAGAAATAAAAGACAACAACATTTCACAGTTACTAGTACTAGTGTATTAGCACTACTTAAGTAGTAGTACTACGGTACTTAAAAACTACTGAACAAGTAACTCATGTCCAACAATTTATTGACTTTCTATTTTACAGGGGTCAACTAAATTATGTAAGATCAGGCATGCATGACATCCAACGGTGGCTGCATCTCACAATACTGCACAAAAGTGATATGAAAGGCACTGTACTGTATGTAATACTGTACAGTTACTGTTTTGTTTTTACTGTACTTTAAAGTGCATTCATAGTTACAATATGCTGCACAAATAAGGATTTGCATTACTGATAAACAAAATAAGAATGGAGGGGGGGGGGATAATGGAAATTACAGAAGACCTCTCTGCTCCCCCCTCCTTTAAATCAGAAAAATGGTACATATTCTGTACAAAAATAAATTTCCTGAATTCTTGTTCTGACATTTCTGTATAGATTTCTGATCTTTTTATCCACCTACTGTAAGGTTTTTTTGTAAGTGATGTAAAGATGGGAGGGGGAAATGATGGGACATTAGACCCCCTGCTACCCCTTCCCACTCCTTCAAATCAGAGTAACTACCCTCCCTTAAAAAAAGGATTTAAGGTCATAGTAAGTTTTGATATGTTGCTGTAAAGGGGTACTTATTCTAAGCATTTTGGTGGTACTTACATTGAAATCAGATGTGTGGTTCTCAAGATATGAGCAAGTAAAGTCTTCAGCACACAGTGAACTTGAAGCAAACACATATCACATCATATCCCCACATCAGACCATGAACCCTGGTAACCTCAGATGACGAGAATAAATGGCATACAAATGGTAATAGGAGGGAAGTGAGGAGTGCCACAAACTCTTCTGTTTGACTAAAGCGTAGAGTTAGACAGAGTATTACAGCCCAGTTTCCAACCAATTGGTTCAAGTATCAGCTTAACATAGAGATGCATAACCATTAACTGTGCTAAAAATATCTCCACCTTTCAACTAACCATGGAAAGTTACGTAATGTAAACACATTACCACAAAATCTTTTTTTTGTCCTTGAAAATCCATACTGTTGGAATGTTTAAACATCTTTCTCTGCAGACATGGCATTGCCCCAAACTGAGTTTAACAAACAAAGTTGCTTTATACTGTATTCCCTACAGCAGCATAAAATTGTAAATAAATTTAATGCAATATCAAATTAAAGTGATGCAATGACATCATAGATTTTGCATTAAATTCACTACTGTTCTGTATCTCAAGAAAAAAAATTGCAGTACCCGTACTTTAAGGAGTACTTCCTCCCAAATCTACAGTACATGCTATTGAAATGCAGTTTTAATCCTCCTATAAGAAAATTTTCTGAATATTTTGAAAACAATGAATTTTGTCTCTGGAAAATCCCTTTTTATGCATGTTTTTTCTTCAACTCTCTGTTTGAACACACTAAATAATAAAAAATACCACTGTACATTGAGTCAAAGCAAACACAGCTCATGTTCCCCTTTTGGTCTCACACACAGTAACTGTCAACTGAAACTTGTTACTCTCACCAGGGTGAGCCTTCTGGCAATAACTGTGTACATTATCCACAATTTATCATGCAAAACAGATTAACAACACCTCCCATATTTCTGCTTGGGAAAGAGGGGGGGGGAATGGGAGATTTCCCACCACCCTTTCCAGAAGAAGACAGGTAAAATTCCCCCTTTTCATTTCCATACACGTAGAAGTTAGAGTATCTTTGTGGGTTTATTTTGGTTTCTCACTTACTGTAAAAAAAAACACTTTTGCAGCAACGTTTTAACTATTTAACCCTTTACTGTTGTGCTCCAATCGGGGCATGTTTGCGGACCTCGGGAGTGGGCGGAAAAGCGGACGTAGCACGCCCCACATCAGCTTCCTTAGGATATTGACCCGTGACCTTAAACTATTGTCTGTCTCGTTGTTGTGGCCGAGTAAAGATGGGTGACAGTGCGCTCTCCGTATGGGTCCAAAAGGACCCAAAGAATGGTAAAGGGTTAAAAGTGGTCTTTAAAACCCTTCAAACTGCACCATACAGGGGTCTTGAAGCAGGTACTTAGCCAGGATTGTGTAATGGGGGAGGTTTGGGGGCATGACATGAGGGAAAAGTGTAATGATAGGGAGAAAAAACTGCTATTTTCAGTGTTTTTTGCATTGGAAGGTTGGGTCATGGGGGGGTTCTAACCTCACCCACCCCGGCTACACCTCTGTCTTGCAGCAAGCTATTGCCCTACCTAGACTTCCTCAAAATTTAAGCCTAGGACATCATCAATTTCAGCAGTAATAAATGTTCAGCAGTAATAAATCCCATTCACCTTTTTGTGAAACTTCTGGCAAAATCTCTGCATTCACAGTTTAACCATGGAAGTACTGTACCACATCATGGTAGCTATATATAACAACCATGGTGCAAACAATCTACTGTAGGACACTATGTCCCACACAACCACCCAAGCCTTTCCCTCAACCTACAGTACTCTGCATGCATGGTTAAGTGGTTAGAATATCTGACTGGCAGCCACAAGGTCTAGAATTCAACTGCTAGCCACCTAATACTGAAGACCTTAAAAATAGACTACTGTACCATTGTGCTTGGTTCTTTCTCAGCATAGGCAATGGAGTAGGAAAAACAAGCTAGAGAGTGGAAACCAGAAAAAGGCTGTAGTCTCCCCCAACCAAACTAATGGGTTACAGCAGAAGCTGATCCATAAAGAAAGCCTCATCTAACTAATTACAGTACTGTACACCAAGGTGAGCCTCCTAACTATGTACTGCACAGTATGAACAGTAAACTGCAATATTGTTTTGCTTCCCCTGGAAATAGGAAGAAATGGAATTTATTAACAGTTCATAGTTAAAAAATCTAGGAAATTATGTCTTACACAACCACAACCACCCACACTTTCCCTTCACCCAAAGGTGAACCTACAGTACCAGAAACGACTAAACATATACAACAGTATTTATGGTATCCTGTAAATTTGTTTTCCTGGGAAAAGGAAGTACTGTATAATGGGGTGAGGTAGATTAATAGATTAAGTCACAATTTAAACTATCTAGGAGATTATGTTTACAAATTGCCTTCTCATTTCTTATCTTCTCTGTCCATAAGGTATATCACTGCCATCACTGGAGATATCTGTTTTGGGTCAAAAATGGAAGGACATAAAATATCTTCCCATGTTCTACTGCCCACATAAACTGATTGGAAATAAATACAAAGTCTTGTACAATGTGCAATCTACTGCAAAATGCATAGAAACTGATACAAATGATTTCAATGCACTGTACCATATGAGTTGATATGGCGACTTCAGGTCAATCATTTATGTGCACTTAGGGGTAAATCTTACAACATGCATTTATTTTGGTAGACACTTTACTATTAGACAGCCAAATTGCTAGGGACAGCTCTATGTAGAGACTGAAAACAAAAAAGGAACAATAAGAAAATGACAATAAAATTTTTGGCACATGCAACAAGTGGGTAGGGATCTATGATTTACTATACTTTAGCTGAGGACTTATATTTCTGCAAAAAATTCTCATAAATTGCATAAACTATATAAATATTTTGCAGAATTTACATAAAATTTGCAAAAGTTCTTGCCTTGTGATGTACTGTAGAAAACAAGCTTTGCCATCAGTAAAAACCTACAACAAAGTTAAAATCCTAGCTATGGGCCTGTCAGAGTCCCAACCTAAATGATGTCAGCTTTGACACCAACAGGGTTCAAAGGAGAACAATCTAGGGAGGGAGGACTACACTAGGTGTAAGAACCAGAAAACCAAAAGGCTTAGTGATTCCTTGTCGCTGAAATTTAAGCCTATCTTCTTTTTTTTTTCAAATTGACAGTGCTTCGTAATATTTTTCAAATTAATTGTTCTCCATAATGTACCCACAAAGTATACATGCAAGGCATCACGGCTTTCTTCAAGAACTAGGGTTCTGCTCATGATATCAAATACACATACTATGTGTGAAATTTTGAAGTATCCAAGACTCCAACCATGTGAAATTTGTGTAAATATGATGTTGAAACATTGACCCCATGTGAACCAAATTGAGATTTGACCTCCACCAAAAACTAAAGGGTCATTTATTCACCATGCATCATCTACATGTCAAGTATGAGGACCCTACAAGTTACCTTTCTTGTAGAGTAATACTATGCAAGCAAGTTTGTCAGACTTTGACACTGCTAATCCCAAATGACCTTTGACCTTCACGACAAACAATATCCATCATCTACTCAATATGGCCAACCCACACACCAAATATGAGATTAGTCACACTTACTCTTCTTGAGATACCGTGTTTAAAAGCAATTTCTAAGGTATTTAACAATTGACCTCTTGTGAGCCCAAATGACCTTCGACCTCCACAAAAATGGATAGGTACCATCTATGCAATATGACCAACCCACACACCAGTAAAGAGCAAAGTCACATGTACCATTCTTGAGATATCGAGTTTACAAGGTTCTGACCTTTTGACCTCTCGTGCCCCTAAATGACCTTTGATCTCCACCAAAAACATTAAGGATCATCTACTCAATAGGACGAACCCACACAACAAATATGAACATAGTCACATGTACCATTCTTGACATATCATGTTTACAAGACTCTGACCTTTTGACCTCTCGTGATCCCAAATGACCTTTGACCTCCACCAAAAACAATAGGGATCGTCTACTCAATATGGCCAACCCATACACCAAATATGAGATAGGTCACACTTAGCCTTCCTTGAGATATCGTGTTTATAAAGGGATTTGACCTTTTGACCTCTCGTGACCCCAAATGACCTTTGACTGCCACCAAAAACAATAGGAATCATCTACTCAATATAGCCAACCCACACACCCAAATATGAGATTAGTCACACTTACCCTTCTTGAGATACCGTGTTTACAAGCAATTTCTGAGGAATTTACCATTTGACCTCTCGTGACGCCAAGTGACCTTTGACCTCCACGAAAATCGATAGTGATCATCTACTCAATATGAACAATCCACACACCAAATATGAGTATAGCCACTAGGGCTGTCAGTTTCCGTTTAATTGCCTAAACGTTTAAACGGTCAAAATAAACGTTCGTTTACCGTTTAAACGATGTCCAAATATAACCGCCCTTGATTTCCCTTAGAATCTACCGTAAACACGATGATATGTACTAGTACTGGCTTTGAGACAATATTTTTGGCATGCCGCCCTCCATTATCACAAAACATCCGGGACATGCGTTGCTGGCTCTTTGGATACCTGCGTACCCGATATGTATTATGTATGTAGTACAGGAAATGCATGTCTGAACACGGCGGCTTTGCCGTCCACGGGCAGCTAACTGCTGCCGCGCAGGCTTCTTCACTAAACAGACTACATACCTGGCCGAGCTAAACTGAGCTCGCGCAACGTTAAGTGATCGATATCATGGCATTAAAATTATACGTACACTAACGGGCATATTATTACCTCTTGTGACCCCAAATGACCTTTGACCTCCACCAAAAAAAATAGGGATCATCTACACAATATGGCCAACACACACCAAACATGAAATAAGTCACACTTACCCTTCTTGAGATATGGTGTTTACAAGCCAAAGCTTCACAAACACACACACACACATACACACGACATCACCATCGCATAGATTCCTTGCCTGCCTTCGGCAAGGAATCAAAAACAAGCCACAGAGCGACAAGTTCTGGAAATGTGGCTGGCTCAAATTAAACTAAAGGCCGAAGCTCTCTCTCACCCAAGCTCTCTCTCACGATTATGATCTTTCCATTTCCGAAAAAAAAAAAAAATGAATTTTTGCTCAGCCCTCATGCACGCTTGATTTAAATGAAACAGTTGAATGATCCCCTCCTCCATCTTTTTTAATAAGCCAACATTGGTGTGTTTATGTATTGAGCCCATTGTTCAGCTTAGCAACAAGGGATTTCTCGCCAATATGCTTATGCACAGTACCGTGCTGTACCTGTGCTTGCAATGTCGATGTATGGTTTAATAGTGAATCACATACTTCTGTATGCTATACTACAGTGGACTGTGTGTAAGCAGGCTATGCTTGACTTGTTAGTGCATTGTACGTATACAGAACGCAAGCTATCATGACCCAGATGTGTGATCGCTGGTCTTGCCCAGTTAGGTTGCATATATTTAGGCCAGCACATCTGGGGTATGTACTGTAATACAGCGAAGAATAATCAAAGCATCTGGGTGGACAGTTTTGATGTTGTTTGACCAACTTTCCCAAGCAGAACATAATACTGAAGCATATAGCCATTTGGAGAAATCAGTAGCATTATAGAGACATGAAATCTGTTATTTTAAAAAGTACTGGTCTGATTTTTGTGCAAATTAGTATGGTTGCTAAGAATAGGGTATTTAACAATGTGAATCACTCAAATGATTCACAGTTTGACATTTTTTGCGATGTCATATTTTTAGTGACTACCGTAATAGAAAAGCTCAATATACCAAACACTCCCATTCCGTGAAATATAGCCTTAGCTTTGCTAATGTAAGCTCTGAATGGTTTGAATGGGGTCTACCCGATGTTCTTGGGGTTCAATGTTCCCAAGGTTCGATGTTCCCCGTTTTCAAATATCCCGATGACTTGGCCATGATTAAAAGGTTCCTTATTCCCGAGGTTCGATGTTCCAGAAGTGAGGATGTTCCTAGAGTACTGTAAGATTTGGGAACACTGAACCTCAGGCATGGACAAACTTGGGAACATTGACATAGCCCCTTTTGAATTAGCTGTCAAAGAGCTGAGCCAATTGAGAATATCTGTAAACTCCTACAAAAATTCTAGTTTAGGGCGAGAGGATTGGCCCCTTAAACCAACTGCTTAGGAACTGGGTTATAAAACTCTGAGGAATGCATACATTGTTCAAAAGATATTTTTGACCTACAATTTCAGTTTAAATGGGGTAACACTTTGCATTTTTGGTACCATTGACTAGGAACATAAAATGTTGGCCCTGTGTTGCAGAACCAATTTGGTTTTGCCAAGGAATAATCTAAGGATCTACATTACCACATACAGAACAAAAGTGCTGATGAAGCCCATACTGGAAAGATTGTTCAGTCTATGAAAAGGGCAAGTTCCTTTTAGAACAAGTTGAGAGGAGAGCCACTCACCTTATACCTGAGGTGAGAAATTTACCTTATCATGCTAGGCTTAAACATTTTGGGCTTACCACATTGGAACTGAGAAGGATTAGGGGGGACATGCTCCAGGTTTACAAGTTTCTTTCAGAAAGGAATCCCCTTTTGTCTTGAAGTTTTTTAAGGATTCAAAGTAATTTTCGGGTTTGTGGGCATTGTAAAAACATGGAAAAGCCTTTAGCAAGGCTTGACATTAGGAAGTTTGCAGCAGTTTCTCCCATGGATACAGTTGTCAACCAGTGGAATTGTCTGCCAGATTGGGTAGTTAACTCCCCGTCAGTACACTGCTTAAAGGTTAACACTGACAAGTTCTTCCATGACTGTGGTAGAATCTGATTGTTTGGGGCTGTTGTCTAGGTTTGGTGGTTTCACTTTTGATAAGGGTTTGGACTTCAGGGCATCTTATGGGGCCTTGGCCCTCCTTGGCTCTTCAACCTTTTATGTTGTGTACATCTGAACTGCTGATTTTTTTTGAGCATCCAGACTGGAAAGTTTGTCGTGTGCTCCATAGTTCTGGCCCACACAGCATTTCCCACAAATTAGACACAGGCTGTACAGGTGACTGCTTTCCACTTGATCTAGCCAGCTGCCATGCATACAATTCACTTCTACATTATAGACTAGCCTAATAATATACTGTGAATAGCTAGGCCTATGTGTTACCTTAGCTTTCACGATAGACTAAACGGATTATTATACCGACACCAGTTTTAACTGGTTTCAATCTGATGTAAATATTGCATGAGAAGAAAATCACAAAAAACAAAATTATCATGAAAATTGAAAGAAATTGTGAAAAAATAATTGCAAAAATGACAAAGAACATTTATAGCCTATATGGGAAGTATGATAATTATAAGCCCTCGAACAGGGCTGTGTGTTCATTACATGGCCTAGGCTCATTCCTCACTCAACACAGTCCTTGCGTGGATAACGTTTACAAACGTAGTCACTAGCCAGGACGCCTGCGAAACGTCATCTCTTGCGTCCCCAAATAACAAAATATTCTCACCAAACTTCACACAGACGATCTCTTGCACAGCATTTACTTCCCCGCAGAAGATGTTCACAAAGTTTTATTAAAGACTGGCCAAATTTTCACTGGCAATTTTGACTGTAACAGTAAGTCAGTGGTCATGTTTTCCAGTTCTCAACAATTGTGCTCAGTAGAGGTCAAAGGTCACGAGAGCAAAACAGGCTACTTTACCTGCATAGCTGTCTTCACATTACTATCTTTCATTCAGTAACAGTAAGAACTGAATGTTATTCGAAATGCCATGTAGACTATAAGCTTCTATCACTTAGCAACTACATTCCAATCTAATCATACACCGAAAAAAATTGGCTGCTACTCGTGCAGACAACATGACGCAAGGCTACATTTTTCTTTATATCTTGTTCCAAATAATCCCTGTTTGCAGTTATTTTGGTGAGATCTCAACAATAACACATTTTTCGTTCACTGTATGATACTTAAAGTTGTAAAGTATTAAACCAGGTCAGCAATTTCATGTTTTGTGCATCCTGGTTAGTGACTACGTTTGTGAATGTTATCAGCAAGGGCTGTGTTGTGAGAGGAATGAGCCTAGCCTAGGCCATGTAACGAACACAGAGCCCTGTTCGAGGGCTAGGTAATTATACTTTAGGCTAGGCCTAGGCCCTAGGTGCATTTTTGAAGCAGCCAGGAGGTGAAGAGTTGCAGGCTGTGTTCGTCGCACACATTGTCCTGATTTCAGGGGGCGTATGGACAAGGACCATGCACAAAGTAGCTCCTACCATTAAACGTAGTACGCAGTCCTGTTCAAGGACTGGCTTAGGCTAGGCCAGGCTGTAGGCCTAACGTTAGGACCTAACCTAAATTAGGACTGAGGCCTCTTCTTCTTCAAGACGGTGAGACATCCAAAAGGACATTTATACACCGCATACATGCCATGTGGTCAGTCAGGCCCTCAAAGAGTTCGTAATGAAATCCACTGGCTTTGGGTGACTTATGGCCCCCACAATAAGACTCTCTTAGAGGTTATTCCAATCCCGAATAGCATTAGGGACAAAACTGTACTTAAAACAATTAGTCCTAGCAGGGGGGGGGGGGGGGGAAAGTGCAAAGCATGCATGTTACTAGAACAACGCGTAGGTTTACAAAGATTAGATAGAGGGATGTTAGCTTGACCATAAATACCTTTGGCAAAAATTATAAGTCTGCAACGTCTCCAGCGGTCAGACAAAGTATCTAGACAGGTCTAGATCTTTGAGGAGTGCGGTCATAGAGCCAACTTCTCGGGAGTACTCACTGGCTATAAACCTGGCAGATCTTTTTTGTACTCCCTCCAATCTATCTTGGAGTGAAATCTGATGTGGATCCCAGATGGAATAAGCATACTCCAACAAGGGCCTTAGTAAACCCTTATAGGCCGCCAATTTGACATCTTTGGGACAAAATGAGAGGTTCCTGCGTAATAGGCCCAAGATCTTATTTCCCTTATTACAAACAAGTTGGATATGTTTGCCCCAGCTGAGATTCTTAGTGATAGTCACCCCCAGATACTTAACTGAATTAACCCTCTTCAGAATAGCCCCATTAAGAGTATAATTATAGATTATTGGGTTATGCTTCCTAGTAACAGACTAACATTACACTTAGCCAGGTGGAATCTCATACCCCAAGTTTTGGCCCACTGGCCCAAGTTTACGATGTCCTTCTGTAACTCATTGCAGTCACTGGGATTATTGATGACCCTATAGCAAACACAGTCATCAGCAAACAACCTAACTTCAGAAGAAGCAGCACTAACAATATCATTAATATAAGACAAGAAAAGTACTGGTCCAAGGAAAGACCCTTGAGGAACACCGGAAAGGACTGGAGCAAAAGCAGACCTAACAGTTAGTACCATTAACAACAACTGATTGTGAACGGTCAGTAAGAAAGTTATCAATCCAATAGGCCTAGGCCTAGCCTACCTGTAATGTTAGGTAGGCCTAAGCCTAAGTTACTCTAGCAAAACATGGTGAGCATTGCAGATTGAAGGCCACAACACAATTATCAATGTGTGTAGCTTTAGATTACCTCGCTTAATGTCTGCTTCGGCAAACTCGACTTCATTAAAATTTTTACGATGACATCTCGGTCAATCTTGCCCTCTTGGTTCGGGCACACTATGTCATAGACCTCTCTGTAATAAGGCGGAACAGAACCTGTGAAAGAAAAAATAAACTATCACCAGCATACGACTCTGCACTGTTTTCAAGTAAATGCACCCCACAGTGACTTTTTTAAGGATGGCAGGAAGCAAAATAGTACTTTACCTGCTGTAAGCTCGTCCGCCATATTATTTTACGAGACTGGCATTACCACTGGCAGCAATGTTGTGCCCTACGTAGCCAGCTTGTGCATGTTCCATGTAGTTCATGAAGCATAATGTATGTGCCTTCTTGACCTCTGACACACTAAGCCAGTAGGCGGGGCGGGTGAACGTCAAAACTAAAAATTGCTATGCTGTGCAACTTTTGGTGGAAAGTTTCGCAGAAAAGGGTTATCGTATTGGAAAAGACAGTCTGTAGCAAATTTTGTTGATATAGGGGCGAGGGCCCTGGGATATGGGGCACTTTTCCACCTGGAAAATCAGAAATTTGAAGTAAAGAAACTTGAAGAAATTAAACGGTAACATTTGAAGATATTGGAAGAAAAGTTTTAGACAGTAAGATTTTGAAATAGATGAAAACGTTTAGATCGTAGTGGCGCTACTGAGGATTTCAATTGTCCAAGAATCAGGTCCCGTGCCAAGCTCCCAGAAAGGGACCAGTACTACGAAGTCCCAACAAGGAAGATTAGTTCCCGATAGGACATGACTGGCGGAATTTGAGGAGATCGTAACGCACCGGAATTTTTGGTTTTCTTATCAACAGCAAGTCTGAGGTTTTGAAATATTTGGAAGAAAGTTGGCTTTTCACTCATAAGCCTAGGACCATTAAAATTAAGCCTGAGGGTGTTTGTTGAAGAATCTGAACCTCAGGCGCGTAGCCAGGATTGTGTCATGGGGAGGGGGTTGGGGCACGACATGATGGCAAAGTCTAAGGATAGAGAGAAACAACCTCTAAAAAAACCTCTGTGCCAATTGAGAACAGTGAAGTAGCCTGGGGGGGGGGGTCACCTTCCCCCCACATGACCCAACCTTGCAATGCAAAAAACACCTAAAATAGCCGTTTTTCTCTCTATACTTAGACTTTTCCCTCATATCGTCTCCCCACTCGCACAATAACAACACCCCCCCCCCCCCCCATGACACAATCCTGGCAACGCGCCTGGTTGAGAGTCTGTGGACTATTACGAAAATTGTAGTTTTGGGTGAGAGGGTTAGCTCTTGAAGTTTTTTAACAAAGATTTGAAAATTTAAGAGTTCATATTGGCCGTAGAATTTTTCATGAATGAAAACTTAGTTTTTGGTAAGTTGAAAAAATTGAAGTTTTCATTATATAAAGGACAAGTTTATTTTAGAGCAGGTTCAGAGGAGGGCCACACGGCTTATTCACAATGTGCGTAATCTCCCTTATCAAGATAGGCCCAATTGTCTAGGACTTACTTCTCTCGAGTTAAGAAGGATTAGGGGGGATATGCTGCAGGTTCTCAAGTTCATTTCTGGTTATGATTCTCTGTCTACTGAACTGTAACTACTTAGAGATTTGTGCTGATCCCCGTGTTCGTGGCCATAATAAGAAGCTGGTAAAATGTTTCTCCAGACTTGACATCAGAAAGTTCAGTTTCTCTCATAGGGTTGTCAATGAGTGGAACAGTCTCCCTGAGTGGGTTGTTAATTCCACTTCAGTCAACTGCTTCAAGATTAACATTGACAAGTATTACTGTGACAGTGGCAGGATCTGATTGTATTGGGTGTGTTTAGTCCATATTTGGATTAGGTGTTGGTTCTGGGTCTGTTCTATAGGGCATCTTATGGGGTTTTTACCCTCCTTTGCCCTTTAACTTGTTATGTTATGTTATATGATCTGCAGTACCTTTTATAATAGGAGCCTCATATAGGTATAATGTCGGGGGTGATTGAGGTTGGGTTGGGGTTCTAATTTTGTACGGAGTATCCCGAGTTCACCGGCATTCGAAAATTTTCTGAAGATTTTTTACCAATTTTTAACAAATATTTGAAAATTCGACGCTTATGTTAGAAAATAACTGGGAATACTTTTTTAGAACATAGTCTTCTCGTAAGAAAAATCAAGAAGATGGTCGGGGGGGGGGGGGGGGGAACTGTATTTATCGGGCTTAACTTCTCTTATCGTATGGTGAAAAATTAACCGACAGAATTGGGTCTTCTCCAGTTCGGCTTAGACTGCCGTAACTCATAACGCCTGGCCTATTTTCAGCGATCGGATTATTTTGGCCAAAGTTGTCTTGACGCCGTGAGCCACTGAAACAATGTAAGCCACCTAGTTTGCCAATTTGTCCTGTTGGCAGATGTTCTAGCTACACCGAAGGAGGTAAAAAGCGCCAATTCTCAGCATCTAGCAGAACTAGCAAATTTATTCAATTATCAAACCTTTAAAATCCCGGACCGAGCCTACATGTTCATATTTTTTCACACACTAACGGAGCTCATCGTTGCCACAAACTGTAAATGAAAGGCATGTACTCATCCAATGGGCGAGGCTCAGTTTCCAGCTTCCGCCCTTTCCCCTATTTCACACCATCAACAATATGAAGCAGGCAAAAATTAGCATGATATAATCTTAGACAATGTGAAAGGAGTTTTCTTTCAGGTTCAATTCTATTTTTCCCACAAAACAAATACAAATGACATGGAATCTCGTATCAGGGAGTACACCACTAATTGCTCCCTTGACTTACACACTATTTTGCCCTCATTTAATATCTCCTACTGCCTTGTTAAAGCTCACACCCCACCAAAGCTACCTTCACATGAAGCCAAGGAGTTCGCCAATCATGGCATCACAAATTCAGCAAAGCATGACCGTTTTGATTTTGAGCTACAGGGTGAAGAAGCAGTGGCGTCACCAGACTTTTCATTCTGGGGGGGGGGGGGTACGACGATTTTCAGGGGGCACCGCTAGACTCCACTCATGGCCCCGGAGGCGCCACCGAGAGTGGAGGGCGAGGCTCAATTTGTGGGGTCCAGGGGGAGAAGTCCCCGGACGCTCATGGGTTTCAGCGTGTTTGTGAGGTATAAAAGTCGTTATTTAAGGGTAATTTTATTGACTTAATTAACTGTGGTCTAAAAATTACCTCCAGGGTAACTTCAAGTAAGACTTTCGGTAAAAAAACACTGATGCAACTACCAAGACATTTCAAAAAAGTGGAATATGAACTATAGAGAAAGAAGTTGATGGGCAGTTCAATGTGAGTCTTGGTCTGGGGGTCCAGGGGGGGGGGCGCCCCGGAAGCCCCTGGGTTTTAGCTTTTTTGTAAGGTATTAAAGTGGTTCTTTAAGGGTTGTCTTTATACTAATCTAAAAGTTACTTACAAGGCAACTTCAAGTAAGATTTTATTATTGGTAACAACACTAAATTTAGGGGAACTACTATCAAGAGCGGATCCGGCTGACAAGGTGAGCTGAACTAGAAAGATATGGAAGAGAAGGCAGTTGATGTGCAATAAGATGTGATCCTCTTAAGGAAAAATGTAGGCCTTATCCTACTTGAACGGTTACCTGAGCTGTGCGCCACCTTCAATTGATATAGTCGGAAGTGTGCAGAAAATTTTGAATAAACGCAACCCCTCAGACAGTGACAAGTGGCAATTCCCAGGTTTTTGCGATATTTTCATTTGGAAAACTTTACTGCCTTTTCTTGTCAACAGAAGAATCGAATCCTTAAAAAAATTCTGACTTCAGATGACATAGTTTTGAATATCTCAAATCTCGGTTGCGGGGGAGGGGGCACGGACGAACAAGATTTTTCAGGGGGCACGTCCCCTTCCCTCTCCCCCTTGGCGACGCCACTGGGTTAGTTAGTTAGTTAGATGAGTTTTACGGCCCAGTTTCCAACCTATTGGTTCAAGTCGAGGCAGCCACGACTTTTTCTCCAGTTGTGGCTGGATTGTTCCCTACTCCATTGCTTATACGGAGCATCAGCAATGGAGTAGGGAAAACGAACCAGTGAGCCACAACTGGAAAAAGGCCGTGACGACGCCACTGGGAAGAAGTGTATGAGCTGTGCACCCATCCCGATTAATCCGCAATATGACGGAAATTACCTCCGTCTTTTTCACACCCAACACTGAAATGGTCTAAATTATTTTCAATCCATCCCAATTTGGCAGGTTTACAGATTTCTCCCAGTTGAATTGTATTAAACATGGGCAGGAGAAATTCTCTTGTTTCCTCATATCAAGATCTAAAGACTATTTCAAAAGAAATAAGATGGACCGGGTATCACTAATGCATTCAGATAAGCAAATTTGTAAGTTCCCAAAGGGCAAGATCAATTTTACAAAAGGTGCATCGAAAATATGCAATCAGTGTGTTTTAATTCACCAGTAACTACAAGAGTCAGCGCCCATAGAAATTTTAGAAGGTACAGACGTTTTCCTGTCCGACTTTTATTGAGATTTATCATCCACAAGAATAATATTGTACCATGAAAAATGCTCTAGTTATTGTAGTGAGCCGCACTGCAATATTGACGTGGAAGGTCCGGATTTATCGTATTGGACATTCTTCTATCATTTCTTTTGGCGTCCAGCCAGTGAGCTGGGAGAAAACTGGTCCAGTCTTGTACTATAGCTATCAAGAAATAGGGTTGAGAGGAGTGACCGAAACGAAACAACAGCCCGTCTTCTCACCATGAGCAACTCCTAAACCTCAAATTAAATCTGGCATGCTGTACTAACTCCATGTTGCAAGGGCATGTCTAACACGCACTACAATTCATCAACCTCGTTTAATTGTTAGATTCTACGTATTTGCAACTGCAGTTCAAGTTACTCATGGCGTCGTATTGTACTTTGTGACAGAGCGCCATCTTTAGATAGCAACTACTTTTACGTAAATTAATGAGTTCAATTGTTCTTATTCACCAATACTGTAGTTCCTAAGGGAACTCCTGTTTTCGGTATGTTATGGAGTGGAACGGGGTCTTTTTTAACTGTATTATCAAAGCGTATTAAATGAAGTATCAGTGTCTGAATGAAAGCTATTTTATGGGTGGGGGGGACAAATAGCTTTAAAAGCTGGCGGACGTATACCTAGCTTTCGGAGTAAAAAACAGTTAATTGAAAGTGCGATGAATGGTCAACTTGTGAGCTTTCATATGAGTATTAGTTTGCACTTTGACAAACTTTAAGAGGCCGGATGATTTTTATTTTATTTTATTTTGTTCAGTGTGTAAGTCAATAGTGAAAGCTCATCATTCTACCTGCTTACAATCTAATATTTACCTTGTGATAAAGAAATCACAAGTTAACGATTTTTCAGAAAAATACATTAATTAAAAGCTTTCATGATGTAAGGCAAAATTATGAATGAGGCAATTCTTAAATAACAGTTACGACGACGGTAAGAACCAATCATGGGAAGGGACCTCATGCATAGAAAATAAACATGCCAACTACGTTTTCGCATCTCGTCAATATCAATTTAGATCTAAATTTCTTTTTTCGAAAGGCCAGATAACATGGAAAAAGATTACAAACCACCAAATTCAATTTGACCGGGTCGGAGATTCAAGCTTTCATGGTGAGGGCGGGGGGGGGGGGAGGGCGGAAGGTGTCGGGATTCGGTAATATACATCCATGCTTCAACGCAGAGAATATATGAGTCGTATATTTTTAGACCGGCCTGGAACTTGTATTTGTTATTCAAAATAACAGTTCCCTGCGTAGACTTTGTGACATTCCATGATGCTCTATATGGCTTCATAGTCTTTTAAAATTTATGAGGTGATTCGCTGAACACAAGTTTTACTAGGACGACAACGACTTATGTTTTCAAAGATGTCATAAGCTGGGGAAGGGGGTCATGGTCCTCTAAGCTCACGCCCCACCCATGCCAGGTACAATGCGGTATTAAAACAATAACCCTAAATTCTTTATTTTGTACAATGTGCATTGGTTTAGTTTGGTTTGTTTGGGTTTTATCTCTCAATTTTTAACATTTTTTATGATCTAGCAGTACTCCTAACTTCCTCCAGTTATGGGGGAAATTTATTTTTTTCCACCTCAATTTCTTTGGTGTATCATTTTAGGACAATTTAAGACATTTGAGTTCACCGGAAGGACTGAGATGAATCTTGAGTGGATGGGCCCTAGTGGTGATATTCCCCGATTATTTAATTGCGTTACCTTTTTTCGAATTAGAAGCTGATTTGTGTAATATAAGTTAATTTTACCGAAGTAAACTTCAGATTATTCCTCTCTGAGTCTGCGGGTGAGGAAGCTGCGCCTGTCCATTTCCCATTCGAATGGTCACCCGGTTTAAAAAAAAGATCAACGGGCGCGGACCTGGCTATTGGTGAAACTGACACCGAGCTCATGCTTTACTCATGGTATTAGATTGATTAATTGAAAGAGAAACTGAGCAGACCGTACTGTCCCCTTTTTAACGAATCAAAATAACGACGAATGGGAAAGAATTACATTTAACGATTGATTTTATTTATTACCTCATTCAAAACTGAAAGTTAAATTGAAAAATTTCAAGGGGAACTGAGGGACGCAGAAAGTAAGCTTATATTTTGTCTGCAAAATGGCAGGATAGACCTTCACAAATTCATCTGACGTTTACAAACTTACACTATGAATAAAAATCATCTCAAAACCAGAAAGAGGGTATCTTTTGAAAGTGGCCTTCGTCTTAGCCAAACCCGAATAATCAATGACGACATTGTTTACCTACGTGACCATTCATTCAACGAAGAAAATGTCCAAAGTGAACATCAAAGAAAATGGCCGATAGTGGTATGGATTATACTGAAAATATTGTGTGTGTTTTACCATAAAAAATTGACTGGCAAAAGGATTTGTTATTCGTGCTACGTAAAAAGCGTCTCATTTTATTCGAATCGGGGAGAAGGCAGATGCAAAAGCCCTTTTCTTCTTGATCCAATCTGTCTCGAATATGAGTATGATGAAGAACCGACCAGTGAGAATGACGACGGGCTGCTCCCTTTATATCGCAGAGACCAAACATCTTCCTGCGACGTCTGCAACATGAAGCCATGGAACTTTCTGGGGGAAGCATCAGAATATGCAGACTGTGAAATTGGTACGTTTTTCAAGGCGAATGTTACATAAAAAGAAATTCAAGTGTATCGATCAATAGTATTAGATTACCAATCGATAATCTTAAATAGTCAACGATCAACTATTATTATCTCAAAATGGTCCCCAAGATTGTTGGCCATAAACCAGGTTTATCCTGTGATACTGTTGGATAAAAAACAGGTTTTTATCGACGGATTGGATGCAAAATTATTTTGATAATCTTGGATTGAAATGATCCCAGTTTATTAAAGGATTATCTTGGATTCTTTATTTATTTAACATTCAGCTTGTCAAACTTTTGGTTTGTGACTCTAGAATCTTGTACTGTGAAGTTTTTGCACGATTGACTCGGTCTTTCAAAATTTTCGACTGAAAATCTTGAAGATTCGACTCTTTGACTCCCTCGACAGATAATCCATTTTATTAACCAATCGACCTGACATTGATAAGCCCTTCTATTATATTGGATTTGATAATGCCTGCCTGACAGCCCAGAGGCATGGAAAAATTCACTCGACCGGGCACTGAAATGCATTACCCACATTCAATCTTTGGTCGCAAGCAGGAAAGTAGGCTTTAAAATTGGACACATGGTGAAGGTTCAAGAGCAGTGGTACACGCAGGGGTTGGCGATGTACTGCAAACAAAAATTAGTCAAAAAGTGCCTGAATCGACCAATCACGTTAGTCAATAATATTGACTAATATTTGACTAATATTTGACCCAGTTGAATTAGTTTATAACAAATATTTTAGCCTCCCAGCCCTTGAGTAAGTTTTGACTAATATTCTTTAGTTGATAACTACGAAATTAGTCATATATCACCACAAAATCAAACAAATGTGAGTGACTAACGTGGTTAGTCAATTCAGACAACGCTTGACTAATTTGTGTAAATTTTAAAGTGTGGGGAGGGGTAGTACAGTTAACCACGGAATCATCTGTCCATAGTTATAACACAAATAGGTGCCGGCATGGGAGGTAAACGGTGCTGATGTTAGGTGACTTAGGTTCAGAATGTTTTGAACTGTTTATTTTACCTTAATATTGATTATCAGATGGATTGTAAAACTTGACCAATTCGCGCGAAGTTCACTGAAATTTCGCATTAAATATCATTGCAATGACAAACTTGTACATTCAGGCTCAGCATCGAGACAGTTTCAATTTCACAACAAAATCTATCTACGTATCAGAAGGCAAGTATTCTACGTGGTAACTTGTAATAACGCTTTTAACTTTTTCTTTTCGGATAGCTTTGATAAAGTTGAGAAAAAGTTTAAAGAACGCGAAAGACTGGGAAATTTCGGTAATGTGCAAAGGACTTTGTGAAACTTTGGAGATTTTGAGAATTATTTAAGGCAGAACAAGACTGGAATAGCTTCATCACTAGGTCGAAAAAACCTTCATAAGACATACGACCCATCATACACCCTTGAATAAAGTCCTGAGGAACTAACCATAATCCTTTGTGGTGGTTGTCCAGCGTGAAAAATAGTTGATGTCAAGAATTGGAAAAAACGACCACTATAAATGTTATTTCATTGAAAAAAAACAAACATTGCATCTTCTTTTCGCTAGTCTTAGATCCCTCCCAGTGTCACACTCCATGATAGCGCCTTCTATACGACACAATCATGATAGCTTTCCCGTCTTTCTTATCTCATACCCATGTCCCTTTCCTCAACCTGCACTCCATAAATAAAGAGTGAAATTTCACTTCTTAAAAGAAGGAAAGTTGTAACGTTTACTTCAAAAGAGTGGAAACTCACTCCAAGAAGAGTGAAATTCACTCCTAACAGTCCTAAAGAGCAATTTTTTACACTTGATGCAGGGTCTACAAGGACCATTCTTAACAAAGAGTGATCCCTGCTAAAACCGCCAAAGAGTGAATTTTCACTCTTCTTGGAGGTGAACTTTACTATTTTTGGAGTGAATGAACACTCCAATGGAGTGATTTCACACTTTTCACTCAATTAGAGAGTGACTTCAGTTTACCCTTTTGTTTTAAGAGTGGTTCTGCCTCTGAACCGAAACTTTCCATCTTGTAAAAGTTCGGTTTATCGGTCTGGGGCTTTTCTCTTTACGGGCCTTTACATATTTCATACTGTACAATGACGGAAAATTTCTGGAACAAAATGCAATTTTTAGTAACCGACACACCTGTTCAACAATATTTTGTTCCAAATACAATAATGATTGGAAAACAGTGGAATGTGCAAATGGAACGACTTAAACTGTTTAAACGTGGAACCGATCCGTTCATTAACTGAATGTTTACGTTTTGAACATCACATATTTAATTTTGATCAACTACGGTTTTTAATATTTGACAAGTTGAAAAATGTATGATGTAGAACTTTAATGAATAGTTAATTCAAAACGTATTTTGATGATGTAGCAAAATGTAGAGCCGTATTTACTGCGTGAGTGTTTGCTATACTTAACTTATATTGAAAGCCATGCACCGTGTAAAGCATTTTCGTTTTTATTCTGTTCCTGGCAGCAGCAAGAAACGTCAGATTTTTAATTTTGATCAATTACAGTTTTCATTGTTTAACAAGTTGATAAATGTCTGGATGATACAGAGCTTTTATGAATAGTTAACTCAAAACGTATTTCTATGATGTAGCAAAATGAAGAGCCGTATTTACTGCGTGTTTGCTATATACTTAACTAATAATGAAAGCATGGCACCGTGTTTAGCATATTTCGTTTCATTCTGTTCCTGGCAGCAAAACTAAACAAGGAAATAACGCAAAAAAGAAACCGAGAGTTGCGCGTACTGTTACAAGAGTAGGCACAGAAACAAATATAGATTGTCAAGGTTTATGACAGTTTGTATGAGAACGTGCAATATATACATGTGAGTTTTACCCTGAATGAGGAAACTCTTAAGGTTTACGAGTCGCTTTTCATGGGGTGGGAGAGAGGGCAAGTCAAAAAGTTGTTGTAGCTAATTGCATGTCAGCTTCATCAACTCTTTTGTTTAAAGGAAAATATTGTGTTTAAAATGCTCCCACAAAGAGTACATAGAAAATGGCTCAAACACTATCAACAATTCAGTCTTAATCATAAACCCCAGCAATAGCTACGTCTTTTCAAAATAGTATGCGCAAGAAAAGCCTTGGACGTTGCATCATTTGAAATGTTGAAAGTTTGGGTGAACAAATTATTCTTGAGCAACAAACAACTGAATTTCGATCTGTGGAAAACTTTTTTCTTGAAAAGAAGGCTACCATACTTTCTTATTTTTGATAACGTATCACCCTGAGTCAATAAATATATTTTTAAAAGGATGAATTTTTCTTGCAAAACAAACCCAATATTTACCTTTAAAGGGTAAGATCAGTTATCACAAACTTATTTTGAATAGCAGCTAAATCTCGCAACTTTTTTTCGTTTCTATTCAAAGTATCTTCCATAATATTTTAGGACTTCGTCATTGTATATTCAAGTTACACCAAGCAGTGACTCCTAAAAAATCACACTTGAAGAGAAAACTGTTGTCACATGACTCTCAAGAGCCAATCATGAAACAGGACAGTTTACTACACTACGCTATAGTTGTTGGTGACTGCATTTACCCTTTAAGAGTGTTTGGGACGTGGAACCCACAACGGAGAGAGAGAGAGGTTTGCTCTCATGCCAACCTGACAAGGCTACCACTTCGAATCTTGTTTCTCTCTTGGCCATCTAGTCCTTGACAGTCAGTTGGGGGTGGGACCGGAAGGGGGGGGAGAAAAACGCGACAAGTCTTTGAGAAGGATTAATGCAAGTTTAATTATAATGACCTCTGTGGATGGATCATTACCCTAGATGTCTCGTGGTGTGATCTGAGGTCAAAATAATATGATACATCCACCTTCAGAAGTAGGGCGATATGTTTCCTCCCCCACGATTTGACACCCATGGTTCCAAGAAAATCGGCTGTGTTTAAAAAAAAAACACACACGTGACTTTTGTTCGTAGAATAATACTAGTTTAGTTATTTAGTTAGTTAGTTAGTATAGTTAGTTGGTTAGTTGGTAAGTTGGTTAGTTGGTTAGTTGGTTGGTTGGTTAGTTAGTTAGTTAGTTAGTTAGTTAGTTAGTTAGTTAGTTAGTTAGTTAGTTAGTTAGTTAGTTATCTTACGATAGGCAGGGAATATCGTGGGGCATATTCTACAACCCCCAGTCCACAGGGGGATACTTTTCAAAGATAGTGGTCTGTTAAATTTGAAGGTCATTGCCACATGCTGCATGGTGATAGAATACTTTAAAGGCAAGGTCAATTGTTCAGTTCCCCCCCCCCCCGCACCTTGAAATAGTGTAGTAGACTGTCCTATTTTATGATTGGTTCTTGAAATTCATTTGACAATATTTTCTCCTCAAGTGTGAAATTTACCATAAGAGTAACTACGTGGTTTACCTTGAATATGCAGTCTTGCAGTAGAACATTACAAAAGACACGTTGAAGAGAATACGAAGAAAATTGTGAGATTTAGCTGTTTCTTCAAAATAAGTCTGGGTTGACTGTTCTTGCGGGACATTTAATATGCAGACGGAGTGTTAGAACATAAACCCTGCTCCTCCAAGAATTTTAGCTTCCAGTATCTCTGTTGGTATTTGAAAGAGTACTTCATCCACATAAGGGTTCTGTAGGGAGTGAATGAGAGAGGTCCCTACCCAAGTGGTTACCCTAATTATTCAAAATTTTGCACGATGTCCTTCTTTTATAGATACAATGAATTTTCATTTCAGGTGTAAAGTCTTGGAACTCTCGTTGCAGCAGGCTTATGTCAATCATGGGTATGATGCTTGCAATGGCCTTCATTCTCTACGATCTTGCCTACTACGTCCAGCATATGCTTGGGGACCAGCGTCACTTGTTGCATTTCATATCCTACTGCGGATTTCTTGCTTGCTTGTCAACCTATCCTGTTCTTAATATTTGCTCGAAGATCAGAAGCTTTTGGGGCAAGAATGGAAAATTTAGTCACATTTCGTGGGCAACAACTCTCAATATGAGGTTTATCATTAAGCGGTTGCAGGTTTTGGATATGCATAAAATGGGTAAGAAAATAGACTCAAAAAACCCGAAAACCGTTAACTCACAAGGGAACTAAACCGATATGTTAGGTCAAATTTAAACCCGGCCATTTTAACCTCATTTGGGTAACTTTTCACCCAATTATTTTACTCGGGTCCTTCCTGACTCACTTATAGGTCAAATGGACACAACCTTTTGCATAGTGTAAATGATATACTGATGATGACTACGTCACTAATGACACTGACGATTACATTGACGGTAAAACGACAGCAGCGACCGTGATGATGATAGTGACAGCGACAGTGACGTTAATGACAAATAACAATGACGCCGACAATAAATTAAAGAGTCGGTCACACTACATCGACTCTCAATATTTAACATCGGATCCAATTTTTCTTAATCGGAAGAATGTGACACTCCAATTAACGTATTTAGCAATTAAACACTCATTTTTCCCCATTTTGTAAACACATTTAAATTCTAAACATGTTCAACTATTAAACACTAAATGTTTAGCAATTAAATTTACTTAAAAGCGAAATGTTTATGAATTAGACGGATATGTTTAGCATATAAACGTGTTTACAGAGCGGTGACAAAAGTGTGTAGAAACATGTTAAATTCCTAAACACATGGTTTACAGTATAGTATTCTATTCCGACTTTGATTTCGGGATGTTCACGGAAATAAAAAAGACCCATTTTAGTTTGTTCTTTCATCATGACACAACTTATATCTTTCAACAGAGCAACATTTATTTCTTCGAAAACCAATCAAAGTTTTTGTTCGCTTGTGCAATAAAATATTATTTTCGATGTGATATCACGAAACAATTAGTTAACGTTTCATTTTCATTGCCTTTTTGTACAAATCATATATTTACATACGCTGGCAAATTTATGGCCCCTTCCGACCAGAAATGGAAATGAAAAAAAAAGTAAAAAAGAAAAAGAAAAAACAAAATTCGGGACTGTAATGATTCGATGATAAATTATTGGAGGTAAGGTAAGCAATTCTGTGTGAAAAAGTTGGGCTCATTCTTTAGCATGACAAGGACAAAACCTACAGAAAGATTATATATTTTTAAATTTATTTTTTTCGTTGATTTGTCTATTTTTTTTATTTATTTGTTCATTTTTAATTTTTTTTTTTTATCTTTTTTGGCAAGCTTGACGAACTATTAGTGTTTAATCTTTCCTCTTTTGCATACCTTTCAACCCTGTTAGTTGAGTAGTCTGTTTAGATTGATTCTTTAGTTATTGAAGTGTCAAAATGTTATCAAAGTTCAATGCTGAAGAGCAGTGACGTAGCTACAGGAGACAAGGGGGGGGGAGGAGAGAGAGAGAGAGAATTGCCCCCTGGCTCGAAAAAGTGAAAAATTCGGAAATTTTCAAGAGCTTTTTGAATGTCGCCGAGAAGCCTCAATCCGCACTCCTTAGAAAAAATAACATTATGTAACAACAAAGATCTTCAGTCGACATGCTACCTCAGATATATGCTTATAAGAAAAGCAAATTTTTTGATAGTCCCCCAAATTTTCAAATTTCCTAACAAGAAACCCTAAAATCTATAACTATTTTGTAGCTACGGTACATATTTACAAATGTGTGAAAGGACCCAAATTTTCGGCGCTCTCGGCAGTAAGTAGTGTTCATTCATAAGAAAAAAATCTGTTTCTTTTTCTTTGTTCTTGCTGGCAGAAAAAGGCAAAAAATTTAGTATAAAGAATGTACCTTTTGGTCAATGAGGTAGGGTGAGGTGCATGGTCCAAAATTGTTCCTCCCCCACTTCCATATTGCTTCCTACGCCACTGCTTACATGTTTCATGCGTTAACACAAATTTGAAGAATTTTCGAGTTATTATTTTTTATGGAGTGGCATGTTTGTTTTATCAAAGTATTCCAATCCACTAGTACTGACTTGACGAGCTTGCAAGACAAAAAACCAAATCCAGACTTTGTGCTCCTAGCCGAGCCTCACAGGACAATCTCTTCTACTCCGACTTTTTGGGGACTGGGGGAGGTTCTTTACTTAGCGGGGTACCATACTTTTAGAAAATTTATGATATATTTGTTTACAACTAACTTTTGCTTTTCTCACTGTAGGTCTGCCTGGAAAATTCTTCCTCTCTGTATGTCTCCTGTGGCCGAGTTGTAGCGTGTTGTATCGTTTTGTGATTTACACCTTTATTATACGTCACCGTGGATCTTTTCATGTATTCTGTACGTTGGCCGGTGTTGGGTCAATAACCGTTATGTGGGGATGCTTCGTCTACCTTCTTTACCTAATGAGACTCTCATTCCAACGCGAGTTTATGCTAATGATTGGTTACTTTAAGAAAAAAGAGGGCGATCTTGACAACTGTCGCAACTGCCTCAGTCACGTAATACTTGATTTTAACTGCTTTAGAAAGTTTATTATGTTGTATATGACGGTAATGGTACCGTGCACCGTCCTCGAAGTAACGACTACGGTTACCCGGCAGTATAGTCTCAGAGAAACCTGTCAACATGCCGAAAGTAGTACAGCGGCCGCCATTAACATCCTAATATGGGCCAACACCGCGATGTTCATTGTTCTTAACATTACCGCCATTGGCGGTCTCGATGTGAATCATGTGTGGGATAATTTTTGGTTAAGTATTGTACAAATGCAAACGGCTATGCATTATTCGTTTTGGAGAAAGATTCTCACTCACTTGAAACGAAATCAAGGAGATTTCTCGACGACGAATTTCACAATGGTTTTCTCTGTGATTGGGTTTTACATGGGATTAGAGTTAGGGGATCAGGATATATTTTACGGCCAGGAACTCACGAATTGCACTGCTATCAACATCACGGACCCTATCAATATGGTGGGATATACTTTATTCTAACTTAAAGGGGGACAAATAGAATTGGTTTTCGAAATTTACCAAATGCTTCGTTCAGTATGTCTTGACAAAAGTCAACAGTATGTGATGCTTACGACAAATGACCAGGCTTGGACAATCTCCATAGTATACAAATAATTGTTTCATGAGCGAGTATAATTGACGATTCAATTTACTTTTGAAAACTTGTTGACCGTACGGACTCTTTTCAAATCATGCACAAACCGATTAGAAACCAGTAAACAAAGAAATTCAAAATTTTCTTGACTTTTGGATTTGTAACTAATTATGCTAATGATAAGTATTTGTCATGTAGTGTATACCCTACAACAACCGCGTTGAGTTATCGATATCCACTCAATTTGTCTAATGTAGCTAAATCTTTTCGTTCGGTGGGGGGGGGGGGGTCGCAGCCCCCCACTTGGCCAAAACCTCGCTGGTCCCTCAGTCGGGCAGAGACTATGCTCTGGTTGGAGCTATGAAGTCGGGCAAGAAGTCCCCGCCCCTGGGAGAAAGCGGCCCGTGTGACCATGCAGAGGACCCTTGTGATTGGTGTCATAGTCTGTTCCGGGACCGGTATAAATGGAGGTGTACCGATGTATATAATGTCTGGTGTAGGTTCAAATGGTGCTGTCTTTGACAAAGCTTTAAGCTGACTACATCTTTACAAGTTGTCATTTTCTACTGATATTTTTCTGCCCTTTTCTTCCTTTGAAAAAAATTACCCCTTCTGTGTGAAACTTTTCTTGTGCTGAAGGTTTACTTAATCCATGATAATATTTCAGTTGGTAAATTGTTTGATATTTTCTTTTTTCTGGGCTGCATCATGGCACTCAATGCGAGACTATTATCAGTGCTAGGCTGCTCGCTTTTAAAACGTTTGGTGCTCAGCATAAAGCAAAGGAGTAGAAAAACAAATTACAACTGGACAGTGGCGGCGGAACCGGGGGGGGGGGGTTTGGGGGGTTAGACCCCCCAATGAAAAAAGTGGAGGGGCTAAAGGCATGTTTAGCCCCCCCCCCCCCATATTTGTAAGGTGCGCTTCAAGAAGTGGTGACCCAGACCGGCGACGGCGGGGAGAATATTGAAGTGGGTGGTGAACATATTCTCCATCAGTCTAATGCACAATATAGGCCTACTAATAATTTTAGGGGAACATTGTCAATGAAAAAGATACTGGACACGCTAAAGCCTCTTTATCATCCCCCAACCCAATCTCCGAGGTCCTCGAAAAGTGGAAGCAGTATGGTCTGCTATTTCGTAATCTTGTTAAGTTTTACTGATCGTTTTTCGCGAGGTTGAACAACGTATTCTACGAACCGTTAGTACACAAGTCTATAGTACGTTTGGGATTTGAGCAGTGGCGGAGCTGCCATATGGTCAGGGGGCGATCGCCCCCCCCCCCCCGACGGACTAAAATCGTCTGTCGGCGCCCTATTAGGTTTTTAACATACTTAACTCTTGCACCATTTTTGGCAAAAGGCACAATTTAATAGCGTTGTTTGAAGGCCCAGATAACAAAATGCCCAATTAGCCACCAGTAACTGTACTATCTGCACATTATTCTGATGAAAAGGGTCATCTGCTGTAATATAGGGATAGGTTTTGCCGAAACGTATCTTCATGATTTATACGCACTAATGAATCCTGTCGCTGTGCTAAGTTCATTGCTTCCACACCAATCCTGATTTATAAGCTAACAAAATACACAGACTGACATTAAATTAACCCTCCCTGTCAAAACCAGATGTTGCAAAGGGCGCAACAATAATTGAAGCGCAAATATACCTCTTGTTGTCGGGGATATTTGTCAACATAGACAATAAAAAGGGTTTATAAAGGTACCAAAATAGCTTCCACAACATTTCTCAAAATCATTTGAAGAGAAAGTTCAGGTTAAAATAAAATAAAACTCTCATCATAGTGGTAATGGTTTAAGAGTTTTAATGAGCAGTTTCTGTTTTGCTTTTCTTCAAGTTCAAGTGACCATTCTCATGATGAATGGCAATTGTTTGGTGCTTTCTGACATTGCACGATAATCCCATGAAAATGCTCATTTCTGTACTTACGTGACTCAAAAGCCAGAAAATTGCATCTATTAAGCCTAGGTTTATGCTACTTTTATTTAGTATGAGTTCGGTATGATCTAGAGAGCCAAGCAGACCTTTGTCTTGGATATTTCTTGCAATGTACTTAATAAATGGCTATTTCAGAGTGGTCACAGGATGTAAAATACGTCAAGTAATGTTTCTTCGTGCACTTATCTTGATTTCCAGATACTAAAAATGTACACATTACGGTGATTAATTTCCATAACTTTTTCCCCGTGTAATATTTGCTTGCTATTTGGCTCTAACAGGTTTAATCTTTATCTTCACAGAGTAGCCCATTATAACATTAGAATCTTAAATCGAGACCTGACAATAACACACAAAATAAAATGACCGCCTTTATACTAGAATGCGAAAGAGAGGGATAGAAACATGAGCGTCCGTAGGTAGGGGCAAGGGGGAACTTGCCCTCCCCTGGAAAATAAAAAAAAACTGAAAAAAACCCCGAAAAAACATAAAGAAAAAGACGAAGAAAAATTAACAGTGTTTTCCCTATTTATATGCGGTAAACAGGCTTTAAAAATGACATTTCCAGCGATCTGGGAGACATTGTGGGATAAAAATTTTCTTGCACTCCGCGCCAACTCATGGTGGCGCGGAGCTTTCCCCCTCATAGCATTTTGCCTAAAAGAATTTCGCCCCCCGGAATTTTCTTCTGCGGAGGCCCATGGAGAGACAATTTAAACATGTTTTAATAGAAAAACTTGCGGAGGATAAATGGCAAAGCAGTCTTCTACCAGGTTCGGAAAATCAAATGGGAAGTCTGAAAAGCTGTTGCCCCGATCGTGCTGAAGTTCAGGGTATTTACTCCTTCGAATCGCCCCTGCAAACCATTTTCGCCCCCTCTGACCGAAATCCCTAGCTCCGCCACTGGATTTGAGATCGGTATAGATAAGGTTGGCGGCATCCTTGGGAGGAACCACGGGAGGGGGGGGGGGTATTCGGGGGACAAATGGTATGATCTAGGGGAAATATAATTGAGTAATTGACATGTATGAGTGGACAAATGTAACAAGGGGTGCAGAAAGTGAATAACGCGGCAAACAGAATGAATGAAAGAGGATGCATAATTAGTTATTGTTCTTGTATCATCTCAATTTATCTGATATGTATTACCATTTTTCATAGGCTGATTTTTTTCTTTTTAGTTGAGAAACATGAGACCCATACTTTAAGACTGGATACATGCAACATAGAACACGCGGGGAGTGCCGTTTTCGGCCACCTGGGGGGTCTGTAAAGTCAAAAATTTCCTTGTACGCTCCGCGCCAACTCATGGTGGCGCTCCGCTTAGATAGTCCTGCTGGCACTCAGCCCCCCAATATTTTTTCCGTTCCGCCGCGCCTGCAACTGGAAAAGGGCCTGGCCGGCGTAAACTCAATCTAAATAACTAACTCTCAGTAGGTCTACGCTACTGGCAATGGTGGGGCTACGGTAGAACAAGAGGGGACATTTGCCCCTCAGATTTTGTCTTTGGCCTCAACACCCCCTCCAAATTTAGGTCATAAAGGAGTTTAACCGGAAAAATATACTATACCTCTCCTGAGACATAATTTTTCATTCAGATATGTTAAAACATCAGAACTCCTGGACTCCCATCTGCAGAAGTGCGCTCTGCGTGCTCGATTTCTCCTTGGTCCCGAAACTTTTTGTTCCCAACATTTTTCTTGGCCCTTGTACCCCCCCCCCCCACCACATTTTAACTTTTTGGCGCCGCCACTGGCTACTGAGGGAATACCCCTAGAGCAGTGTAAGAGCCTCCCTAATTCAAATTTTCCTCAAAACCTCCACTACGACCCCCTTTAGACAAAGGTGTCTTCATTTGAAAGTAGAGCAAAATAGAACTTTTCCCCACGCATTAAGTCACCCATCCCCCAGCTCACCCATTTTTGTAAGATTTGGCGTATGCTCGAGGGAAGACGTGTTTTGTTTTATTCTTCACATGTTTTGAAAATCAAATAATTGGAATAAAGCTGATAACAAAAGGGTTGTAAAAAAGAAGATATAAAAGGACACATCTTTTCTATTTTTTTTTAACAATACCAGTTTTATCGTGATCATTTTATTCACTGTATCGTACCTGATTCTCCTGGACTCCCATCTGCAGAAGTGCGCTCTGCGTGCTCGATTTCTCCTTGGTCCCGAAACTTTTTGTTCCCAACATTTTTCTTGGCCCTTGTACCCCCCCCCCCCACCACATTTTGACTTTTTGGCGCCGCCACTGGCTACTGAGGGAATACCACTAGAGCAGTGTAAGAGCCTCCCTAATTCAAATTTTCCTCAAAACCTCCACCACGACCCCCTTTAGACAAAGGTGTCTTCATTTGAAAGTAGAGCAAAATAGAACTTTTCCCCACGCATTAAGTCACCCATCCCCCAGCTCACCCATTTTTGTAAGATTTGGCGTATGCTCGAGGGAAGACGTGTTTTGTTTTATTCTTCACATGTTTTGAAAATCAAATAATTGGAATAAAGCTGATAACAAAAGGGTTGTAAAAAAGAAGATATAAAAGGACACATCTTTTCTATTTTTTTTTAACAATACCAGTTTTATCGTGATCATTTTATTCACTGTATCGTACCTGATTCGTTGAATTTCACTAATTATGCCACAATTACGAGATAGGACGGTAATCGGTATGTTAGTCTACCCAAATGAATTATATAAAAGATCCTGCGATAATAAAATACTAAAATACCCAGTACACATCGCGGCTGTTTGATTGCTTTTGCTGATCGTCTGTATTTTCCACGGGGCCAGTTAGCCAGCGAAGCGGACGAAGTTATTTCGTTCAGTTCATCGTTACGGGCGGCAGCCCATAGGGGGCTTCAGTCACAGACGCGCTGCGCAGGCTAAGAGTCCGTCGGTGACACGTCACTTACCGACGACAACAATATGTTGGAGTGAAAACAATACTTTGCCCGTATTCTGCGCTTAATGTTATGGTGCGGGGATTGTTTTTACTAAAGTAGTGTAGCGCATAAAATGCTTCAAAAACATAGAAATCCTAAGCTTTGGATTTCCCTGTTCTGCAATGGTCATACGTAATGGGGTCAGCTGTTGTTTTCACTTCAACGTTGCTAGTGTAACGAAATGGCCGAATGATCGAATGACCCCAAAAAGGATCACGACCATGTGGTTATTTAACCCTTTACCGTTGTGCTCCGATCAGGGCATATTTGCGCGCCTCGGGAGTGGGCGGAAAAGCGGACGTAGCACGCCCCGCATCGGCTTCCGTAGGCCATTCACCCCCGTAACCTTAAACTATTGTCTCTCTCGCTGTTGTGGCCGAATTTTCGGGTAGCTACTCGCAGTTTCGAGCTCCGCGTGAAACAGTAAAGATGGATGACAGCCGCGCTCTCCGCATGGGTCCAAAAGGACCCAAACAACGGCAAAGGGTTGAAATAAGCCTGTGGAGTGTGTTTACTGCAAAGCTGATGCCGCTGTCTCTGCGTGAGTGCACAGCCCCGCGGTGCAGACACTTTGGATTAAAGTAAGTTTTTACTACGGCTATATTTTAGGACATACGCATACAAGAGATTTGATACCGTCAATGCTTAAATTTCTACAATGCCGTTTGGAGTTTGACATTCACGTTTTACTGTGCAATATACCCTTCTGCACGTCACCTGTCCGTCAGTTCTGAAGAAAGATCATAATGAGAAATTGTGTAATTAATAAATATATGTACACCTTACTTTTGAGTTTGTTTTCTTAGTAACACTTACCTACTATTTTTTATTGCGATTAAGTCAAAATAATATTCTGAGAGGTAAAACAGGAAAAAGAGAAATAAAAATCACATTATTCAAAGGAAGATGATTGCATGGGCAAAGACCGAAAGATATCCTACATACGGTACACCACCATGTGCCACTGCCAGCCTAGTGAAGTAGGGCAAACAATACAAGTCTGTGGGGCTGGGCGACACTAGTCCGCGGGGCGGACGAAATGTTTTCGTCCAGCTCATCGCTACGAAAAAATCAACGTCCGCCGGCATTGGACACCAAATCCGTTCAACTGCGTAGAATACTTACGAAAAGTTCATTTACATAAAATTTACATTTACAGAACAATTGGATGTTTTATACTATAATATGAATATTCACATTCATTCAAAATCTCTCTCAATACGAAGAATCTCCACTTGCGAGGCATACTAGCTCGATAGTTTCTTCTCATAGTTCTTATCAAATATACTTTCAAATTTCTGGCAAACTGTTTAAATAGGCGTATCTGTTTTCTAGAAAGTGATATAGGCTAGTAAACGGACGACTTACCGTTAGTTACAAGCTGAAGCCTCTTAAATTTGACTCGCATCCAAAAGCTTCCAACCATTAAAACCGTTCATAACGAGTAACGTCAGGTATCTCATAGTCCTACAATACTGTTCACAGTGTGTTGTGTTGTAAAGCTCACTGTTCTAACGTTATTTCTCAACGCTACACTAGACACAGGTTACAGTAGACTACGGTATCTAATTCGTAGCTTCATATAGGCTGATGAATATTCAGTACAATTTCCTTTTTAGAATCGTAACAACCATACTCATGTTAAGATTAAAGCCAATTGCCGTTGTCCAATATGAGGTTGATTAATATTAATGAAATTCTTGATTTGTGGTCTGATTGCAATTTTTGACTATCGCAGGCAGGCTCTGAGGGGAGGCAGTCTAAGGGGGCGGCAGTCTAAGGGGGCGGCCGACACAGAGGCGCCACGCAGGCTAGGGCGACACGTACCATCGGGTGCACTAGCCTATATCAGGGACTCTGTTCATTGGACACACAATACCTCCCTGAATATGTAGAGGTTATGCAGCGACGTCACTGCGTTTTGCGTGTTTCTGTTTTGCCCCATTGTGCTAAAATTGTTGCTAAGTAGCCGATCAGTTCCATAGCATGATCAGTTCAATCGAGTATGCCAAATTAGTGAAACGAGCTGACGACACGTGCATTACCTCTACATGGACCAAATCCTGTCATCCAGGGGCAAGCGTTTTAGTTACAATACTTTTGAAAGTTACTGAATTATTGAACGAAAGCATGGGATAACTTTCAGGTTTGTGGCAGGAGATACGCGTGTCATTTTCAAAGAGTTCTTTTATGACAAACCGTCAACCTATAGACGAATCCGATTAGCGCTTGTTTTTAGTGACTGTAGGCTGCCATTAGTGGGGTCCATCAGCCTAAAACCGTCTTTATTTATTGTTTACATGAATGTCAAACCCCTCATATTTAATGAACTTGGAGAATTTAAGATACAAATTAGTGTACAACCATCCATGATAGAGGTAAGCAAGTAAATCGAAAGATTTAAAGGTGATGGAGCCCAGTTATGGCCTACTGAAATCAGACCATCACTTGCTGTCCGGATTCGTGTATACAGCTGAACAACGGGTGATTGCGGTACTTTCTTCTTTTTTTAAAAAAATCGAAATGACCATTGCCTTAACTTGCACTTTAGTGCATTCACCCGAAAGAAAATACTGAACTCCTTTGGCCTTGAGAGTTGTTTGGCTCAACTTTTCTGGGGGCTCGACGATAGCTTCTGAACTTATGGCAAGCAGTATTTGTGACGACACCCTGCACTCAATAGACACTCTCCCAAGCAGGGAGTTGTAACTCCCTGCCCCAAGTAACTACAGGTAAAGTTATGGAACGCGAAAAGGGTGTTTATAACATAACTTGTTTTGAGATAATTTTATATGCCGCCCAGATAGGTAATACGACTCATTATCTTGACCCTTTTCGCTTCGCGCTCCATAGATTATGAGGGCAGCGTTTTGGTGTATGTCGTCGCTGTTTCTTAGTAAAATGATATGACAAAAAAGAAACATCAAAACATCTGTCTCCCAATTCTTTGTAGTTGCTATTGGAAAAACGGTCTGTATAAAAAAAAAATGAAACCAAAGTATCCTTCTTAAATGAATATCGAGGGCGAACTCACATTTTTGCACGAATTTGAAAGCGCTTCTTGCTTGACAAAACACCAAAAGCGTCAATACACTGTGGGACTCACTCAGCCATATAATGTGTGCGGCACCATTGGAAAGTAATAAAAACTGAAATATTAGAGACGAACGAAGGAGAAAGTTGACAAATTTCGGCAGTTTCAAGATCCCTTGGAATCTGAAATGAGTACAGTGTGACTAGAACTATTCGTTATTTTTGCATCACATTCATAATTACATTCATCACCTTAATTCATTCATAGTCACTTTGATCACGTTCATAACATTCATTACATCCATAGTCACTTTCATAAAATTAATAATCACATTCACTACATTCATAGTCACTTTCATCACATTCATTACATTCATAGTCACTTTCATCAAATTCATAATCACATTCACTACATTCATAGTCATATTCATTACGTTCATGATCACATTCATTACATTCATATCCATGCATAATCTAAGCATGAAGAGGGACACATATAGGTTCAACTTTAAAGGGCAAAACCTCTCGACCCAAACCACAATTTTGGTACGGGGGTACCGAAATTCTCAATTAGCTCAGCTCTTTGACTGACAGCTAATTCAAACAATGCAGAGTACCAAAGCTTATATTACCCAGCATGAACTGTACTGAAAGTGTTTTGATTATATAAATTGAGTTTTTCTTTACTCACCTTGAAGCAATAAACTGAGATTGTATCTGGATGACCATGAATTTCAAATAATTGTGGGAGGGGCTTAAAGGCCCTGTTCTCTCACCCCAAACAGTACCAATTCTCCTAACCTTCTTACTGAAGCCCCTCCCACAATTGTCTGAAATTCATCCTCATCCAGACACAATCTCAGTTGATTGATTCAGGGTGAGTATAGAAAAACTTAATTTATTTAATCAAAACACTCTCAGTACTCTTCATGCTGTGTAATATAAGCTTTGGCACTCTGCATTGTTTGAATTAGCTGTCAAAGAGCTGAGCCAATTGAGAATTTTGGTACCCGGGTACCAAAATTGTAGCTTGGGGTGAGAGGTTTGGCCCTTTAAGAAAGAAGGTTAAGAGAATTGGTACTGTTTGGAGTGAGAGAACTGGGCCTTTAAAGTATGAATGCATTCTTTGAGTTGTGTTGCAGCCTCACATGCATGTAAACAGCCACAAAACAGGGAGGGCTACAATATTTTGACAGTGCAGCGACGCTGACAAGGGGGGAGGGCGAGGATAGGCCTACCGACGATATTTGTCTTTTCGCCCTCGGCACGTCATCACGCCCATGTCATGGGGATGACATTTCACGTGAGAAATGTACACTCAAAATGTTAACATCCAATCCAATTATTTCTGTTCGCCCCCACTGGACCATTTCATTTCCCAGACACAATCCTGCTTGCGTGGGTAATAACACCTTTCAAACATAACAGCTTATCGAATGATGATTAAAGGGATACCCTCGCAGCTATCATTACCAGGCACGTGGGGATATGGAAAGCACGTGTCCCGCCTTACCCCAGAAATATATTGCAGTAGTGAAAAGGTTTGAACGATAAAAAGGAAGGAAAATTGAAGGATAAAAATAGCAACCCCTAAAACCACCACAGCAAAACCTCCAAGTCTATTCTTGTCACTTATTTCTAATTTGAGTAATATAAATGTACGACATTTGTTGGGTAAGTGAAGTCACCGGAAAGTTTTCAATATGAAATAGATATTGAAACACCTTCATTTCTCATCCAAAATTTATCATTTGTAATTTAAAGAGATATGCAAAGCTGTGCCTGAATGGGGCAGGCAATCTCAAAATGAATGGTTTGAAATGTACAATCAATAAAGCATTTGCAAATTAAAATTGATGCATATTTGTGGAAGTACATTTCGCCGAAAAAGTGCAAAATAACTATTAATTAGTTTTTATAACTTAAGGTCCGTGACCACAAACCGGCAATCCGCACGATTCCTCGGATGTAATATTCGCACCTTTCTCTTTGTAGTAACAAATATATTTCTGTCTTTAAATCTGCCTGTGTGTCTGTCCGTCCCGTTTGACAATGTTTGTCTATTATTTACCTTTCTGAATGGCTATCTTTGGTCATGCCTGTGTGTCTGTATGTGAATGTGTCTGTATTTGTACGGTAGGTACGGGCGTCGGTTCTAATGGTCATCTGTCTGTCCATTAGTACATGTGCATCAGTAAGTGGCGTAGCCCACAATCGAAGTCACCTTTGTAATATTCATATAATCACATTTCCCAACTCCATAGTTCACTTCTTGATTGTCACCCAAATGTAATCCCATATAGAATCCTATTACCGACCAAACCAATGTTAGACTCATTGTTGAGTGTTCTCCCCCGATAAGAGTAATGTGTGAAAGGATTTTCCTCCAAAACTGACCATGGGTTTCGTTTTGCATTTGGGTGATACTGGAAGAGAAGTTGTTCCATACGTAGCACAGATCAAGTCCACCGATCGCCATGACACTTAGGACAATAAACATCAAAATGTTGGACCAGATGAGAATATTAATGCTGGATTCTATCTCAAAATGTTCAAGAAAATAGCAGGAACCTGAAAGTCGATACTGCCAACTGATGTTCGTTGTTACACCGAGCACAGTGAAGGGAACCATCACCGCCATGTATATCACTGTACAACTTTGGAAACAATTGAAATCAAGTACCACGTGACTGAGACAGTTACGGCAGTCGTCAAGTGCGCCCTCGTTATCTTTAATGTATGCTAGTGTGAGCATGAACTGCCGCTGGAAGGATATCCTCATGAGGAATAACAAGTACACGAAGCAACCCCACCATATCAGGAGTGCCCCCGTCGAAACTAATGAAAATTTGGTGTGGACGTCCGTTGGAGTGGTGATTATCCCGAAGTAGATAAATGTCCGGTAGAGGGCATTGCAAGTTGGCCAGAGCAGGCAGAAGAGGAGGAGAAATTTCCCTGGTAATCCTGCAATAAAATATAAATGGAAAAATAAAACGCTTCTGTGAAAAATGTAAGCTCACGACCCAGTTATCAGATTAGGAAAATAGTATCAAATATTTCTTAAGTATTGTGATACTAAGGGACTCCTGCAAGAATTTCAGAACGTGCATGGGGGTGGGTGGGGTGAGTGGGGTGGGGGACTGAAAGCAAAAAGGCAACATGCTGTAACCAATGTTATTATATCTAGCCACAAGAAAGCAGTAAACTTTTAACTTTGTCTGGGTGATGCCGGATTGTGTTGGACGTTAGAAAGGTGATAGATCGTAACGGGTTATTTTGATACATTACCTGCGTAGCAGGCTGTACGACATATTCCTTGTTACGTCATATCCCTGAATATGAAAGCTGAGAAGCTGAAAAACAGAGTCCGCTCCGCGGGGTAATTGTCAGAAGGCCTCTTGAAACATGTCACACTCAAAAAAAAAAAAAGAAATTGTAACCTCTGATAACCTCCAATCATCTCTAGCCTTCATTCTAGCAGCAAAAGTGTTCAACAAGCAATGTAAGAGATACTCAAATTAATTTTCTTGATTTGGTATGTTTACAAGGACTTCTCAGTTCGACCTCTGTTCCCGTTAGGACCTCACGTGAAATCACTAACATGTTTTTACTTAGTGCGATTTCCTTTCGACTTTTCACAGTATTAGACTTTTAATGAACTCGTATTATTTTAAACCCCAGTCAAAACTACTTTAGTTTTAATTCCACTTCCCTCTGTTGTTTCTTCAACGGGTAACATGGCGTCTGGGGCAGGAAAATCAAATGATTGAAGAAATGAAACTTGAAGAAAAACAACATCAACCTTTACTAAGCATATCATCAGAAATTTCCAGAACACAAATTTAAAAATACAAAACATTAGATACAACTCAAAATGGTTGCAAGTGCCATTTCAAGCGATCTGGAAAGCATTTGACCAAACTATTCTTGATATTTCCTGCAAAACTATCATGAAACTACAATTATTAAATAGTTTGCTTAGTAGGCTATTTATCCCCACGCATAAAAATTTCCGGCTACACATGTAAAAGCGTCTACATTAGCAATCAAGCTCTTATCGGAGAGTACATAATTTCTCCTGATTTTATCAATTAAAAGTTTTGTCCTCTCTGAATTTTTCTATGAGAACTCACATGGAGGTGGGATGTTGGGATTTCCAAAAAAGGGAAAATTCATCTTCCCTATCTGGGTGGGTAATGTTTTTCCCCATGACGAACGAGGACAAATTATGTCAATGAGTGATTCAGCTTCTTGGAAATAACCCAGAACTAATTACAAAATGAGAGCCTTCGACCTCCATTTTCATAATTCTGACACCAAATTAAACGGGCCAAATATACCAGGTTCACGTAACCTGCCCCACCAAAATGGTCCGTCCATAGTTAAATGCGCACTGTTTAACAAGGTACATGTTTCTTGATTGGCCATTGCCATTGTATTGTATCGATTGTATTCTTTGTTCGGGATATGATTAGGTTAGGTTGGGGTTATCGTTAGACTTAGTTAAAAAACTTCTTGTTAAACAGTGCGCATTGCCCCCCCCCCCCCCACTATAATTTTGTGACATTTCAATTTTTAGGAAAAACTCGATTTGGCCTCTTACGTTCTGGGACAAAACTATGCATCAAGGAAAAATGACTTCACCTTGAAAATCAACACGAGCATATCTAAACATCTAAGAACCATAGAACGCAATTCCTACGCCAAGTGCCTGAGATATGAGTTACCGTTGAAAATGAACAAAAGAAACTCGAAAGTGGCAGTGATTTCCAATTCTCATAATGAGGAAGTGAGTTTAAGTGAATCTAAATTCTAAAAATAATTGCCAAAAATATAATTTAGAGGTTGGAAAGTAAAACTTACTCCTCCAACTCTCAATGTCATAGCGTTTTCTGTCGATGGGTTTTAAAAAAATGTTTTTTTCACTTAATTTGAAACAGTCCGTTGGGCAATAGTTTGTGAAGTTTTTCTTGTACAACTCACCTCATATGCTTTTGTTTCATTTTCAAAATGAAAAGTTTATATGACCTTGAACAGCTTCCCTTTTGCATAGCATGCAAAATGGAAGCTACTGTAATTTTACTTGGTGCCCAGCATAAGCAATGGAGAAGGGAAAATGAGCCAGTGAACCTCAACTGGAAAAAGGGCGTGACCGGCTCTTCTTAAAGCCCGGTACACACCTCCACGACTACCTACGACGCGACAAGACTTCACCTGTCGCAGACAATCTGCATAAATCGTAGACATTCTGGCGCCTTCCTAAACCCACGAAAATACCATGTCACACCGCTCCGACACTAATCGATGGGGCGACGCTGCACGTGGCGCGCCATCAATCAGGCTATTCCAGGTTTGAGATTTAGGCCCTACAATAAATTTGAAATGGTTTATTTTTTGGCCTCCGGGTCGTTGGCGTGTTCAGGCTCTAAAGTAGGCCTTTTACACTGTCCAAAGTGTGCGTATCGTGTCCTTTAAAAGATTGAACTCGGTATTTGAATTAGTAAGTTAGATGGGCTTTAACGGCTCAGTTTCTAACCGAATTGTCAAAGTCGGGCTGGCCACGGCCTTTTTTCCAGTTGTGGCTCATTGGCTTGCTTCTCTTAAGGGCTGTGATTTCCCTGGGACGTACGCTGGAGGAGGGGGTGCGTGCGGACGCACCTCCCCGCACCAGCTGGAGTTCCGCTCAAAATGAGGCAAAAGAATTCTTCAAAAAACAAAAGGAGAAAAAAGAAGCTCAAGAAGACTACGGTGCTACTCCCTGACCAGGGAGGTGTTAGGACCTCTAACACCTCCCTGCTCTGACCGCCGTCTCCTTCCAGCACGCTTGTGCCTACATGCAAGAGGATGAATACAAGTCGGCTACTGCAGATTTATCTGCCAGCCTTCTTTGTTCCGTCTTTTTCTGTGCAAAGTATCTTCAAGTGACGCGCTTTTATAAGTGCGTTCGTTTTCCGAGCAGGCAGAAGTTTGCATCAACTAAAATCCTGATAATACCTGCTCTCGGTGTTGCGCAATAAAAACATGCCGTAACTGGAACTTTGTACCATGGATGAATGCTGCGCTCTGATTGGACAAACCGCATGAGGCCTGTTTGTCGCGTCGAAGACGAGTTCACATCAACACAACGAGTACCGCCTAGACCCGACTACGATTGAACATGTTTAATCTTGCCGACGGCATACGACTCGACGGAATCGTAGTCGTGGGAGTGTTCACACCGCCCATACCTCAGCCGACGAGTTGGGTGGTCGCCGTCGTGTCTTGGGTCATCGTGGCGGTGTGAACCGGGCTTAAACCAGTTGGTTATAGAGACTTGGCTTTCAGTCTCCATCTAACTAACTTTGAATAGCATTTTGGACTTGTGTAAGGGGACCAGACGTCCGGATTTAACAGCAAGTGTCTTCCTTTCACTGGTATGCGGTGACGTCCGGAAGAATTTTTAAAGTTGCACAGAATGTCCGGATTGCGTATTTTTCAAATGATTGGTGACAGTTTTTCTTGATTTCGCTTTAAATATTGCCCCATTTTTCGTTTAGACACACATGAAAAAATCCAAATGTGGACAGTTTCCCCAGACCGGCGATTCTGTCCTCCTTTCAGAAAATAAGTATGATAACCCTAACTTGTGTAACAATAAAAATGATAATTTTTTGACACGAAGGTGCAAAGACAAACAATCAGAAACAAAGAATGTAATCTGATTAACTGCAGGAATGACGTCACGAAATATTGGGCAATCAACTAAGATATTGAGTGGAATCACGGACTTATATACATGGACAAGGCATGTAACGCGTACGTTGTATCTGTAGATGGTCGCCACCGACTGGGACAAAAAAGGCGCACCAAGATGGCCGCTGTGAAGCTATAAATCGCCCGATTTGGCCTGATTTTTTGAAAAAGTTAAACTTGAATACCAAAAATATCATATTCCTGCAATACGTGAAGTAATTTTGACCTTACCTTGCCCTATTTTAAAAATATTTCAACTTACTTGCAAAATATGGAGATATACTTGAGCAAGTCCAAGCTTTCACACAAAAACATAGCAGACGGCCATTTTGGTGCGCTTTTTCTCACACTACGGTAGCGATAATGTACCGTGCAGTATACTCTGTCCATGTATAGGAAGTCCGTGAGTGGAATATTATGGATTTCAGATCAGGAACGCCCATGCAGTAAAGACTGAAGTTGTACCAAATGAGCCCATTATTCAAGCTTTTCGACAAATTTTTAGTTTCGGATTCTCAGACTTTATGTAGTCTTCCTTTGAACTTCACGGCAAGATTTGTAGCGGTGAAATGTGGTGAAGTTGATATGTAAATGTACAAAGGGTAGTTTGGATTTTTGTTCGAAATGAATATACCATGGCACGTGTATAGAAATGGGTGTGATAACTGCATGAGATTCAAAGTTGGCACAATATAGATTTGAAAAGACAATAATGACAAAACGCTGCACAACTTTGAGAGGAGACGATATCACCGCTGCTTGTTTCAGAAATCAAAACATATGGGGGAGGGCATAACCCCTCCGCTGGGTTTGGGGAAGGGCAGCCGGCTACCAAAGGATTGTTTTCAGTTTCGCCGGGAAGAACTGTGATCAGTCAGACAGACACAGTCACACAAGACTTTCTTTCAAGGTAGAAAGTAACTCTCAGAAAAACCCAAACCTTTTAAATCTGCCCGCATAAAAACAAGCTGTAAAAGTATCTACCAGGGCCGTAGTCTTCGGGGAAGGGGGGGGGGGGTCGAGAACTAAGCCCCGTGAGATTTTTCAATCCCAAGATAGTTATGCTCTACGTAGTCATGTAATTGAACTACCCCCTGTCCGGAGACTTTGCCCAGGCGACGAGTCTGTCTACTTATTACGTTTTACTTTTGGCACTGGTGGGGAAACGCATTGTCGTTGTTGAATATTCCAGTTTCCCCCTCCCCTGTCACGTGATTTTCACCTTATAGGGTATTTTCAACATCCAGCAGTGGAAACAATATCCTAAATCCTATTTGTATAGTACTTTGCTTATACTTGCTTAACATTTATTTTAAAATTTAAAATGTAACATAGGCTTAGAGTGGCGTAGCTACGAGGAGGGCGGGGTTGGTTAAGAACACCCCTCCCTCCATGACCCAACCTTCGCAATGCAAATTACACCAAAATAGCGGTTTTTCTCTCTATCCTTAGACTTTTCCCTGATGTCAAGTCTCTAACCCCCTCCCCCCCCCAAACACCACCCCCCGTGACACAATCTTGGCTACGCGCCTGATAGGCAAAAATGGGCTATGGGACTAACCTTGCTTGTGAAGATTTAGAAACTGCATTCTCTTTACGATGAATCTTGCATTGAGTGTTGTGGCCCATGTAAATAAAGGAACATTCTCAATCCTTCCAGAAATGCTACGAACCTTCGAACACATGCTCATTATAGGATACAACGATATGCATACTAGGAAAGCGTTGTAAGAGATGAAATGTAAAAGTTTATCAGGCTTTCCCCACATTTTCTTCATGTAATAACCGATCTCGTACAGAAGACATGCGATGGCGAATAGTACACCCAAAATAGAAATGTACTTGCTGCAACCAACGTTCCATGACGTCACTCCTGTGAAATGAAATAGGATATCAGTGACTCTTATGTATGATTATAAAAGAAAATAAATCGAGAACAAGAGAAAGAGAAAATATGAAAAACTGCTCATTATTAAGGGTAAAAATAAACAAAACAATTAGACCACCAAGACTGGCATATGGGAATATGAGCTAGAGTCAGAGAATAACGGGCATGGGTCTTCGAGTTGGATTTCAATAGGCACCCTAGCTCAGGTCTGCCATTCAGACCGCTAGCTACTGATAGTTGCGAAATTACTTCTGGTGAATTTTTCATTCAAAATATTTTTTCTACACAAAAAAGATAGTCACTCCATGTACATGATTGATCCTCATTTGCCTCTCATGATAAAGAGTTCTGTTATCAAAATGATATTTGAAACCAACCGGATTTGGTACACGTGTGTGCAATATACACCGTCTGTCGCCATGTGACGTTAAGAAATAAGTAGTTACCGTTTTCTTTTCATACTTCTCTAATGCAAATCATACATTTGCACAAATTGATCAAATTATGGCTCTTCATAGAGGTGAAGAAGATTTTAACTAAAATGTAAATATGTTAAAAAAAGCCGGATCGTAATTCATTCCAGACTTGTTGTAGTCTTACACCGCGCTTAGTTCCGGTCCCAGTTACGAGAGGAAAGGGGGAGCTATTGCAAAGGAAGACAAATTTATTAATCACTTGCATCGTAAAATGCAAGTCAACGAAAGGTTGGTTTAGGCGTGATCATAAATATTGAAAGGTTTGTATTTTTGTTCCTTCGTATATGCTGTTTATATGATAATGTAGCATTCCCTTCATATCACAGGGACAGTTTGCTTTTAACTATTTATATCCATGGCGGGGCCAGATTGTCAACAGCGGGGTCAAACTAAGGGTAAAGGAAAATGTCGAGGACAAAAGTTTTCTCGCGCAGGGCGAGTCCTTGTGAGTGCGGTCTACCCCCCCCCCCCCGCCCCAACCTCTTAGGGTCGCTGATTTGGTCCAGGAAAAATCCCCGGTGGGGATCCAGAGAACGAAGATCCCGGAAGTTCTGTTTCAGTAAATCTCTGAGTAAAACAATTAAATCTGAGGAGAGCGGATGTATTATTTATTTTTGCCCTTGACCTAATTCATAACTGACCTAATTTGGGGCAACAATAGGGGAAGGAAAAACTAAGGGGGCAAATTACCCCTCCTGTTCCCCCGTAACAACGTCACTGTTCGTACCTTTATTTTTGTTCCCAAACAGGGACATTATTGGAGTATATGATTAATAAATAGTGGTCACTCTCTCAACAGAGAGCAAGTTAACACCTTCCTGCTCTCAGTGTACCAAATGGGAAACATTATGTTACCAAATAAAGAGGCCATATGATGACTGAGCTATGAGCTATGGGTATTAATATTAATACAAGATGAAACAATACATTTGAGATGTGAAAAAAGTTTGGAAGAATCAATTTACTCCTGATAGGTTGGTGTTTGCTTGCAGAAGGAATTCTCTTTTTTTAACTGAAAGTGGAAAACGTTTTTAATATATATATATTCATCTGTTGACACATCCCGGACGCCGGTCCAGGTACCTAAAAAATATGGGGCGGGGGGGGGGGGGGTGATAGCCCCTTTGAATATCCTCCTAGATAATATTGTGGTATTTTTCAAGTATTTTTTATTGTTGATGTAGCAAAAAAGCGACATGACTAGGGCATGTTCTCTCGCCGTCATTGGATTCAGAGCATTCCGCAGGTACAATTTTTCCTGCATTGTTTTTTGCATGTATTTCTAGTGAGTAGCCTAGTTTATAATTGCACGGACTCGTCAAGTTTGCCGGTTCAGACTACAATTCTTCATAACAAAAAGTCTGAACACAACCTACCGGAGAGCAAAATATTTACGTTCCAACAATAAAGTAAATGATTAAATGACGTTAACGTTCATCCCAATTGTGCATGTTTACTATGCCTACGTACAACATCCTGAAGTCACAACAGTTTAACTTCAACTTTCGGTTTCGTGTATTTTGTTATTGTTTCACTGATTATCAAAACAATGAGCTTTTAATTATACTCATAATGAAAACTAGCAATGATATTGTCATTATGAGTAATGAGACTGCATAGTGAGAGAATGGCTCTGTTAGTACAAGACGATGCCATCCTTACACAAGTCGGGCTGGCTATACAGAAATGGAGCAACAACTGTGATATTTAATGTAGAACTCGAACAGACAGACATATACACTGGCACTGACTATTTCATTTGGGCAAATTGTAAACTTAGTAATTACATAAAATTTAGCCGTATCCGGACACGTTAACGCGAAAAACATTCCCAGGACCCCTACGACGTGCATTGTGAGATTGTAAATGCGTATCACGCTTGGCTATTGAGACATACAGCCAAGGGAACCAGTGAGTGTTTAAGATTTGATGCACTAAACATTTGGCTCCTTAAAGTTACTTCACCGTGGAAGCCACTTTCGATCGTCTCCCTTCAATACCTGTCTTGATTACGGGACGTATGTATAGAACCTATTTAAGCTGATTAGTGACTGGTCGTCAAATTTGCCCTTTGGGACTTGTTTAAAACTTGAACAACTGACAGACTTAACTAAATTATTATTTATATATATTATTATTAAAAATGTAAATAAAACATGAATCTTGCATGCCTACCGTCTTAACCATATTTTATATTTGATTTTCCACTCTTTACTTCCATTTAGGTAAAATAAACATATAACATATGCATAACTAATACAACACAAGACAAGATATAATGCAGCACATGATCATCGAAAGGTGGGGGAGATGGGAACACGCGCTTGACATATCTAGGTCAGGGAATGGCCGGTAGCCAGCCCATGTGGAGGGGTGGGTCTTTTTCCAAGATGTGGACCTTTTTCCAAATACGGAGGCGGCTGGCGCGTGCCGTAAGCATGCAGTTGCTAGGGGTCCGGGGCATGCTTCCCCGGAAAAGTTTGAAATCTGCAAATCTCCTTCAATCTGGAGCATTTTAGAGGACTTTTGAACACATCAGAAGTCCTTTTTCCCCGGGAATTCCTCACAGTACACCACTTTTAAAGAAGTGAACGAAAATTCGTCCTCAATATGTCAAGATAAAAAAATTTCATAGCTGACCCTTCAAACACAGGGCTGGAAAAATGGACCTCTCTCAAGTTGGGGTGGGTCGTTCGAACGCTCCGACCCCCCTGGCAACGGGCCTGGGGGCATATTAGGTCTGATTAAAGGGAAAAAGATATTCCTCACATTGTGAGATAATCTAATAGTCTACGCTATACCATGAATGGCTCTTTTAAAACACATGACAATATTTTTCCCATTGAGTTGTGAAACTCGTGGGATGCAGGCTATCTCATTGCTCAAACTACTGTTAGATATACAATTTAAATCTTGAAAATATAAAAATGGTACGTAGAAGAGAAATGATGAGATATCAATGAGAACAGGCTTTTGATTGTTTCAAAATAAGTATGGGTGACCGCTCTTGTTCTTTAATATGATTAATAATTCTGTTCTTGAAAGTAGACTGACGAAACTCTCAAAAAACCGACGAAACTGCTTGTTGAACGGTCTACATGTACAACCACTTATCTTCAATTTCATGTTTGCTTTGGACAGTAATATCATACATAAAACTTAACGGCACAATCATATTATATTTAAGGTGCCATTAAAGCCGTTTTCAAAAAAGTCTCATTCAAACTTGATATGTCATACGGGACGAAAATTGCATGCAGTAGGACTTTACATGTAAGATGTAGGTTAGTTAGTTAGATGGAGTTTTACGGCCCAGTTTCCAACCTATTGGTTCAAGTCGAGCCAGTCACGGCCTTTTTTTCCAGTTTGGCTCACTGGCTTGTTTTTCCTACCCCATTGCTTATGCGGAGCATCACGCACAACGACAGTAGTAATATAAGAGGGCTAATAACAAGTAAAATAGCAGTAAGATAAACGACTTTCGTGTATATGATTTAAGACTCTTAGCAGACTTGCAGTACTTTAAGGTTAAACTTGTGGTGGAAGTTATGGCAATCATATCGAAAAGTTTCGATCATAAACCTCCCAAATGCGTTACAGTGTGCTGGCGCATCTTGCATTTTTAGGTTTTTCGCCTTATGTGGTCACGTATTCGGGGTTGTGGCTTAAGGTCTGGCTTGAAACTGGATTTGTGATGTCCATACTATTGCACATCTAGTGAATGCTTTTTTGACTGGACACACCCATTACTTTTGTCGTAAATCATTAATTTATGGGATTTGATGTCTGTGGGCTAAAAAAACGTTTTTCATCCCAATTTTACATGAGTTAAAGGATTAACACTTCTAGCCACAAATACATTGACACGGCTAAACGCATTTCTGGGAGCTGTGTGTCACAGGTAACAGGAGGAGAAGAAATGGTTTTATTCGGATCTATATTTTTGTCGTAAAACGCGTGTAGTAAAGGCATAAAATGGCCCATTATTTTGCGGAAATTCCCCAAACTATGACGACACAAAATTTTGAAATCGTCAAAAATCATGTATTTTGAATGAAAATCGGCATTTCATGAGTTCCTCTCACCTTGACATATCATTCTAAAGCATAACCGATTTAGCTTACCTTAATAAGAACATTTAAAAAATTTTGATATAGAATGAGCAAATGATCGTTTTTATACAAAAATTTTCGATGTGGGACAAGTTACGATTCTTATGAGCTTGGGTTACAAGGATGTGCAACCTTTAAGTGTTCGAATTCCTGAATCGTTGAGCCTAAGCTAATAGGCCTTTATCCGTGAAGGATGCTGATCGGCTGAGGTTTATTCACGGTGCGAATGAGAGTAAATTGGTTTTCCTAATGGATGTTAGGGTTAAATTTTAGGTTAGGGTTACGTGGTCTAAACACATTTGGCCTTTTTTCCCATTGATAGGCTGTCAGAACACTGAAAATGGTCGAAAAACTGTCATTTTGGAACTAGGGGTGCACAATTTTTCCAAGAAGCTCGGATTCATTCATTGGCAGATTTAATCCTCATTTACCCTTATGGCAGTGGGGAAAAATATATAGACCAAAACATGAAGCCCGTTCTTCAATAGACTACGATACTGAGCGCCTAAAGCTTCCTGGCCTGGGTAGTCTATACAGATTTTAGGCTAAAGAAAGAGAAAAGAAGCATTTAATGGACCATCAGTGATGATGGGCACTTCAGATTCGATACAGTAGTCCGAAAGCCTAGCCACAATGATGACGGATGTGAGGGTGTCTATGATGATCATGTCACATTAAACCTTCTTCTTGCTTGAAGCTGATGCACCATCATGATTTCCATGCATGTGCCAAAATTCCAGTCTGAGTTAGTTACTTTGAGTCTGAGATACTGGCCTTACCGACACAGGATCGACAAGTGAAGCTTGCGTCTAAACATCCACCCATGGATTATGAACTTACCCCTCCCATGATAACGTTGCTATTAGTCCTTCAGAAATTGCATATTCTAAAAGGCCCCTTAACCCTAACCTAAACCCTAAACTAAGCGAACCCTAGCCTTATCCCTGACCGAACGCCCCAGGCATAACCGAACCCCAGGTAGAACCCAAAGCAAAATCCTGTTGGAACAATCATTAGAGTAACACCTGTCAGCAAATTTGGTCGGCTCGGCAACGGACCGTCGTAGGCCACATCGGCGGTCCGACGGAAAAATGTCAGGTGGTCCTCCGACGGCGATAAAACTGATTGGCTGAAAAGTTTTACCCAGTATTCAACTTGCTTATGACCCGGATTTACCCAGCGGACCTCCGATGGCCCTCCAGCGGTCCTTCAGTGACCAACCTCTTATTCACGGCCGATTAAAAACCGAAAATGGCCGCCGGCGAACCGCCGGATTTTGCCGACTGGGACGTCCTATTCCTAGCTGCATTTTCTTTTTCTAAAATTTGCTTTCTTACTCAAAAGCTCCAAACTCGATGAATGAAGCCCCAACCCCCACACCATGAACTGTATAGACTGTGGGTTAGGATAATGTCCCCATCCACTTATTAATTAGGTATAGTCTTCATTGCCGTACGTGCATTTCCATACGTCGCCGTTTGTTGGGGAGTATGCCTAAGTTGATTTCATCGTCCACGAACAGAGTTGAACAACAGCTTCCGTGGCGCAATCGGTTAGCGCGTTCGGCTGTTAACCGAAAGGTTGGTGGTTCAAGCCCACCCGGGAGCGATACGTTTTTTTTATGGCAACCACTTGCACAGGATATGAAGTCACCAAAGCATTTCTTCCTTTCGGAGGAAAAAAATACCGATTTACTTTTAGAAAAATTGATCGTTACTGCTCACGGATTTATCTCATACGTTTCTTTAATTTTTAACCAGGTTCTGTCTTTCCCTACTTTGTTTATCGGGCTATATGTATATTTAGTGCTTAAACTATTTATTCTAATGATTTCGAAAGGTTTCACTCACGAACTTCCTATACATGGACAGAGCATACTGCAAGGTACATTGTCGCTACCGTAGTGTGTGAAAAGGCGCACCAAAATGGCCGTCTGCTTTGGTTTTGTGGGAAAGCTTGGACGTGATCAAGTATATATTTTGCAAGAAAGTTGAATTAATTTTAAAATATGGCAACTTCGGTAAGGTCAAAACTGCAGGAATATGATATTGTTTCCCATTCAAGTTAACTTTTGCTTAAAATATTACAGAGTCGTCGTCAAATCAGATAATTTATAGGTTCACGGCGGCCATCTTGGTGCGCCTCTTTTGTCCCAGTCGGTTGCGACCATCTACGGATAAAACGTACACGTTAAATACTCTGTCCATGTATGTAAGTCCGTGATTTCACTTTATTCAGTTTGAACCAATTTGAATTTCAAAAGTTAAAATCAGATAAATTCAAGGTACCGTAAATGGGTTCTGTTTAAACAGCTTTGCAAGTTTAACCCTTTACCGTTGTGCTCCGATCGGGGCATATTTGCGCGCCTCGGGAGTGGGCGGAAAAGCGGACGTAGCACGCCCCGCATCAGCTTCCGTAGGCCATTGACCCCGTGACCTTAAACTATTGTCTCTCTCGTTGTTGTGGCCGAATTTTCGGGTAGCTACTCGCAGTTTCGAGCTCCGCGTGAAACAGTAAAGATGGGTGACAGCCGAGCTCTCCGTATGGGTCCAAAAGGACCGAAACAACGGTAAAGGGTTAATTAATCATACTTTAAATATTGTAAATATCATATTTATTTTTCTTCCTTTCTTCTGTTTGTGTATAGGTTCAGCTTGCAAATAAAGTTGCTCCTTAATGGAGAAAAAAGATCGTTTTTGTGTTGTTATTTAATTGAACCTATCTCTAAATACTTGTATATTTTGTTTATATTCTACCTACTATCTTGTATATATTTGTTAATCTGTTCAGAATTGTAGTGAACTTCTTCCTTCATGGTAAAAAAAAGGAAATATTTAAGCTAGTATTAAAAAAATGAGGATCGAAATATTTAAGCCCGTACTAAAGCTTTAACTAGTAGGCTATCACTCTATTGGGGTTTTGATTTCTTTTACTAATTAAAAAAGAAAAAGGAAACTGGGCAAGCCCCATGTATATCATTGTGATGTACAGGTGGGAGTTCTTCATACTGTAAATACTTATAATTATTATTTTTGTTTTTATCTTTTGCTTTGCGTGTAATAACCGGATGTAAATAAATAAAATTGTAAATACTATTTTTCTTTTTAATCTTATGTTTCGTATGTAAGCACAAGATGTTAAACAATATCTTCCTTCAAGAAAAAAAATGATCGATTTTTTATTTTCGATCCCATTATTTTGACCTTGCTATCTTACCCTTAAAGGCCCAGTTCTCTCACCCCAAACAGTATCAATTCTCCTAACCTTCTTACTTAAGCCCTCCAGCAATTGTCTGAAATTCATGCTCATCCAGATACAACCTCAGTTTATTGCTTCAAGGTGAGTAAAGAAAACTCAATTTATATAATCAAAACACTCTCAGTACCGTCCATGCTGTGTAATATAAGCTTTGGTACTCTGCATTGTTTGAATTAGCTGTCAATCAAAGAGCTGAGCCAATTGAGAATTTTGGTACCCCGGTACCAAAATTGTAGTTTGGGGTAAGAGGTTTGGCCCTTTAAGTCATGTAGAATTTTTAAGATGCCATTGCTCAAGACTCTCACAGTACCAATATATCAGAGTTAGTTGCATAAAATTTGCGGTAAATTTCAACAAAAAAAAAGCATCGCCTAACAATGTGAATCCATGCTACCATGCCTGGCTTCAAGTTTACTCTATATCAAAAAATGTCTCACATAAGAAATGCCGTAAAAAATGATATGTCTCTTTAACATCTCGAGAACTGAACATGGGAAAATGAATCGAATTTTTATCAGAATGCTTAGAATATGCTCCTCTTTAACTAATAAGTTTAGCTCTGGACAATTCTTTTAAAGAATATATTGTATTTTTCGGATTATTGTTGGTGAACAATTTTCACTATTTTTAATTTTGCCAATGAAATTGCCACGTAAGTTACGGCAATGGGTCTGCGCGTCGTTTTTGTCTTTTGGACAGAGCGCGCGATTTCTTATGGTTTTGCGTACAGAATTGAAGGCTCGTTTTAGGAAATCCCAGAGTTGAGGAGCGTGCAATTTAACTGTGTGCGTTGTATATACGCGCATCGTACATATCTCTGGAAGGGGCTGCTCCCTCCCTTCTACCCCTCTTCTTTGAAAAAGTTCGAAATATTGTAGTCCTCGCAGACGCAATTTGGTCCAACATCATTAGCATCATTTGAAGTCAATTTTTTTATTCCATTATATTTTTACTGAAATTCGATTGGGGGTTAGCTCCCTTTCCTCGTTTCCATGGTTACGTCGATTGAAGTCGAGAGTTTTGCATTTTTGTGGAAATAAAGTTCAGACAGCACATCTGAAGTGCTTGATATAATTATGAAAGAAATTGGACAGAGGCTTATTTTCTGCGGCTGTCTCGTGCCCGATTAAAATTTACCTAGCTGAGGGATTTTCGTTTAAGCAATTACCCATCTTTTGTATGGCATTCCTTCAACCTGACATTTAGGCTGTGACGCCTGTCTTTTTGACATTTGCCTATTTTGCTTATTTTACTAACTTAAAGGTACAATGTACAAACTCACTACGCATGCGAACTAAGATTGTAACACAAACAAATAGTAATCGTTATGGGAGATGGGGCTTTTCAGTTTTCTAAACGACGGGACGGGGTGACTTCGGACGCATTGATGCTACTACCAGGCGCTGTTGCAAAAGGGAACTAGGGCCTACTTCTACCGGAAGAAAACTACTTTTACTTTCGAGTTTCGACGCTCTTACCGATGTCCCGGTCAGAGAATCTCTTTGCTTGGCCGAGGTGGTTCCAGAGTGTAACCTTGCAGACTTCACAATTACCATCACTTATGTGGTCGGCGTTTGGATTTTCAAGTGTAGCAGTTTCCGACCCTTGATGGTAATTCAGCCACTGGTCGCCGTCATATTCGTACTCCAGACAAATCGGATCAAGAAGGAATGCTTCTTCGTTGGTTAAGCTGAATGAATTCGATGCTCGTTTGTGAGAGATATTTTTCACGTAACACGAATAACACTTGCGTTTTCTGATCACTGTCCTATGATAAAACATGCACAAAAATGTCATCAGCAGCCACAACGGGAAAGGCCACTTGCTTCTTGTATCCCTCCTCTCTTGACCACCTATCGAGCCGTAGCTGCCACAGTTGACCGGTCCATTGAACGAAACGTTGTTGTTATGAGAAACCAGGCCTTCCATCTCTGACGAGGCTCGTCGGCAACTCATTTGACCCATTATTTCGACCTCTACAGCCTCTTCTCTCCTTAGCTATACTGACAGTTACTCGTTCAATTAAATCTTTGACCTAGGACAACTTAAAGTAGGCTATCCGCATCTTAGACTCCTACGTTTGCACAATTTTGATACAGATCCAGTAAGCTTGACCGAAGTCGAATTTGTTCTGTCGCTTTGTCTGATACTATTAGCTTTGCCTTTCATAACAAAGAGGAAGTATTGAGTTGCATACGTTTCCTTCACGCAAGGAAGATTTCGCAAACCTCTTTGACAGTGTTTTTACTAACTGGAGCGAGGATAATCCAATGACTTCGCAGAATCATATAAATAAAGTCATATATAAGAATTTCATGTATACTTGCACAGAAGATTTTTGTATAGATGTTGCTGGGTACCAGCTTGCCTTTTGATGAATGAGGAAGTCTCGACAAACAAGTTTAATTGGGCATCGGTTCAGAGATTGTGTTTTTTATCAATCATGTAAACTGTACAAGCACCGTTTCTCCATGTGTATCCTACATATTTATGAAGATCAGGAATGTGGTGCTTCTTCAATTAAAATTTTCTGAAGCACCACATTCCTAAATGTTACTGATATAATGTGCCACTGATTGCAGTCCTGGGAGAGGGGTATAAAGGGAGGGGTGTCCCTCTCCCCTTTTGGAAATTTTTGCGTTTCAGTGCTGGAGCTTACATGCAAAATGGTGCAAAATTTGTTCAATTTTCCCGCCAAAATTTTTCACAAACTGAAATGAATGTAAAACAGTGACAGTGATTTTACTTTCTTGTGAGAACAGATAGGACGTTATTAAAGCCTATATCCTTGTCGGTATGTGACGTCCTTTTGTGGAAAGTATTAGATTTATTTACAGTACCTATCTTTGCGACGGAACAATTCTTGTCAAAAGGTTATGAAAAGTTAATTTTTTTAATATTCTCCCAGTAATTTTTTGCGCCACTCCACACCACGTCGCGCGCCACAATAGCGCCGCTATTTTATGAAGTCTGATGTAGGTGTATGCACGCCCGTGACCAGACAAGGTGCTGAGGAGGGGTGGGATTGCTCTTAGGAGTATATAAATTTTTCAGAGTAGGGATGTTTTTAAATTTAAATGATTTCGTCAAGAGTTAATAAAAATGTTTCAGGAGGAGAAAAAATCTTTAGGAGCGCTGCCCTGGTCATCGACCCCAGTGACCTGGGGTTTACTTCATATAAGGCTGAACATTAGACGATAGCTCCCGGCTGCCCAAGTAGAAAGATTTTGATATCAGTGCAAAACCATCGTTCATTTCAGTACGAAGTTTATGTGAAAGAACGGATCAAACATTCCTAACCTAGGCTAGGCCTACGTGACCCAAACATACAACAATGACTTTGAAACAAATTTAAAAATATTTGAAAAAGCGATTTTCCCTTCTCCATTCTACGAAAAAAGTACGCCGGTGGGCCGTGTGCAGGTAAATACTTCTCTGGAGGCTCAAATAATTTGGGCCGGAACTGAACGGAGGCTAATAGAATACCTCGATACCAGGGAACGGATGGGCTATATAAATCCCACCTATTAGTCTGATTTTGAAGATTTTTGTTTTTAAATGTCCAAAGGTTCGTCAGACAATCGAAGAGTCCTGGTTGCATAGTCACCCAATCTAAAGGTTGAATGGTTGAGCATCGACTCCTTCACCAATACTTGGTACTTGGGACGGTTATCGGTATACTAGATAATACTAGTTTGATGAGATACATGCGTGTAAGCAGAGTCGTAAAAAGGATTGCAGTAAGAACGGAATCGGGCCTTGGGCACGGACATTTGGAGTGACTCTTAAACACTCATTGGGCTCTCCCACGAAAAAAATGATATCACACATATCCACACACGTGGTACACTTATCTCCTTCGAGTAGACCAGTATGTATGCAGTTACACTACGTCCCGACCAGTGGCGGAGCTGCCATATGGTCAGGGGGGCGGTCGCCCCCCCCCCCTGACGGACCAAAATGGTCTGTCGGCGCCCTTTTTAGGTTTTGAACATACTTTACTCTTGCACCATTATTGGCAAAAGACATAAATTAAAAGCGTTGTTTCAAGGTCCAGATAACAAAATGCTCAAACAGCCACCAGATAAGTTACTGAACTATCTGCATTTTATTCTGATGAAAAGGGTCTTCTGTAATATAGGGATGGGTTTTGCCGAAACGTATGCTTTATACGCACTAATGAATGTTGCACTGATGAATGTTGCCGCTCACCCTCCCGGCCAATAAAAGATGTTTCAAAGGGCGCAACAATAATTGTAGCGCAAATAGCCCTCTTGTTGTCGGGGATAATAGTCAACATAGACAATAAAAGAGGTTTATAAAGATACCAAAATAGCTTCCAAAGCATTTTTCAAAATTATTTGAAGAAAAAATTGAGGTTAAAATAAAATAAAATAAACTGTTATAATAGTGGTAATGATTAAGGGTTTTCATGAGCAGTTTCCATTTTGCTTTTCTTCAAGTGACCATTCTCATGTAGGCTATTTCTGACACGGCACGATAATCCCATGAAAATACTTATTTCTGTACTTTCGTGGTCTCAACTTGCCAGAAAATTGCATCTAATAAGTCTAGGTTCAGGCTACTTTTATTTATTATAATACGGTATCTGGAGAGCCAAGCAGACCTTTTGTCTAAGCTATTTCTTTCAATGTACCCAATTAATCAATTAATGGCTATTTCAGAGTGGTCACATGTAAATTACGTCAATTAATGTTTCTTCGTGTACTTATCTTGATTTCCAGATGCCAAAAATGTACACCGAACGGTGATTAATTTCCATAACTTTGTCCCCTTCTAAAATTGCTTACTATTTAGCTCTAGCAGATTTAATCTTAATCTTCTCAAAGTATCCCAATATTACAATAAAATCTTAAATCGAGACCTGACAATAAAACAAAATATGATGACCGCCTCAATACTAGAATGTGAAAGAGAGGGATAGAAACATGGGAGTCCGCAGGTAGGGGCAAAGGGGGAACTTGCCCTCCCCTGGAAAATAAAAAACCTGAAAAAACGAAGATAAAATAAAGAAAAAGACAAAGAAAATTAACATGAACATCACTTAACAGTTCCCCGAGTGTTTCCCCTATTATATGCGGTAAATAGGCTTTCGAAATGCCATTTCCAGCGATCTGAGAGGCATTTGAGCCCAAATTTTCTCGCGCTCCGCGCCAACTCATGGTGGTGCGGAGCTTTCCCTCCTAAAAGAATTTTTGCCCCCCCCTTCCCGAATTTTCTTCTGCGGAGGGCCCATGGATAGAAAAATTAAACATGTTTTGATAGAAGTCTTCTACCAGGTGAGGAAAATCAAATGGAAAGTCTGAAAAGCCGTGGCTTCGATCGTGCTGAGACTCAGGGAATTTACTCCTTTGAAGCGCCCATACAGACCATTTTCGCCCCCTCTGATCGAAATCCCTAGCTTCGCCACTGGTCCCGATCTTACTCAAGTAAGCTAATATTGGACACATCACAAGAGTATCGCATTCGAGTTTGTGGGTTTGGGGACATGGTCAGGCTGGGGATGTCACCACTGGTTCATGATTAATTCCTGTCAGGAAGCTCGTGAAGTTATTGCAACGAGTATTTGTTGAGGTTTTGAGCATATCAAAAGAGGATATGTATTCTTTCTATGTCCCTTAGTGGCGGGGATTGAGGGGCTTGAGGCCCTCATTTTCAATGAAGGAATGAAAAAGTATGGGGATAAGCCCTCCACCGAACATTTGCCAGGTGCTCTGAGAAATAACGACCAGCGGGGAAAATTTCGAAGTGGGTGTTGAACATGTTCTTGAATTAACGGTCCACTTCACATGCAGCTTAGAACACTCGTAGAGTGCCGTTTCCGGCCGTTTTGGGGCCCCTTTTTTTGGGGGGGGGGACTTTGCTGGAACTCATCCACCTCCCCAAAAGCACCCCAACAATCTTTGCGTTCCTTCGCAGTTGGTGTCTTAGTAAATTGCAATGCAAAAACTAAGGTAATGTGTGGTTTGTTCCTAGTTTATTCAAGGATCAATGCTGTCCGGGTCATCGTGCCCTCTGGCAAGACGTTTTATCTTACCATGGTGTTTTTACGTAATAGCTCAATTATCTAACTAGGCTTTCCCGACATGCATTGGAGTGAACGGGAACATGTGAGTTATCTTGTCTGGGAGAGCCACTGATTGGTTGAGAGTAACTTCTGCAGAAAACGCTTTGATATTATACATAACGAAGGTCATTTTAAAAATGCAGACCTTATCTGTATTTAGTCATTGGTATTGTTATTAAGATAAACTCTCTGTAAATCGACTTTTAATAAAATGCAAGAGGAAACTTCCCGGTGATGTCATCCCTTCCCAATTATTACATCACGTCGTTTGCTAACGATGGAAATAATTTTGGCAGCCAAAATAAGACCAAGATAAGTTAGTGACAAGCACATTTGCAGTCCCTCGGAGTTCCTTTTTCCTAGGCAAAAGCGGAACTATGCGTATCATGCCTCAGTGTAACCTGAGAAAGTTAACACCTAGATGGGCAAATATGTCACCCCACTCACAGGTCTTGCATTTTGTGTGAAGATCAAAAGTAAATACAAAATTAAAATAAGTCATAATTATTTTGGGTGCGAAATTTTGTTAACCGTAGCGTGGTAGAAGGAAGTAAGCTTGATATGATGATGATGTGTATACGGCTTGTTGTGGAAAATTCTCGAGGGGATTTGTGGAAAGAATAGTAGTATTTCAGTAGCGTGATCAATAGGGGATGGGGAACCATGCCCTACCTCTGAAGTAACGCGTTGATCCATTCGCGGAACTACGGGGGAGAGGGAGAATTTGCCCCCTAAGATATTTGCGAAAATTTTGTCCCCAACATTATCCCCCATGTCAGTTAAGAGTTGAGTTAACCGAAAAAAAAATAATCAACCTCTCCAAACTTAATATTCATTCAGAGATATGCTAAAACCTCCGAACTTCCGGGAGCTTCCCCTGGACCCCCACCCCCAGGAACGGGTCTTTGGGCTCGGTTTCGCACTGCCACCGAAATATTGCCCCCAACATTTTCCTTTGCCCTCAGTTTGTCCCCCATTGCCTCTCGCCCCCTCCCCATTTTGACATTCTGGCACCGTCACTGCGTGGATCTACTAGTCGGGAAAATCACTAGGAAGCATTCTTACAAACTTACTTTGACCACAGCAGGAGGACGAAACCTTTAAGTCGTCATGCATGCTTAAATATGCTTTAAAATGTTTCAAAAATAGCACCATTTTGAATCTTATCCCTCTCAAAAAGCTAACAGTTACCATAGTTCAGGAGCTGGCCACAGTATATCTCTATCCATGTTTGGCACCCTTCCTCACTATTTCTGCGCAAGCCATTGTGACAGTTGGTCGGAAAAGAAATACGCCATGCCCTGTATTCTTTAAATAGAACAGTCAGTGTTGTGTCCTTTCAGATATTAAAGGTCAAAAGCTGTCACCGAACATATTTTGAAGCAACGGCTAAAGATCAGTTTCCTTCTTATTTCTCTTTCGAAGTATCCTCCATCATATTTAATGACTTCAATATTGCATATGCAAGTAAAACCAAGCAGTTATTTCAAATAAATTTTATATTTCAAGAGAAAAAATGTTGTCACATGACTCCCAACAGCCAATCATGAAACTGGACAGTCCATTACACTTTCTCAAGTTGGGATGACTGCTCTTACCCTTTAATTTCAAGTAGCTTGAAGGGCCAAACCTCTCACCCCAAACTACAGTTTTAGTACAGGGGTACCCACATTCTCAATAGACCTATTTCCAAATAGCAATTACAATGAATTGTGGGATAGAGTTTTGGGTGTACGTCAATTTTCACCACAGTAAAATGCCATTGACAAAAATGACAAACACCAAAACTCTATCCCACAATCCTTTGTAATTGCTATTTGGAAATAGGTCTATTGGCCCAGCTCTTTGATTGACAGCTAATTCAAACAATGCAGAGTACCGAAGCTTATATTACACAGCATGAACGGTACCGACGGTGTTTTGATTATATAAATTGAGTTTTTCTATACTCACCTTGAAGCAATAAACTGAGATTGTATCTGGATGAGGATGAATTTCAGACAATTGTGGGAGGGGCTTAAGCAAGAAGGTTAGGAGAAATGGTACTGTTTGGGGTGAGAGAACTGGGCCTATAAATCAAAATAGCGCATATGCTGTGATTCTTGTCGTAGTACGGTGGAGCTGTGTTACGTGATGCAGTCGCTATGTTCCGGAGATCACGCATGCCACTGTCACGTTGTACGATTGACTTGGACATGCGTGCTGCTTAGTGGCTAACACAAAGGGAGGAAAGGGAAGTAAGACACCTTTAAGTGTTTTCCTCCGGGTAATATAACCTACAAATGATGCATAAACTTACAACTTAAGGTTTCATACAAGATAGAAAAGATATATGAAGGAGATACTTACGCAAATTCAAAATATTATGACTGATAATTTAATGGTAAGGTGGTAAACTTTTTCTTTGTATTTAAAGGCTCTGAAGTTTTCACAGCTGCAGCGATACTGATTCCTTACATTCACACTAGAGAACGAGATGCACATCTGTTCTGAATTTCTTTAAAGGGACAATCCTCTAGACCCAAACTGCATTTCTTGTATGGGGTGACAGAAACTCTCCATTGGCTCAGTTTTTTCATTGACTGCTAATTCAAACAATGCAGAGTGGCAAAGCTTTTATATAAGTTCATGAACTGTACTGAGAGTGTTTTGATTATACACATTGAGCTTTTCTGTACTCATCCTGAAGCAATATAAACTGAGATTGTGTCTGGATGAGGGTGAATTTCAGACAATTGTGGGAGGGGCGTAAGTAAGAAGGTTATAGGAGAATTGATACTGTTTGGGGTGAGAGAATTTGGCCTTTAAATGAAATTCCCCAGAATTTCTTGTATTACAGCGATTTAGTAAAATAGTGTTGGAGATTTAATGACAGCATTTTGTTACAAAACTTTGTACATGTAGATAATTGTTCTAAATTGAATTGGCTGTAAAAGGGCAACGTCCTCATGCTATTAAACAACGGGGGCTATGTGATCGAAATATCTTGCGTCACAGACAACACAGATGATTTTTTGCTTGATGAAAATGGGATTTAAATTAATCTGTTGCCGCATATTTCTACATAGTGAGCAAGATAAGGTATGAACAACAGGGCCGTAGCCTGAGCAAAATCTCTAGAGATGCAGTTCCAACACGTAGAGCGCCACTATGCAGTTAGCACGTGGACTATGTACGATTTGGAAATCTCAAGGGGGGCAGTTGCCCCCCTTGTCCCCCCGCAGGCTACGGCCCTGAACAATGAGCAATACAAAATATGTAAGGACTGAGCATTTGAAAAAGATTCTTAACTTTTTTTCAGAAGAGTGATGCACCTTGAAGTATTCCCACATACCTTTGAAAAGTATTCTATGTCCAGGGATGGGTTATTTATATATATATAAAAAAGCCACAATTGAACAACTGCAGATGTTGTTCCCAATGCAGGAGTTCCTCACTGGTCCTATTAAATAACATTGTAATATTGCTATGCAAGCACGCATAGCACTACTAAAAGGAATAAATAAAAAGGGCACTTATATAATAACAAAAATAACAATGGATAATAATAATAGTATAAAAAATATAAAAGCTCAAATAGTTTAGGCATTTTCAACTATTGTTCATTCAACTCCCATTGTCACAGCTTGTTCCATTGTTAAGAAAAAGAAATAAATGTTAAAGTTTATTCATGTTGATTAAAATATTGCATTTTGCAATAATTTGCGACATTCTTGTTGTACAGCTCACATTATACAATTTGTTTTCTTTGAAATTAAAATGTTTATATGACCTTGAACACTTGGTGTTTTTTATTAATGGCATGTTGAACGAATAGGACTTAATTAAATGGTCACGTCACCCCACAGTTGTCAGGACGAGATCACATAGGTACAGTAGAAACAAAGAAATACAAACATTGAACTTTGAGTACTACGGCAATGACACCACCGTCATTTACTGCGCAATCCACCATTTTAAATGGAGAAAAATAATTTTAACATTTGATGTCTCAACTCAGCAGTGTCCTGTGAAAATTAAATTTGGACAATTTGAATTCATTTTTTACGCTTAGTGATATGTATTTCTCAAATTTTAGACTGCAGGTACACTGGTAACTTTCATAAGTGTTTTCACTGAGGGCTATCGCACTGTTTTTTCCATACAAGGAACAACTTTATTATACTGTTCAACAAGAAATTCCCTAACTGGATAACGATAGCCCTTATTCCTAACTTTATACCTAAGCCTAAAAAAGAATACAATCGATCCAATACAATGGCTACAGCCAATCAAGAAACACCTTGTTAAACAGTGTGCAACTACCCCTCGTATAGCTAGCTGAAAAGCAGTTGACGGCCTTTGTACGACTGTTGCACTAAAAACCGTTGACTTTTGCCAGACAGCGGGCGTGGCTTAACAATTGTGAAGTCTCGTGAATGCACTCTATACGAGATATCATGTATGGGATCAGTCTGTTTGATCTCTCTCCTTCTCTCTTTGAATATTTTTACTCTGCTCAAAAAATGTCAACAGAGTAATTTTGATTTCCATTATGACTTCCTGTCAATTTTAAATCCCTGTGCCACTTTAATACTTAATTCCAGAGAAAATGCAACAGTAGGTCTCAAGTGACTCTCTGATTTCATTATTTTACTTGTGTTTTATGAACCAAGAGTACACCAGTTCGATAATTTATTTTGGTGTCTATGCACATGCGTGCATCCTCCAAACGTAGGGATAAACCAAACTTTGGTCTGTCATAGACAGTTAGATGGTTAGATAGAGTTTTACGGCCCAGTTTCCAACCTATTGGTTCAAGTCGAGCCGGCCATCAGGAGATTTCTCAATAATTAGGGGACATGCCCATATGTCCCCGGGATCTGGGGATCGTCGTCTATGTCCATGTGTATTTTCTGAATGTAAAGGATTTTTAAATGAATAGAAGGATACCACATAGAACGAGTCACCAATGGAATGAATAGTTATCTTGTATTTAAAACAACTTTAAGGATGGAAGTTTTAACTCACTAGAATAAGAAACAACTTTTTAAGAAGGCAATTTGTGTTATAACAAAACATGAGTGTCATTCAAGTGACCTCTTTTTCCCCCTCCTTGGAACAACTTTCTTTATTCGGAGGCATTGTATCCGGTGTATCCCGACAACAACTGCCTTGTAGAATCGAAAAAATACAGTGCATCAAATGAGGTGCTGTTGTAATACTTGAAGCACCACTTCAGTGTGCAAACTTACATCATTTTATCGGCTAAACATGATGGAAATAGCATAAATACGTACGGTAACCGAAGAATATATTTTGTGACGTCATTTCCTTCGGTTAACTAAAATTATTTAAAGGCAGTCCCAATCTCATTCCAGACAATAAATATACTCCTAAGTTTACTTCTTAAACTTCTCCGATTTCAAAATGAACACCGTGTACTTAACACGTCTCTCAAAACAAAGTACCAATAGCAAAGCTGCACTTACCTCGCAGCGCGGACTCTGTTTTTCAGCTTCTCAACTTCCAGGGCTATGGCTTAACAAGGAATATATCGTACAACCAGCTACGCAGGTAAAGCTGCCATGGGTAAATGAGGAAGTTGAAAAAAAAAGTAAATCTAGTCATACGAAAATGGAACAAAGTCTACACAGTTTGGTAAAATCTCCATTCAAATCAACAATGTATTTCTCAAGAAATCAGCAAATTAATTCAGATTTGTGTTCCAAAGTGTACTTGAAAAGCATATGTGGACGAAGAATGCTTTGTAAACTAATATTTCTCAGTCTGTTATAATCACTTAAAAGGGCAAGGACATCCACGTTAGAAATCCAAAGTTTATTTAGTTCTCATGGTACTTATGCACTCGAATTCTGATTACAGAACTTTTGCTGAGAAAATTGGTTATGAAGTTTAAAGGAGAACCAAAACTGTTTGTTAACGTGAGAATGTGATGTTCTATGTAAGAGGCGGATTCAAAGTTCACTTTTTGTTGAAATTGTGGTGACGGTTTACCTGCTGATTTCTTGAGAATCACACATCAAATTTGAATGCAAATTTCACCAGAGAATGATTGAAGTATACTGCTCTAATATATCGAAACTTGATTTGATCTTGAACCCTATCTTTTAAAACCGTTTAATTGCCTATATCCACACAGCATGTATGTGAGCTTTCTGGGCAGACTACGGTGTGATTTGTACAAGTCACAAATTATTACACAAAATCCATTGCACTAAACCACACTTGATATCCATCCTTATGCTATGGATGGATTAAGAAAGAATAATTTTGAGAAATTTCCATGTAAATTTCCATTAAGAAATACTGTTGTAAGTGCGGGATTGGTTTGTTTATCCCTACGATTTAAGTAGGAGGATGTGCGCATGTGCAAATGCGCATATAGCCACCAAATGAATGACCAAACCCGTTTTTGTAGGACTACCTAGGCAAATTTTTCTCAACTTGGAAATTCCAATTCTCCTAACCTACTTACTTAAGCCCCACCCACAACTGCACGTCTAAAACGCATCCTCATTCAGATACAATTTCAGTTTATCAAGTTGCTTCGGGGTGAGTGGAAGACCCATTTTGTATTCAGAACACTTCCAGAACAGTACATGTTGTGTTCTATGAACTACACTACTTTGCATTTTTTTCTTGATTTGCTGCCAATCAAAGAGCTGCGGCTAGTGAGAATTTCTGCAGACTTCTTCAAATTTGTACTCAGTTTGGGGGTGAGGATTGACTGCCTTTAATATGTTTGAGATATATATGGTATACTGCCCACATGCACTCGACGTATTTTTACCTGTAAAACATAAAGTACAGATACATAGTCCATCAATGTTTATATAAACCATAGGTCAAGCAAATTCAGGTTGTAATAGATCCTGTTACAACTTGTTTCTGATAGATAACGTTCACCGGAAAAATCCGCCAGTGTATTAATAGTTAACTTTGGCAAGGCTTGCAAGAGTTATATTTGTGGAAAAGGAAACACTAGGGCAAATGGAGTTCATTACCGCTATAAATTGTTTAGTAGCTTGGTAATACTTGACCCTGAAGGCCTTAGAAAGCCGTTTTAAATTTAATCAGGAATTTCAGATATCTAAAATTATACATTTTAGACATCTGAAGTAGGATTTAAAATTTATAAACTTCACTTCGAGATATCTGAGCTTAAATTTGAGATATCTGAAATTAAAGTCGAGACATCTGAATCTTATTTGAGATATCTGAAATTAATATGAAATATCTGGAATATCTAATTAAATATTAAACGGCTTTCCATATGGACGTGGTATATTGGCTTATCTGGCTTAAATTGTCAGCTGTTACTCACTTAATCTGGCATATGAACGGACAGTTTAGGTGAACGACGATGAGCTGAAAACAGGATTAATTGACAAAGTATTACACACACGCGATGCATTTAGGACCCCTTGACTTTGCAAAGGCATGACGAAGTAGACCGTATGGGTATGACATCACAAAACAGAAATTGCGCCCTCCGATGGAGGCAACCACGCATCATTCATTATTGCAACCTACACAAACAAATGCAAGTTATAGCTGATTTGTGTATCGGATGGTACGTGTTGTACACGCGTAAATGTGTTTCACTGTTTGACTCTAAAATAACTTCGCTTGACGTATATGCATAAGGCCTTTGCGTTGGTAACATGATATATACCCCACTTAGACGATAGAACAGTGGGGTTTAAATTGTTTTAAATTATAAGGCTGCTAAATACTATGCACAATATTCAGTGCAAAGTTTCGGCTCTCTTAACATGATTTCCTTGCCTCAGGCTAGTTAAACTTGACTGAATGTATCACTGACTGACTGACTGACTGAATGTTTGACTAGACTACCGAATGATTGACTGATTAAATGGCTGACTGACAGACGGTTAACTGAGTGATTGACTGACTGACTGACCTACCGACCGACTGACTGACTCACTGATGCAAATTTAACAATCACAGCAAATAATCTATTAATATACAGTCTGAATAGTACATCTGGGTCATGGTTATTCGTTACATCCTTTTCTGGACACATTCAAAGAAATCTTTGCCAAACTAAGTATTCCGAACAAGATGTCGCACAGACTAGCATGAGCAAGATTTTTCTTTTGTGTGTTAATTGCAGGATATATCGCCGGCTCGGGTGCTCTTTCCCTTTCGAAATTTGTTGAACTTTTTAGAACCCTCAGATGCAATCTTGCGCAACTTTTAATTAACATCATTTGAAGTCAAAGTTTGTTTCGCTTTTAAAGTGAGGGCATCTATATGCACAAAGTGCAGTATCTTTTGTCCTACTTAAAAGTATCTGTAAGTGAAATCGTAGAAAAAGAATCAGTACTTGATACGGTAACTTGGTCAGCTCAGTGGTCCGGACTTTGGGCTTGTGGTCACCTCATCGCCTGAAACAATCAAAACAGCCTAAAATCTATGGGTATGCAGTGGTGGACCCAGGATTTGGGTTTAGGTATTGGACTGAGAATTGTGGGAAGACCATATGTTGGCCGAAACTGACCCACCTGGAATCGGAAGGTAAAACATTCTAAATTGACCCGCTATGGTGCTCACTGAAACAGAAATTTGCCCGAAATTGGTTTTGGAGACCTCGGTTAAAGTCTACAACATAATCGCTATAAGATAAGTAGTTTTCAAAATGCACAGTACGTGTCTCCAGGACTTAAAAACGCCTTGAGATTTGGCAAAAGCTGAAGCACCAACCGGACAAAGATCAGTTACCTGTAACATTGCGGTCATTTGTTTGTTGACTCTAGATAAGTTTTCGAGGATAAACACTGTAACGTCGATAAAGTGTGTGATACGGTTCACCGAGTTCATCGGACTGAAGCTTGCTCTTGAAACCTGGGGAATATGTTGTATCAATTTTGCTAACTAATGAACTAACGTTATTACAGACCACCGCTAGTCTCTTTGTCGGCCGCGATGGTCTGATCAGGGAGGTGTGAGTACCTCCCTGGTCTGATTTAGTCTATTGGGCATAGCTGGGTCCATCAGTTTACATCTTTCAAATTTTTTGCTTACCTGTGTCATGGATGATTGGACACTAAATACTCCTTAATTCCCTTAAAGGGCCAAACCTCCCACCCCAAACTACAATTTTGGTACGGGGGTACCGAAATTCTCAATTGGCTCAGCTCTTTGATTGGCAGCTTATTCAAACAATGCAGAGTACCAAAGCTTATACTCCACAGCATGAACGGTACTGAGAGTGTTTTGATCATATGAATTGAGTTCTTCTACTCACCTTGAAGCAATAAACTGAGATTGTATCTGGATGAGGATGAATTTCACACAATTGTGGGAGGGGCTTCAGTAAGAAGGCTAGGAGAATTGGCACTGTTTGGGGTGAGAGAACTGGGCCTTTAATTTCACTAAATATGAGTGTTCAGGATTGTATATGGACATAAATTTAAGACGAATTTAAGCTGACAAACCTCACTAAAGGCCAGCTTCACTAACACGTTGCATACTTATCATTGTGTATATCCTTTTATCTTGTCAAGGTAAAATATTGAACCCCATTATGAATTATACTCAGCAATGTACTACATTTTTTATCAGAGCTGCAGTCGAGTCCGGAGGGTCCGAGTCCGTAGTCCGGCAATTTTCAACTTTCAAGGAATCGAGCCCGGACTTGGACTCGAGTCCTATACTTTCTCAATGGGGAAAAATGAACTTCTCTGACAGAGTCCCTCAAATAGTGAAATAACGAGTCCGGACTGGAATACAACCCTGTTTTTATGACACGTGAGACGGTAAATATCAGTTACCGGTACTTGACATCAGGTCTCACTACTCCATTACAGGAGTGTTCTAGAGCGTCAGGTGTACACCCTCAAAGAAATAGTCCTTTTAGCTCTGGTTTTGACCAAATTTTGTCAAGATAACATGCCAGCTGGGTGATGAAAGTCCAAGAATATGAAAGAGTACTTGCCAGAGTGTGGATGTTGAAAATTTGGGTAAGTTTAAGTTGATTTTGACTGTTTAAAAAATTGCTATCAAATGGCGGAGATTTTCTGTTTTTGTGAAGAGGCTAGGGGTGGGTGTACCCTACAAAAACTTTAAGTCCTTCTAGCTCAAAATCTAAACGGTCATGGTGTGGAAATTTTGTAGTGCCATGATGGGCAAACTTGTCAGCTATCAAGTGATGGGTGTCTTGACATAGCTGTGAACTTTGACAAGGCTGCAGCGGCCTCGAAAAGGAGCTAATTTAGTGTGTAAGTCAATGGGGAAATTATTGGGGGTGTGAGGCCATCAGGACTTTATAGGTAAATTTTACTGAAACCGATGACTGAAGGATGATAATGCATGGGGAGAACATCGGACAGGATATACCGATAGTGATTACCTATCCCCCTTGGTGGGAAAGGTTTTGGAATGTAAGAACGGTAATTCCTCTCTTGAGTTGATTAGTTGACTAAACACTAGGACTTGAGCCATATTTGAACCGTGTCTAAAACCGGCGCATTTGAAGTACTTTCTTATCAAATAGCTGACACTCGAGTTGACATGTCGATAAATTCACACTGATTTTGATACACTTTGTTCGTTCCCTTGCTCTCACGAGTGTATATCTTCAACCATATATAAAAACATTCGGCCCGGGACAATTTGACTTAAAACCGGTCAGAGGGAATCGGCATAAACGATTGGGTCGATTTACTATACCCACATAAGGCTTAATTTTGCCCAACTTCGGTTAAAATTTGCCCCACAGTGTTGTCTCACTGCTCTTGTGACCCAGGTCTGTTTTTAAAGTAAACTGACGCTATATAATCGTAGTCTTATGCATGCGATTTCAATTTGTAGGGTTACTTATCAACGGTTTCACTAAGTCCATCTGCGTGTATCTGGTCATCTATGCAGCTGCACTGTTAAAAATTTCTGTAAATTTACAGACTTTTTTTAACTTAAACTTTTTGTATTTTACTTTTAATAGAGATTTTCTGTATCTTTACAGACACTTTGTATTGCTACAATAAAAAAGGTTGTTTAACATGTATTTTCTGTTTATTTGAAAAACCATTTCTGTCTGCTTTTTTAACCAAATTTTACTGCTTTGTAAAACTTTTTCTGTAAATTTACAGAAATTTTAACAGTATTTTGTATTTTTCTGATTTCACATAAATATACTGTCATTTAACAAACATTCATTTTGTTTTTAAGCTGAAAAAGAAACAAAAATAAGCCCAAACAAACAAACAAATAAGAAATAGCCAGAAAATTTTCAATATATAACATGCATCGTTCTGCGAAGTTTCAGTTAAAAAAGAAAACATTTTTGGCAAATTTATGGCCCTATTTGAAAATTAACGTACATTTATTATGAAAGCATACTTAGTTATTACGTTCTTAGTTATAAATATCATACAACTGGTGTTTTGTCACACATTTTTAAGTAAAAAGAAATTGTAAGGCCCTAATTTCAGAGCACTGACAATTGGTATACTGATGTCAACTCATCGCCACAGGCACTCATGCACTTGATTGGAGCAAATTAAAAACGTTTCACAAATTTACTTGAAAGAGTGTGTAAATTTACCACTTTATGACGTATATCTCATTTTGCATAAATGGGTGGAGCTTATTTTGTAGGCATTTTCCTAACAAAAGGATTGCTGTTGGTTTGAATAATATCTTCTTTGGCGTTTTTTAATCAGGAAGTGATAAACTTATTGTTTACCTTGTCTGGAAATGTTTGCAACCAATGTATTTGCATTCTTTGTCATATTTATTTTAAAAACAATTATTATATTGTACAAAAAATGTGACTTTCCAATTATAAAGTTCCTAGAGATAGCAGCTTACTTGACAACAATATGACAACAAAGCATCCTCAATGTGTTTTGATTGAAAACAACTTCGTAACGACACATTACGTTGATAAGCAAATACCTGATCTACGTAATGGTGAAGAGTATGTTACGTAATAACATATAAAAGGAAAAAAAGCGATATTGTAATAAATATTAAAACGCCGAGAATGAAAACAGTAGGCTGTAAATTCACATAAAATTAAGGTAAAAAAAAAAACAGAACAATTCTGTAATTCGATTTTACAGTAGACATTTGTAAACTAATTTACATGCAAAAACTGTAAAGAAAAAACAAACACTTAATGTTTTTTCATGATTACAGTCTGGCTGTAAAAAAAACATTATTTGGTTGGAAAAAAAATTGCCATAAAAATTATGTAAATTTACAGAGAAATTTTTAACAGTGTGCTTCTCGAAAAATTCCCTATAACATCTCCTCCCCCAGAAATAACCTCAATCATAAAAATTGAACAAGGTATAATTTCCGTGATAGTTGAACGATTACTCACATTCATCCTGGTCAAGCTTTCCATTTGCTGAATTTACTCTACAAGGGAACCTCGTAGCCGTTGTTTGAACGAAATCATATTTCAACTGAGCAATCTTGCTCAACAAAGAATGAGGGTCATGTCAGAAGTCAGGGAGGGGAGGGGTGGACGGAGTAAAAAATTCGCCCTATACAAAATAACAATATTTCACTCCTAAAAAATTACAAACTTCTAAACATTTGGCTTTCGGGTTAATTCCCCCTTCTGGGATAAATCTCGGCATCTTTGCTAACTTGTGGGAGTGTCGATCCTGGATAAAATTGTACTTTACATACCGTAATTCATTTTCATTGAATATAAAATTGTACTTTAAATACCGTAATTTATTTTCATTCCTTTATCATCTAATCCAATAGATTTAAGTTTTAGCATTAAGATGTTATTGTATATACTGTATATTTTTTGCTCCAAAATGTAAATAAACATATGCATGATATCCTTCGGAAGCATCCCGGGAACATAATAATAAGCAGGGTCAATTTTAAATGACCAAATGTCTCGGATTACATATGAAATAAACATTGAGCCCATTTTGAAACTTAATTTCCATAACAGTGTTAGGGACAAAACCTTTGCCAATGGGCACCCACTCCTTCAGGTCACTGAAAGAACATTAACCCGAACCGTTCGATTAACAATGCATTTTCCCAATGGTCATGGGCGTCCGCAAGGGGTGCAAAGTGCCCCTTGCCCCCTCCTCTGGAAAATCAAACTTGTGAAAAATAAATTAAAAAATAAAATAAAAAAAATAGAAATAAATCATCAAAATATCTTCACTCACAGCGCCAGTTTCTACTCGTGAAATATGCCGACGTTTGACCAGGAATAGCAAAAGAGAAGATGGTATGCTGAATAGTGAAATCGTTATTTGGGACAGTCATTCGTGATATCTATTGGAAATTTGAAACTGTAAAAACTATGCCAAAATTGTACTAGTTTTCAGGTATGTAGTGTGCATACGGCATCCGACTGTTGATGAATGCGTTGGTTTTGGTTTTGTCCCGTGCTGATCTCAAGTGGTGGTGCGTGGATGTAACTGGGATATACAAGTTGAATATGGGGGTGGGGGTGGGGTTGATTCATAATTGGGTAACGGATATAGGCCTATATATCTTCTAGGACGGATCCAGGATTTCTTCTAGAGGGGGGTCGCCGGCCTGAAGGAGGGTATAAGGGGGAGGGGTGTCCCTCTCTCCTGTTGAATTTAATTTTCTGCAATTCCGAATGTCCTGAAATGCAATTTAGTGCACTCTAACTTAAAGAAAAAGACAAAAGTTTCTGCAAGGGAAATGGATCGGAATTTAGAAAAATTTAGGAGTGACATAAAAGTGACAAAAAGAGTTTTTACCTCAGTATTGGGGGACTAAACGATACTTTTGCCCCATAATCTTTTCTGGAAAGGCCGTTAGAACCACAAAAGCCCGCAGGGCAAAGTCGGCTAGTTTACTGCTCCACACTAGCAGTGGCGCAGCTAGGATTTTTTCGTGGGGGTGGGGGCTATGGGGGAGCTGGATACTTTTGTAGGTGGCTGGAGTTAACTATCTAAGCGTAGCGCCACCATCAGTTGGCGCGGTGCGTACAAAGAAAATTTTGGATTTTTACACCTCCCAGATGGCTGGACATGGCATTTGCCATGTTAAATTGTCTTTAATTCTGATGAGAAAAATTTGTTATTTTTCTCAGATTCAAACAAACTTTTGAGATACTGATTAGCTCAGTTCATTACACCACTGGACTATGTATCCTAGGATTGCAAATCCGGAATACTGCTGTATGTTGCAAGCAGCTGTTCAGTGCACCCTTGAGTAAGGCATTTCCATAGGCGTAGGGGAGCATTTCAGTTTGGGGGCAAAGGAGCAAATTTTGCCCGTAAGACAGTCACAGCGGAGCGCCACCAGTGGTTGGCGCGGAGCGTCCAGAAAATTTGAAAATTCGTACCTCTCAGATAGTCGAAAATGGCATTTCCCAGGCTTTATAAAAGGGATCCAAGCAGTCGCTATTTTAAGTTTCAATTGCAGATTACGGCGTTCACTCAAAACTAAAATTCAGCCAGGAAGATTAAGCGCAGCGCCACAATTAGTTGGCGCGAAGGGTGCAGAAAATTTTGAAATATCCGACCCCTCAGACAGTTGTAAATGACATTTCCCGGGCTTATAGGGGGATCTAAGCAGTCGCTTTTTTGAGTTTCGTTTTTGCAAAAAAAATAGCTCAGTTGAAACTTAAATACTGCTATGAAGCGGCCTAAGTGGAGCACCGCCATATACGTCGGGCGAAACGTACAGGAAATTTTGAAAACTCTGACCCTTCATACAGTCAAAAATGTTATTTCCTATTCTTATAGGGGGTCTAAGCAGTCGCTATTTCGAGGTTACGTTTGCAAAAAAATGTTCACTTGAAACTAAAATTCTGCTAGGAAGACTATCTACGCCGAGCTCCACCACTGGTTGGCACGGTGCGAACGGAAATTTTGAAAAATCGGACCCCTGAGACAGTCGAAAATGACATTTCCCAGGCTTATAAGGGGATCTAAGCAGTCGCTAGTTGATCAGAAGATTACCAGATAAAATGTATCAAAACCAATCGATGAAATGGTCCCGCATATTTACGGGGGAAAACTCCAAAACGGAATTGAAAACATGCTTATGAATTTCACTCTATTGTGATTCTTGGTTAGATTCAATATATATCGATAAAATTGTGTGACTGCCCGAACTTCCGACTATATATGATTTTCCTTTGGAAAAAATGTAACATTACAAGGTGTGTTCAGACGATTTTTTTAGCAGACTTATGGGAAGACATTCTCACACTGTATCATTAAAGTATCGTAAAACTAATTACCTGATTCTCATAACCATTGCCCGTATTTGGCTCTAGAGCAGGATAGATGACAAACTTTTGGGCACCTGAACACCCTCTTGTCTGTTCGTATTAATTAATTTGGCAATTGAAAACGTCCCAGCATTGTTTTAACCTTTGCCCGAATATTTGACCATTTCGGACAATTTTTGCAAGACTACAGTATGAAGTGGGTATGATGAAAACCTGTTTTGTACATCCTACCCACATGTGTTGCAGATCTTTGTTATTTTCCATGAAAATTTTACTTTGAATATAGCGTTTTCTGTTTTTCGGCAAAGATTTGAAGCTTTTAAAATAATCGGTCATTTCGGTTATTGTATACACAAGATTTAAAAACCTGCTTAAGAGTGAATTGTTCCTTTTAAGCCACGTCCAGGCTTCCCAAATGTGTCGCGATTTTTTTTTATCTGTTTGATTTTTCGTAACTATGTTACCCTCACTATGATGCTTTTCCATTTTCGGGCAAATACTTGAAAGAATTTGGGTATTCGACAATTTCGGGCATTAAATTGTGATTATCTGTGAAGTTAAAGTCACGAATAATAGCTTTTTCGCTGCCCGAATGTGTAGCGATTTTTTGGAATTTTGACTTGGTTTTTCGTGAAAATTTTAATGCGACTTTATGACGTTTCTTTCCTTTGTCGGACATATATTTTTAAGATTTCGGCCACATGTAGGAATTTTCTGAAAAACCATCCCATTTTTTCAAAATTAAAGGGCTATCCCAATTTCTTCCGAAATTTCCCCCCAAATTCCTGCCCGAATTTAGATTTTGCGGAAATTTGGGCCAGCCGTCTCGTACGCCACTGGATATGTCCACTCCACCTAAGAGCTAAGTGAGGTAATAGTGGTAAGGGTGCTACCCTTAAGACTGCATTGACCAAACATGGGTTTGGTTGTTGCACTGACCAATGACTGGCAGTAATGGCCGTGCAAAGTGCAAATTCCTTCCAACCATATTTGACTCAAATATTCTACCCACTACACCAAGAATGATTTTGGAACAAATTTGTGCATCCCCAGGAATTGGAAAACCCTACAGGAGACAGAAACAGGCCAGATGCTAGGAGCACACTTTAATCCACACAAAGGTACCCAATTTCACCCATCTGCTAGATGATTATCCATCCAGACACCCGATGAGTAAAAATTCAAGAGATTCTGCCGGAAAATATGATGCTTGTCACAGTCTACCTTAGTTTATTCCGAAATTTAGAGTGGGCCAAAATTGCAGAATACACTTCAACTGCGTAGATCTATCGCAAGTGTATCTATGTCATAGTAGCCAGGTAGCCCGGATTGATTATGATCATCGGCCAGCGTGAATATAATTTTTTTTGCCCAGGTCGCCAATGGGGGGAGATGCTGGGGGACTGGGCGATTCAGTGGGGACTCCAGTCCCCAAGCCCCTCCTCCCGTAGCTACGCCACTGCACACGAGCGTGCTTCAGTGCGACGCGCAAACAAACGACTTTGTCTGCTGGACAACCGATTTAGTGGCAAGCATAATGCCAAGTGAGAGGAAGTACCCGCACGAAAATCGAGCGGGATTTGAACCCATGCACATATGTGAATCACATTAGTGCACAGCAGCTGGAACAGACCACTCTGCCACTGCACGCCCCACGACTCTGTGGAAAGGTGGAATTTTAACCACATAGGCCACGTCGAGTTCGGTTGTTAGGGTGTACGCAAAAAGAGAAGATGAAGGCATGGCTCTAAACATCTGTGTAGCTTTGATATTATGTATACAAATGGCAAATTGATTCAAACTGGAAGGGCTTATCCTCACACCCACATTACAAATTTTGTCGTAGTTTGCAGGAATTTCCAACTGGCACAGCTCTCTGACTGACAGCTAGTTAAAAAAGATCAGATTACCAAACTCATATTACACAGGACGTTTTGTACTGGAGAATGTGTTCATTACACACCGGGGTCTTGTATACTCAACCTGAAGCAAAAAAAAAAAAAAAAAAAAAAATGAAATTATGTCTGGATGAGGATGGATTTTATGCAGTTTGAAAGTCGATTAGGAGAAATGGAACTGTTTCAGGTGAGAGGATTAGGCCTTTAAAAGTAAATTTTTAGCCACTTTTGAGATCGCGTGCAGTTCATGTGGTTGGGTGAAAAGCCACACCTGATGTGTAACAATAACCGTCCTCGTGAAGTACATGTTTAAAACTGGCGTTTCAAAATATTTGGGGGCGAAGAGCAGGGAGGGGTCCGACTCACTGGACCCCCTTGGATCCGCGTCTTCCCTGTCTTCATAGCGGTGTCCCACTTTTTTATCCTACATGGGAATGAAAGCAGTGCCATATTTGTGATATCACCATCGTCTAACTTCGAGATTTCTCTGAGGCAGGGCAGTTAAAACCTTCCTCTGTACATCTCCGCTTAAGCCACGGTTTTAACTCCCACACGAGACGTCGAATAAACAGGTCGTCCGAACCCAGGATCTGGGGAGTATCATGTTGAGTCATTTTACTCGTTGTAAACAAACTGTGGCGAGTACGGCTTTCATTGAAGAGGTCAAGACTGAATTCCGGTCGCTCAAAAACTAGCCTTTTGGCGTTTCATAGTTACTCTGCCACCTTGTCTCAGATCACTGCATGAGAGAGTGTGACATATGGCTAACCACGATACAGTATCACAGAGTATACAATACTGTTGGCTACTGCAAAACGATGGCAGAGGACGAAGCCTTAGTTTCCAAAGAGAATATTGCGCCTGATGAGAAGATAGAAATCCAAGAGACGATCAGTCTCGAAGGTGAGTTTTCTATCGCCATCCTTTAGTGACACAATTCACCAGCATGTGCTGTGGGTTAGATTCTACAATAAGTTTTACCTCCCAGTTCATTTAGGCTACGTAGCGTAGGCTAAGCCTGAATGATTGAGTGAGGGTAACCCTGCCTGGAATAAAATGTTATAAGTAGTCGTGATATTGACTTATTCCTTATAGCTCAGTAGGGTGTTACGCCGACTAAATATCTAGTAATGTATCTGCCTGCTAACTAGGCCTATAGCCTAGAGTGTAATATATATACAGGTATTGGGACCCATATCCCTAAAAGTAATTGCCCTAGCCTAGGACTAGAATAGGCCGCAGGTGTTTGAAGCATTATATACTATAGCTAGGCGTAGGCCTACATAATTACTGACAAGGTTGTTCACTCAACACACAAAACCTAGCCAAGCCCTAGTATAGGCAACACAGAGAGAGAGCATACCTGGCCTAATATGACATTTTTAGCCTTACTGTAGACTTCGTTAGTCCACGTCAGAAATTCTCCAAAGTATGTTCACAAACTCTCTCCCCCTTGTTATAGTGTTCACTGGGACTCTGACTGCCTTGGTGTCACATGTTCGCCTTGTTTTGTACTTTTTTGTGTTGCTTTCTGTTTGACCATGCATTTGGCTAATTTCTTTAAGATAAGGGGTAGAACAAGCCTATTCCTGGTATTTAATAGTAAAACATTCCCTTCGGTACATGAGTCACCTCAATTTTTCGGACTTCACATGTGTGTACAGTACAGCCTTTCCGATCTTTCGCCACTCCATGGAGGCCAAAAAATATGCTTCATTGAAGAGCTGCTTGCAAATTGTTCATCTTTCACAATTTATCTGGACATCTGCCATTTGCTTATTAACTTTTTTGCTTCACACTGGTTCATTTTTTTTTCCAAATTTATTTACATCAAGCATCAGCACCTGTATCAACCCAGCCTGGTAGATATTTGGGGTGGACCTTAATTTTTTTTTAAGGTCTGGTGCAGTGGCGTAGTCACAGGGGGGTAAGGGGTCAGAACTTCCTCCCATGACCCAACCTTGCAATGTAAAAAACACCTAACAAAGTGGGTTTTTTCTCTCTGTCATAATGAGACTTTTCCCTCATGTAGTGCCCCAACCCCCCCCCCATGACACCAAACCCTCTCCCCATGACACAATCTTGGCTCTGCGCCTGGTCTGGTGACATGAAAATGACAAAATTGTGGCCCTCCCGATCAAAATGCATAAAAAATTGACCATTTTACAATGCAGTAGCCTATCTGATTTGCACTTAGTAGTCGATAAAGATAATCTCGATATGTAAATTTAAATTGTGTCCTTGAAAAATGAAAATCATCAGTGTCAGTCACCAAACTGTAAACTACTGTGCTTATGAGTAATTAAGAGGTAATTAATGTAGGGTATACCAAAGAAATGTCATGCCTGTGCAGGACTCCACAATTATTGTTTTTATATAAGCAAAAAGTTGCATCCAAAACATTTAAACTTTGAAGAGTTGTATCTTGAGAACTGTAAAAGATATCAACAAAAAAAAAATTCAACAGGATTTTCCTTACAAGCTACAAAGTAATCAGGGCATTTTGCTGATATTAAAATTACTCTCCTACCTGCTGCCTACGCTCCAGTTCTAAACTGCTACTCTCCTCTCCTCCAGTTTGTACTAAATATTACAGTTGCCGCTCTTTCCAATAATCTGCTGCTTGTCTCTGGAATGACCTCCCTGTTACAGTTAAAGAAGCAAGAACACTCGCAAATTTCAAGACCTTACTTAAATCTTACCTTTTCTCCTGTCTGTGACTTTCATTTTTCCTTTCCTCTTCTCTTCTCAGCGCAAAGGGACTTCAGTGTGTTTTGCGCTTTATAAGAACTGTGTATTATTATTATTATTATTATTTCACACTACTGTACATGTAACCTTTACGAAGCTACACTACAAAAACTACAGTAAAGTTGGCCATTTGAGCCCATAAGTCTTAAGGACGACCTCCACCCCCCTCCCGAACACACTGAACATAAATTGTTACTTAAAAGGACCATTCCTCTCACCCCAAACTACACTTCTTGTAGGGGGGTACAGAAACTCTCGATTAGCCCAGCTTTTTGATTGACTGCTAATTCAAACAATGCAGATGCCAAAGCTTATATTACACAGCATGAACTGAACTGAGAGTGTTTTGATTATACCCATTGAGCTTTTCTATACAACCCTGAAGCAATAAACTGAGATTGTGTGTGGAAAAGGATGAACTTCAGAAAAATAATTGTGGGAGGGGCTTAAGTCAGAAGGTTAGGAGAATTGTTACTGTTTGGGGTAAGAGAATTGGGCCTTTAAACTTTGTCAAAGGCCTACTGATCTTGAAAGCATGCATTCCATGTAAACCCATGGCTTTAGTTTTGAATGTACTGTACAGTAGGCACAGTATGTCTGCTTTTAAATTTACAGTACATTACCTTGCCTTCCATCTCAAACTTGTTTATTTCTCAAACAGTTTATTTCTTCATCATCATGTAAGCTCAGAACTACTGTATACCGAACCCTGCACAATGTTTGGTTGTGTGTCTTGCTTGAAGGCCCACCACTACGGTATGTACAAGTAAGTGAAAACATGTTTTGTGTAAAACAGTGAAATAATTATTATTGGAGTACTGTACCCTGTATTGTACAGTAGCCTGCTGTACTTGTACGTATGTAACTTAATTGTGACAACATCCTTTTCCAGTGTTGAAGATCATTAAAGATTCACAACAGAGGCATGGACTCAGGCACAAAGACTACCAAAGATACAGGTAAGTATGGGGATTACCAAAAAAAAAAAAAAAAAAAAAAATAAAGAAAGACCCCAGAAAAGCTCTACAGTCATGTGAAGTGTATAGAAAAGTTAGATTCATACATCAATCAATCAATTCCACCAAATATGTTTATATAAAGTTCAGTTGCAACACCACCAGTGGTTCAAATTTTTGAAGACCATTACTGTTTATGGACTTATTGCTTTAAACTTCTTCAAGCACACAAAAAATTTTGAAATCTTTGAAGGTATGGATATTCGATAGTCTAAACACTCAGAAGGTACAGTAATTTAGAAGAGTGTTCCACTCTTACAGACAGACAAACAAGAAGATGAATGATTCTAAAGTATTGAAAATAATAACTGTATTAGATACAAAAGAATGATTTGTTGAAGTAGATGATTTGAACTCAAAGCTTTTGCAGGAAGGTTGTTGCTAAAGTCAGTCTGAGAAAAAGATTAGTGGACTCCTATCGAAAGTGAAAAAGTGTGAAAAGTAGTTTGAATGTGATACTACTATGTTGTAGCAGAGGAAGTTACAGTAGTAAAGAACAATAGGCTCAGATGTTATTGAGTGATTTGAGTCAAACTTCCTTCAATTTATGTCAGCTAAGGACGCAATATTGTAAATGACCTGGTTTCATACTGTATTCTGCATTGAATATTATGCTGTGCATACTTTCTTTTTGTCACTTTGTATAGCCTACTGTACCTATGGCATACCTGTAGCTAGAGGTTAAAAAGGTATCCATTGCAGCCGAATATTTTTAATAGTAGAATTTTTTTGTACTGAATTACACTGTTTCAACCATCAAAGAAAATATACTCAGCCCAACTTTATCAACTTAAGAACCAAATATTTGGGGTACAGTAAACCTTGAAATGGAGCAATTATACATTTTTTGTTCTTTCGAGCAGGACTCACACACATGAAAATCAATACTTTACTTCCTTACAGGAGCTACTGCACAAGAAGACTTCAAAGGATACGAAAATCACTGAAGTTTGTTCAAAGAAACAGAAATAAGTATGCAAAGAAGGTAGTCACAGATGAAATCTTAACTGATGTCAGGTAAGGCTTCCAAAATTAGGTCATCATGCTTCTAAAGAAAAAAAATGTTCCCTTAAACCTGTATCAAAGGCAGGGCTGGAAAAAATGTTTATTTCCCAGGAAGGGAGTGTAATTGTTTCCCTGGAAGAGAGCTAAATTATCCACAATTCCCTCCATGCTTTCATGTATAGAAATGGGAAATTTCCCGCCAATTGCCTAAATTTCCCTCCAGATGGCCAAAGTTCCAGGGAAGGAGCGTCCCAGCTTCCCAACTTTTTCCACCCATGATCACAGGGGACTGCTAAGTTTAACCCTTTACCGTTGTTTGGGTCCTTTTGGACCCATGCGGAGAGCTCGGCTGTCACACATCTTTACTGTTTCACGCGGAGCTCGAAACTGCGAGTAGCTACCCGAACATTCGGCCACAACAGCGAGAGAGACAATAGTTTAAGGTCACGGGGTCAATGGCCTACGGAAGCCGACGCGGGGCGGGCTACGTCTGCTTTTCCGCCCACTCCCGAGGCGCGCAAATATGCCCCGATCGGAGCACAACGGTAAAGGGTTAATCTAAAATATCTGCACGAATCGGCTAAAGGTTTACGTGCACACAGGCAGAGGCAGTGGTATCAGCTTTGCAGTAAACACACTCCACAGGCTTGTGTTAACCCTTTACCGTTGTTTGGGTCCTTTTGGACCCATGCGGAGAGCTCAGCTGTCACACATCTTTACTGTTTCACGCGGAGCTCGAAACTGCGAGTAGCTACCCAAAAATTCGGCCACGACAGCGAGAGAGACAATAGTTTAAGGTCACGGGGTCAATGGCCTACGGAAGCCGATGCGGGGCGGGCTACGTCCGCTTTTCCGCCCACTCCCGAGGCGCGCAAATATGCCCCGATCGGAGCACAACGGTAAAGGGTTAAGCTCTTTGTATAGTAGAGTGATGTCTGCCTCACATTACAAAGAATTTTTGAATCTAGAAGTGGCATGTTGAACTGGTTTGTCAAATTTTACAAATTTTCCCAAACATGTAAAGTTTCTTCACATACAAATGACAAATGGTGAAAGTTACACAATTCCAGTATTCTGCATTCAGATAAATCTTTCATAGTGAGTAGCTAATGAATCAATTCTGTGGTTAAAAATGTTTGACCACATTCTCTTAGATCATGCATAATACCATTATAAGCAAGGATACAACATTTTCGAAATTTTAATGTTTTAATGCTAATAATAAGCATTGTCATGTCATTATACTGTACCATCGGACATCCTCTTCAAGCTATTAAAATCACCTCAGAGTCTTGTACCCCCTTAATATTAGGCCATGTTATATGAAAGTGAATAGAAGTGTTCATGTGGGAGCCTTAAGGATAATGGCAGTCATAGCAACTTGAATGGCACCTACAGTTATGCCAATTTGAAACAATGTGTCATCTTGTTTGACCACGTTCAGAAATGTTTCGTTTTTGCCTTTTAACTTTACTCATGATTTCACATTTTTATAATTGTGCAATGTTTTTTCATATTGTATTTGCTGCAAAGCATTCTGATATGTAAAATTTAGGCAGTTTTATAAACTTTTTAAAGCAAGTCAGATAGTTCCAGTACAATATTATTTTATATTACCGAAAACCAGATTAATTGTCAAATTTTGGTAATTACTGTACCAGGAAAATTTGTCAATTTCACAGATTTTCTTGTTATAGTTAGTACCAAAATTTGACAATTTTTCAAATTTCCCAACCAAGTTATCAAGAGTCAAATTAAATGTGTTACAAAGTATTTTTTATGTTGTTGAAAATTGGTGGTTCCGTCCTTCCCCCACCCCCCTCCTGGTTCAAGACACCAAGCTTCTTCGGTGAATCTTCGGATTATAAGCAGTATGAACTCCAAAAATAACGGAAAAGGGGATCACCATTTTCTTGCTTTTCTGAATGATCTTTATTGTCCCTGTAGTTTCATTAGTTTCATCTATAAGCCATTTTTACACATTCACTATACTGCTTTTGATCCTTAAATGCTTTTTTTTTAATTCCTAATCACTCCCCCCCCCTTCCAAAAAAAGTGCATGTAAACTAATAGATTTCAAGTCCCCCAAGTGCACCCCATCCAACATGGGTACTACTGCATGGTGTCATAATGTGCCTACTGTCACAAAGTGTTACCTTTGATTTTACTCTGTACAGATTCTTGTACATACCACTTGTCTCAGCTGAGCGTGCGTGGAGCTATGCCATGCAACTTAAACAGGAGGCCAACTCTGAGAGAAGAAAAGGTTTCCATGTAATCACTAGGCTAAAAAAGGCACTCAAACATGCCGAGGAGTTGGAAGCATTGTGTGAAAGTGACAAATGTGATGCGAGATCCAAACTGGAATCACAGGTGAAGACTACTCTACAATTCTTCCTTGACCGTGATTAATGCAAACACTATTTCTGCTTTCTTCATCATTTTCTTAGTTTATGTTATACAATATGAATGACAGCACTTTAAACAGTTGAACGCAGACTTCAGGAGTGTTTATAGTCCCTTAATACCAATGAAGGCAAAAGATTCAGTGTCTTGTATGGTAAATATTTGGCCCACTCTGCATTTCTCTGCGTTTAAGTGGTTATGAGTATACTATGTTCCAGATCGAGTTGTGTATTGATAATGTTCTCTCTGCGCAGTATCAACTCATCTATGGAGTTCCTCAAGGTTCTGTAATCGGACCAATTCTTTTCACAATTTATACACAACCAATGGGAGATATTATACGTAGTCACAATGTGACTTTAATGAAAAAACTTCACTGGCTTCCTATCGAAAAATGAATTAAATTTAAAATATGTCTTTACGTTTACAAATGCCTAAATAACTGCGGACCAGTTTATCTCACACAATCTTTGATATGGAAACAACTTCCCTCTACAGGCCCGGTAACGAGGTCCGCTACTGATACAACTCTATTAACAGTTCTGTCTAGAAAGAAACACATTGCCGACAAGGCTTTCTCCGTAGCTGGCTCCTCACTTTGGAACACACTCCCGCGTAATATGAGGGAAGCTCAATCAGTCACTACTTTTAAAAAGTTCCTAAAGTCTCACTTTTTCTAACTGCACTGTACTTTACCGTTCTGTTTCTGTTTTTAAGCGCTTTGATCATTTGGAGCTAGCGCTATATAAATATTTGTATGTATGTATGTATGTATGTATGTATGTTCATGAGGAACCTGTTGAATTGCAAGTGGAGTGAGAGGAGAAATTGATTGAGGTCAGAAAAACAAGACTTGCCCATGTATAGTTGTTACATGCAACACTGTGACTGTGTGCACTGTGACTAGCAGAGTAGGAGACTCTAAGGTCCGGTCCTTTGCCTTGTAGACTAATGTATTGGTCTCAAACTGACTACCCTGGAAATGAAAATGGTGAATCCAAGGCTACCTATAAAATGATACTTGGTAATTTCCAAATGATTCCTTGTAGAAATATATACAGTATTTCTGAAGAATTTTCTTCCAGGTGCAGATGTTTTGGATTTAATAGTTTATATAACACAGCGGAAAGTTTGGTAGATCTTATAAAAGAGTTATACAGTATAAAATCATATTGGTGTACAATAACTTTTTTCAGAGAGGTGAGGAGACTGGGGGGTGTGGTCTAGTTGGTAGAACATCCAAATCATTTGGAAGGTCCAGGGCTGACTCCCAGGCCAAGACCTATTGTACTGCCGTTGTAGGAGATGCTCCCCTAAGCAGTATAGTGGGGACAAGAATCTAGTTCCTTAAAACAGGAAAATGGGTAGTGGGTGCCATTAGTATATTTTAGAAGGTAGTAGAGGCATAAAACCTGATCTAACCTAACCTGAAGGGTTGCGTCCATGGAAAATGTGGTTTTAACAACTGTACAATACTGGTTCTAGTTACTGCACGGCTGGCCTTGCCTGTCAAAAGTAGCTTATCTGTATGTTTTGTTTTCCTCTATATTGTCACGGTGAGTTTCAACAGTTAGTGGTGTATTTGGGCAATATGTGGTGTGACTGTAATGATCAAAACGTGTTTGAGAAGTCGCAATCCATTTCAAAATATATTTGGTAATGTTGTTTTAACATTTTCAACCCCAGGCCTATCATTTTTGGATAAAAGGTGCTCTATACTTTGAAACAGAAGAGTGGGAGAATTGCATGGATGCTTTCAAAAATGCAAGGTAAGGAATGAAACATAAGTCAGTATAATACCATTACCAATTGTATAGCAATGAAGAATATGTAGAAGCACCTGTAGAAATTAAACATTCAATTTGTAGCATTTTACCTGTTTCCATCGTGCTTTTGCTGTTCTTTGCAAAAATGTTGAGTTCATTTGTGGATGGTTGTTCAAACCGTTGTAGCTGCTGTAGACCAATATTTGGGATAAGCACCTTGAAGAGAGTTGGTCATAGCTAATAGAATGTGTATGCTTAAAGAGGAATTCTTAATAAGTTGGCCTTACAGTGATGTACAGTGACTATATAAACAAGCTTTAGAAGGTATCATTCAAAGTTAGATTTTCCTTCCAAGTTCCTTTAAAAGCTTTTCAAACTGTCATGCAGTATTTACCACCTGTAGTACTGAAGTTTGACATGGGGCAGTACCAGATTTAACTGTCTTAAAGGGAAATATTGCATTTGTTTTACAAGGAAATTTCATTTTTTTAAAACCAGTATTTAATTACAAATAAGACAGTATCGTAGCCTTCATTTCAAGAAATAAGTTTCCCTTGGAGTGAAATCCAGTTGTTTGTTGCTCAGGAATAATTTGTTCACCCAAACTTTCAACATTTCAAAAGGTGCAACTTTCATAACTCTTCTTGTGCATAACATTTTGAGGAGATGAAGCTATTGCTGGGGTTTATTGTTTAGACTGAATGATTTAAAAATGACTCTGTTCACTTTAAATGCTAATTTGGAGCATTTTAAGCATAATATTTCCCTTTGAGATCAATGCTAAAGAACAGTCCTGGACAGAACTGCTCATTGCCACCCACACTATTCTAGTTGGTCAGCTGTATATGCAGTTTATATGGTAGGAAAAAACGATTCATCTGCCTCCCAACTTGATTTTTGTAATTTATGATATCACAATTGATTGTACTTTGGTAGGACTTTCATTTTTTGTCCTACTTTTTAGCAACATTTATGAAAAGTTAGCCAGTGCTGTAACAGAAGATCAGAAGATTCTCTATTTGGAAAGAGTCAATGACATAGTGCCAAACCTACGGTATTGCGCTTTCCAGTTTGGCGATGAAAGTGCCATTCAAGATTTACGGGAACTGAGAGGCAAAGGTGGAGAAATGTCAACAAACATTGATGTAAGATATTTTTCAAGAACTTTTTTTAATGTTGATTTGACACCCACAGTACTTTAACTGCTTCATGCTTCGTGCTTAAATTGTTCATTTTGGTTTCCAGAAAAAGAAACCTTTGGCTTGGATCCAGTATCAGCATGTAGAGGTTTCCCCGAAAGTCATTATATTGTGTGTCTTTCATTTTGTTGGACACATTGTTAGCTAGGCATTCACAGTTTTAAGGGCCCTGTTGTACATGTTTATTATCCCCCATCCTGGGCATGAGTTGTGATGGCCAGCATGCCAGCTTGAAACATGACGACATTTCTGGAAAATCTCTACAGTAGCACCTTAAAGCAAGGGTGTAATGGGTTGAAAGCAACATGGAATCAGAAACATTTGGTTTCTACTGTCTAAAGGATGAATTTTGCACCCTAACATACCCCTCCTCTATAAATAAAAAAGCACACTGTTTGAATCTTTTTCTATCTGCAAAAAAACTTGTGGTATTCAATTTCCCCTTGTCCATGCCTGGGATTGCTAATAGTCTCTTCAGGCCTTGAATTTTGAGGTGTGTGAGTCCGGGTTAGCGCTGAGCTCCGAATTAAGTGGGTCCCAGCCTTGGTTTTTGGACCCCTTAAAAGTATGAAACATTAAATTTAAGGGGTCCACCAGGAATTTTAAAGGGTCCAATTCCCCGCCGTCTATACTTTTCCTCATGTTCAACCCTATTTTCCCCTGTAGGTACTTGAGTTAAATACTACAATGTTTAGGTGCTAAAAGTTTAGTCCATAGTGCTAAGTAAGAGTGAATACAATAATCTCAGAGAAAAAATATGTGACATCAGTGCTTCTGTTTGCTTTCCTAGTAATACTGTAGAGTGAAGGGTGCTGATTCCACAAATTTCATTTTTTTTTTTTTGTATGGACCGATTATACTATAGCCTAAAAGTAAATACCTAATTACCGATTTTTTTTATTAAACAATCGGCCCGATGCCGATTACCTATAACAGATTATTAAAAAGAGGGAAATCACGTTTGTCACGTTAGTACGCGCCCGCCCTTGCTTCGTGCATATCGTATTACCGTAACCAGTTCAGGATGGAAAATACTGGGAATAGTTCCGTTCGTTTGACGAACGGATATCATTTTTGTAGGCGAAATAGTTTCACTTCAAAATTGGAGATACAAATCAACCCTTAATACAGTACATTCGTTTGCAGTCCATGTCACATGCCCTTTGATAATTTAGTTCACAGGCCAACATCATGCTCTGTCTAGTTTTCATCCCCCAATCATGTCGGAACATTGCATTCTTTTACTGTACTGGGTTGTATTTGTGTTAATATACTGTACAGTAGCTGCTACTCTCCCACTTTAACGAACCCCATGTAAAGCAATCAAAGTAATCTTAGCTGTTCTGGGCACCCATATAACGTATCTTATGGTTTTTTCTGATATAAATATTCCCGGATATTTTTAGCAGTTCTCGTCCAAAACTTACGTCTTGTTTAAAAAGAATCTGCAACTGAAATGCACGTAAGTCCGATCCCCGAAAAATCCATGCATGCAGAGATTTGTGATGCCGTTTCTAGGTGGATTTAGCGCGGGGCTTGTCCGGCTTTGCTAGCTGGCCGGCATTACAATCGCGATCGTCGTATATAGCACAAACTCAACGGGAAAACTTGTCTCGAGACTGAGTATTTTCACACACTAAATCACATAGGCAAAGGCGCGAGTTGTGATTGGCTGCCTAGAATCAGCGCAATTTAACCAATCACGAGGGGCTAATTTAAATTTTGCAATGGATCTTATGCATATGATGTCACCCAGCAAAACATGATGCTTTGTTTGGCGGTAAAAACGTAAGTCTAGTGCATGCATGGGCTAAGAAGTTTGCTGCAAGAGACCACGTGCATTACTGTTTTCGTTTGCAATGACGTCATATGACATTGCTTAAGTCCTCTATTACGGAAGGAATGCTGGGAATGACTTAATTTATGCAAGATAATAACCATCGAACTACACAAGATTCTAGGTGATTAGTGTACAAAACATGCACAGATATGTATGCAAAGCTTGGGGATTTGAAAAATCGGTGAAACACTGCAGCTAGATAGTCTGTACTATGTGTTTTGTGCAGAACAGTTTGTACAGCAACTTATGCGGCTCCTTCTGCGAGACAGCAAGGAATACACCTTGAGTGCTTTTCTAAATCGAATTCCATTTAATACTACCGCGTTGTGGCAGAAAATGTCAAACGATCATTCCCATTGCAGGGGTAGGGATCGTTCTTTGATTTAAGTACATTTTCGTCTGTTACGGAAAGTGTTTACAACACATGGTCAGTCATTTTGTTAAAGTACGTTAGTTTTGTACAGGGATCTGAAGCGATAAAACCACACAGTAAAGTCAATGTGTTTTCTGAGAGAGCGTTCGTTCGAACGGTGCACTGTGAATGAAGCAATAAGCCCCGCCCCTTCACAGCGCAACAAGCGATATTTTTTACAGGTTGCCTTCTGTGTAGTATAACATCAATGCAGTTCCGTTTCAGGTTACGCTGGGGTCATAGCGTTTGGCTCTGACTGTCAGTGAACTCCGTGCTGATATGGGGCATGAGGCCATGTGTATATATGTGCACACTGCACAGTGTTTTTATGTGTTTTTGTAGGGATATCGGGGAGCCAAACTGTCTTTAGTAAAAGATTGAATTGAAACCAGAACTTTCAAAAAGGAAGCCTCGGGCATCAGCTGATAGAATTTTTCGTAACAGGGAATATCCATGCTGGCTGAAGCCAAATTTCTTTGCGTCCAAGTTTACTTCTCTGGACGCGCAGGAAGAAGCCTAATTTATAAACTGCGCGTCCAGAGATAGAACCTTGCGTCTATGACGCGCAGACGCACTAAAACGCGAACCGTGGTGTGAGTGTGGTTGCAGATCACCACTACCCTCAAGTCACTGTAAGAAGTGTTGGTCATTTGCACACCTAGATTAAGCATTGAAACTCAGATAAATCTATTAAAGTATGATAAAACAAGAGTGGCTCATGGTTGTTGTGACTCGACTATCATTCCTGTGACATACTATAGACAAATCTGATCAGCTCTTGTGTTTACTGACTGTAGGCAGCCATTAGTGGGGTCCATTCGCCTTGATCAGTTATCGTCTTTATGAATTTCAAACCTTCATATACAGTGGAATCGAAGGAAACAAGAGGCATTTCGGTGTACAGCCACCTGTGGTACAGGTTACCGAAGAAGTTGAAAGATTAATAGGTGATAGACCCCAGTTATTGTGGACTGAAATCACACCATCACTTGCTGTCTGGAATTGTCTACAATGAAATCAAGGGTACTCCATATGAAACCAATGGTACTCAATATGAAACCAATGGGTACTCAATATGAAACTAAGGGTACTCAATGTAAAACCAAGGGTACTCAATATGAAACCAAGGGTACTCCATATGAAACCAATGGTACTTAATATGAAACCAATGGTATTCAATATGAAACTAAGGGTACTCAATGTGAAACTAAGGGCACTCAATGTGAAACCAAGGGTACTCAGTTTATTGTTCATTCTTCTAAAGGGTTGTTGTCTTGTTATTTTGGTATCATTCAATTCACTTTCATTCACTATTTTTCAATGTTTGCATTTGTCATTTTGCAATGACAAGGCAATCAAAACAGCTTGTATCCATTGTCTCTTTTAATGAAATTGTAACATGTTGGTATTTGCCAAAGGTTTCATAATTGTAGACCCTGGAATTGAGAGTTATTTATTACAGTGCACCCCGCTGTTTATTTACTTTTCTTTCAGTTCCTGTTACAACAAACGCGTGAGAAGCAGGCAAAGACTTTGAGCGAGGTTTGTTGGCGAGGACGTACCATGCCAGTCACAAATGAGAGGGTGAGGACCTTCCTGTTGAGTAACAAAGAAAGTGAGCAGGAATTGGCAGCAGCAACAGATAATGAGGCCAAGATATCAATTTATGAGAATTCCCTAATGGAATGTAAGGATGCCTTACAGACACTTAGAGATGAGCTGAAATCAGATCCGGTAAGTTTAATGATGGACTTATAGATCTGTGGATGCGTTAGTGACCTTCCTGTTCATGTCAACTGTAAACAAAACATCTAAGTGGGCACTTAGCCCTTGCATGGCATACTGTTTTAAGTGGAGTTAGGATCCCGGGATGTGTTTAGATCCTGCCTTCAGCTTAAACACGGGTCAAAGTGTTACTCGTTGATCTTTGACAGACTGCGCAATATCGCTCCTTGAAGAAACTTCCAACTGTTCTACTTGAGTTGATATTGATCTTATGAGGGTGGTGAAGTGTACTGCCACATGGCAATGCTTATTATCAGCATAATCAGTCAAGCTTTATATCCAAAAGTTCAAAAGCCAATCTGAGACGGTGGTATTGTCCTAGCTAAGAATGTTGAAGATTGTCAAGAGTTAAAAAATTCACATGGGAATTGAAAAATAAATAAAAAAATAAATGTGTACACAAGTGACCGATATAAGTCAGGCAAAGTAGATGTAAAGTCTAAATATATGCATTTACAAAAACAAGTAAGTGTGTGTTTAAGGAATAAACTGCATTTGTTGTGCTAAAATTGTTGGTGATTAAACTGTCAAGACAAATTTAGAAAAATACCAGACTGGGTGAAGTGGAGTCCGTGTGTGTCACTTCAAATTTGGAGTCGATACGGGTTATTCACCAGCTATAATCCGATAAACGTGGCTTATTCCTTTTCCACCACCCAAAAAGTGTCCTTTTTGATTCCTTGCCGTAGGCCAAGGAATCTATGCGATGGTGATGTCGTGCGTGTGTGTGTGTGTGTATGTGTGTGTGTATGTATGTATGTGACGCTTTGCTTGTAAACACGATATCTCAAGAAGGGTAAGTGTGACTAACCTCATATTTGGTGTGTTGGTTGGTCATATTAAGTAGATGATCCCTATTGTTTTTGGTAAAGATCAAAGGTCATTTGGGGTCAGGAGAGGTCAAAAGGTCAAAACCTTGTAAACAGGATATCTTGAGAACGGTACATGTGACTATGCTCATATTTGGTGTGTGGGTTGGTCATATTGAGTAGATGATCCCTATTAATTTTCATGGAGGTCAAAGGTCTTTTGGGGTCACGAGAGGTCAATAGGTAAATTCCTTAGAAATTGCTTGTAAACACAGTATCTCAAGACGAGTAATTGTGACTACTGTCATATTTGGTTTATGGGTTGGTCATATTGAGTAGATGATCCCTATTGTTTTTGGTGGAGATCTAAGGTCATTTGGGGTCACGAGAGGTCAAAAGGTTAAAACCTCATAAATACGATATCTCCAGAACAGTACATGTAACTATGCTCATATTTGGTATGTGGGTCGGTCATATTGAGAAGATGATCCCTATTGTTTTTGGTGAAGGTTTAAGGTCATTTGGGGTCACGAGAGGTCAAAAGGTCAAAACATAGTAAACATGATATCTCGAGAACGGTACATGTGACTGTGCTCATATTTGGTGTGTGGGTTGGTCATATTGAGTAGATGATCCCTATCAATTTTCGTGGAGGTCAAAGGTCATTTGTGGTCACGAGAGGTCATTAGGTAAATTCCTTAGACGTTGCTTGTAAACACGGTATCTCAAGAAGAGTAAGTGTGACTACTGTCATATTTGGTGTGTGCATTGGCCATATTGAGTAGATGATCCCTATAGTTTTTGGTTGAGATTAAAGGTCATTTGGGGTCACGAGAGGTCAAAAGGTCAAAACCTTGTAAACACGATATCTTGAGAAAGGTACATGTGACTATGCTCATATTTGGTGTGTGGGTTGGTTGTATTGAGTAGATGATCCCTATCGATTTTCGTGGAGGTCAAAGGTCATTTGTGGTCACGAGAGTTGAAAAGTTCAAAACCTCGTAAACCCAATATCTCAAGAATGGTACAGGTGACTGTGCTCATATTTAGAGTGTGGATTGGTCATATTGAGTAGATGATCCCTATTGATTTTCCCAAAGGTCAAAGTTCATTTGTCAGCATGTTCAAAGCCTGACAAGCTTTCCTGCACAGTCTTTCAAGAAAGGTCACTTGTAGGGTCCTGTAACTTTTCATGTAGATAGCACATAGTGGATACATGGTCCCAGAAGTTTTTGGTGGACGTCAAATGTTATTTGGGTTTACAACGGGCAAGAGGGATCTCAATGTAGGAAGATTGGATGCCTTGCATGTGTACTTTGTGGGCACATTATGGAGCCCTGTTAATTAAAAAACATTGCAAAGCAATTTCAATGTGAAAAAAGGCCTTACATTTCAGCGGCAAGGAATCACGAAGCCTTTTGGCTTTCTGGTTGGGGTTTACTTTCTAGTGGCTTCTGCAAATCATTTAAACAGCCAGTGTGTTGGAGAATAATGTGTCAGTGTTTAACCAATCAGAATGCAGGATTCTAAATAACCTGTCAGTAGAACTGGTAGAAATTGTTTAAAATGACCATATGAACAAAGCATGTTATAAATTTGGTTTGTAGCTTCATGTTGATTTCAATCTGTTTGAGTTGCTAGTACAGTATGTATGTATTTGAATCAAGTCCACTTTGCTGTTAACCAACAAATGTGCAGATTTTTCCAAGGTTAAATTTTCACCTGGGAGATTGGTATCTTCATTCCTTATATCGTCAGCTTTTATATTTACAGTTACCATGGTTATTAATAAACACAAAGTTTATTCATACATGGTTATAATCCTCAACTTATATTTGTCCAGCATGGTCAAGTAACCTTGTGCTATCTGGTGGTAATCCCTTGGAAATGAACAATGGGCTTAACTTGCACTACTGCATTTTAAGCTGGGTTGTGAAGTTTTGCTGTCTTTAAATGAAATTTTTTATTTCTTTTCCATATTTCTAAATCAAAATATTGTTGCTTATGAATGGGCAAGGTTAAAATACTGTGGACCTGTGCATTACAACAGAATGTCTTTTTGGACATAAGGCTTCGCTGAATGCAATCAAGCTGCACCCTTGTGAATCACTGGCATTAACCTTCTCATCATGCATTATTCTGTGCTAATGAACAGGCCATTGTTGTTTAACTTTACGCTGTTTAACTTAAGCTGTACACGGTATGGATTAGTGTCATGCTTCATCATTCTGGCAACTTAACAATTAGGCACATTGTATGCTCAATGTAGACTTTGCTGTCCATAGTAGTAGACTCCGGTGCACATCCTATCTGTACACAAATGACAAATGGACTGCATGGTAATGTGGTTAGAGCATCAGACTTGCAGATGGGAGGTTGGGATTTGGAGTCTTGACCAGGTTATACCGAAGACTAAAAGAAATGGAACCTACTGCCATTGTGCTTGGTGCTCAGCATAAGCCATGGAGTAGAGAAAGCAAGCCAGTGAGCCACAACTGGAAAAAAAGGCTGTGGCTGGCTCGATTTAAAACCAATTGTTTGGAATCGGGGCTGCAAAATTCCATCTAACTAACTATTAAACTGTACACAAATGACTTCCTGCATGTGTTGGTGATGTTTCAAAGTGCTTACCTTCAACATGTTGTCATATATGCATAAGGTATGAAATAAACAGTAAGTTTTAACCTGGTAGGTACATGTTTGCTACTTTGCTCACTGTATTGAGCGTGATATAGCTTAATCCTTGAAAATAGGATTATCCTGTGATATAAACTCTTTTGGTTATAATCCCAGAGAATAACACCAAACAAGTTTGTATTTTAGTAAGTAAGAAAGTTAAGAGTTTGTTAGTTCTAAACAGCGATGTCAACAATTTTACTTTCATTATTGAGTTGAAACAGTTTCATGTGGTTTTCAAAATGTCAGCAATTACAATATGATCTGTAATCTTATAAAATGTCATTGCACTTTCAGAACTGGAAACGAGGGCAGCAGACTGGTGAAGATGTTTCTTCTAATCAGTATCTCCACACGTACCTGACTTACATTCGTCTCACTAGAACTATTGAGCGTAATATATTATTAGTAGAATCGCTCAAGGAAAGGTTACCTGGGTCAAACATGGAGACTAAATTAGAACAAGGACAAAAGAAAACCAAGCCACAAGATCTGATACGCATGTATGACACTATAATACAGGTAAGCGATGGCATCATTCTCATTGTTTGTTAAAGGTCAATAGCAGTCACCCCGAACTTATTTTAAAGCAACAGCTGAATATCACAGTTTTCTTCTTATTTCTCTTCACAGTATCTTTCATTATATTTTATGACTTCAGTATTGCATGCATGTTAAAGGTAAACCAAGCAGTTACCTCTAGCGAATTTCACATTTGATAAGAAAAATGTTGTCACATGACTCTCAACAGCTAATCTTGAAACAGGAAAGTGCACTACACTACTTCAAGTTGGGGTGACTGCTCTTGCCCTTTAACCTGGTTTCAAATTTGGGTTTGGAAAACATGTTGGAAAGTGGCTTTTCACCAATGTCGTAACTTCTCTATGTAGGAAGTATATTTAGATGTGGATCTCTTCAACACTCAAAAACATTTGAAGAATATTTTTGAACTTTTATTTCATTTTCTCAAATGCATTTACTGTTGTTCTAGATAAGAAAGGCTGCATAATGTCATGGTTCAGGGACTCTAGCAGATCATGCAAAATTGCTTCAAAAAATTCAGCATCTGATTGTGATGATGCTTTAATATTGAACTCAGTCAGTGGCAGGACATTCTGGAATATTTTAACGTGAACAACAAAAGAATGATTCTTTGCACTGGTTGCATTTTCAACCTGCCATTCCCAGTATAGGCTGATCAGTGTAGAAGCACTGTAAAACTTCGAAAGTTAAAACTTTGTTAATTCTGAGCTATATTGTATACTTGCCAACCATTCCATTTTAAGCAGAACTGTCCTGTTTCCTGAGTTTTGAAAGCCTATAAAAATCAAATTTAATTTTCTGACTTTGAGTATAGAGGCTTTTCATATGACGTTGTAATACTCATGGGCGGCCATGTTGGAGTACACGTAACTACGTAGTAAACCATACGGGACGCGCTTGCTGGTTGAATTTGTATACACCGTGCACATCACAGTGCCCACTGTGCAGTGCGTTCGGGACAAAGCCACGTGTATTTGGCATGAATGTCCTCCAGCATGGCGGTTCCGTGACGTAATTGCAAAGCCTCTATTGCAAATATACAATTGCTTAAAATGATCGGAAATATCACGAAGAAACAGCATAGCAAAAATGACATCAAATTTTGAATACTCCAACATGATTTTCACATGTATTTTTGAACATTAGGAGAGTAAAAAGGAGGTTTCCCCCGGAACCCAACCCTCTGAGGGAGTGTTGTTGTGCTCATGGTACCTCAGTGGAATATTTGCTATTTTCTGTTTTCTGAGATGACAATCTTGGCAAGTGTGATGCTGGTCATTCCCCCAATTGAATAAGAGGTGGCTCTATATTGTTTCTATAACTTGATAGTGCATGAAAATATGAAGAAAAATATGACTCAGTCTCAAGTTTAGTCTGGTTTAATGTTTCCACATTTTCATAAAAAAATTGCTGTCATTTTGGTGAAGTAGAGCTTAACATTTATGTAACAGCCTTCATGCATGTCTTGAACCTTTCTTGCATTTATTGAAGATGTTTAACAGCTTCTAATAGAGAGAGCCAAGTTGTAAGAAAAAATAAGTTTTAGAAAATGATAGTGATATGGTTGGTCTGTCTAATAAAGTCTTATTTTTAACTTGCACAGAGTCTTGGAGAAATCCCTCAGCTGCCAGGTGTGGAGGATGATGAAGATCTTCTTCAAGAAGTAACAGCCAAAACATACAAGTTTAAAGCTTATAGGTGAGTAGACTTCATCAGTCAATGAATTTTGTCCCTGAGAAAATTGTGTTTTGAACTGAATTGTTATGCAAAGCAGCTTCAAGTTTATGAAAGCCCCTTTTTTAGTGCTTTGAAAAACCAATGCCCTAAAAGGTGCTATATTATTTGAGGAGTGACTGGTGCTATCCCCTTTTTGTGCACCCCACTCCTTTTCCGACCACGTTTGGTCTAATGGTAAGAGCATCCCCCTGTCATGCAGAAGGCCTGGATTCTATTCCGAGGTCAAGTCATACCAATGACTCTAAAAATGGATTCATTTGAATTATGATGGTTATTTTCCTGTACAGGTGTTTTTACTTGGCGCAGTCATATTCTCAAGCGAAGAAATGGAAAGAAGCAGCAGCATTGTTCGAGAGGGCTATTCATCACGTAGAAAGGTCTACCGATGAGTGGCAGAGTGTAAACAATGGACCTATACAGGTATGTGTTCCTGATAGAGTCATTAGATTGGGTAAACACGGAGTACAATTTTGAATAGAAGAATATTGCCACACTTTGTAGATCTGCAGGTAACAGATAGAGAGTAAATTAATATTCCATGCAAGTATTTAGTTAACGAAGAAGTTGCATTTGAAATAAAAACCCAGATATTTACCTCAGAGATCGATGAAGATTAAAAAATTCCATACATTTGGTTGAAATGAGTAATGACATATTTCATTCCTGTTATAGCAAAGTGAAGTCTGCACAATAAAATTTCAGTGGGATAACTTTTTAGCAAATTGAAATGAAGAAAGTTAAATCAGAAGCTCTCATTGGCTAAGTTTCATTATTTTGACAAATTTGTACCACCAAAATCGCAGATGATGCATTGCTGAAAATTTAAAAGTTTAGGCCAAAAATGTATTGTTTGAGTCATAAATTACTTAACTGCCATCTGTGAGAACCTTTTTTTTTCCAGACCTTTTTTTTTCCTTGAAAATGAAATTACCATGCTACTAAATGTGTGTTACTTATCGATGTGTGTTTCTACTATATCATGGTTTTAGAGGTATGTTTAATTTGTTTACAGCATTATTTTCCTTTCTTTTCTGAAGAGGATCCTAGGTGTGATTTTTCTTGATTAGATAGAGTTTTACAGCCCAGTTTCCAACCTATTGGTTCAAGTTTAGCCCGCCACAGCCTTTTTTCCAGTATGCTGTTAAACTGCATCCAGGTTGTGTGTGGCAATTTACTTGTCTTCTACTATCGCCTATAAAATGTTCTTAGCACACAGTCATTGCTAATCCCATGACTTGTGAGTTTTCAAGCCTAAAAACTATGAAGCAAACCCCTCCATGGTTGGTCCCCCCCCCTCTGTGTCCTGGGGGTTGTAGGATGTGACCAAGGTGTTTCCACCCTGTCCAAAGAGAAAATTAAAGGGAGTAACAAGCACCCTATTTGGGCTGTAATTGAAACTGTATTTATGTGTATAGTTAATACTGAAAAAAACATGTTGGTGTTGGTGTGTTGTTTAATCTCATCTTATTATGTAACTATCCTTTTCTGAAGGATGGCATCTTTTACTTAGAGCACATATCCCATCATGTCATTGGTTAGAAACTAGGTTGTAAAACTCTATCTAATTTATCTAACCCATCATATAATACACTCAAATCTATTTATCTTACCCATCGTATGATACTCACTCAAAGAGAGAAACATTGCAACTCATATCAAAAGATAGCAGTCCCAAACTGATAATCACTTTTACTTTACCTTGTAAAGTTGTGAGTTGATAATTTTTCCCTAAGCACCTTTTGATTTTATCAGGTGCAAGTTAAATGACTGAACTGTCAACTTTTATACTGCTTTATTAAAGGAGAAAATCCTTTTTCAGCATGTTGCCATTTGTAAGTTGTATGGCTACCAGTACATTTTGTCACTGCTTTCCTTTTCAGTCAGAAATACAGGAACTAGAAAGTCTGGCTGAAGAGATTAATGGACTCAAGTATTCTGCTCAAGCATCATCTATATTAGGTAAGTTGATGGCAGTTTCCTTTGTCTGCAGGTAAATTAGCTTTAATTAGGTTTCATCACTCCAAAGTTGAAATCTGCAGCACTTTGAGGGCAGGATGCAAAATTCTTTTATCCCAAGGCAAGTAGGTAAATTTCTTCACAAAGACTGTCCAAAATTACCCTTCTGGTATTGAGATAAGCAGGATGCAAAACTCTCTTATCCTAGGGCAAATAGGTAAATTTCTTAACAAAGACTTTCCAAATTGCCCCTATTGGTATTGAGATACAAAAAATTGCAAAATGCATCAGGCTTCAGCATTGGTGCAGATGTGCCTTAAAAGAGTTCCTTTGCATGTTGTCATTTTGTTTCTGATTGCTATATGTGCTGTTACAGGTCATTTGTAAAAAAATTGTTTTAAAGTACTTTCACACAGTAGGATCCTAGAAGCAGTATGATGAATGCGGACAGTTAAGTGACGGCACATATTTTAGTTGGACATAACTGGGATCCATGGCCTTTAGTCTATCAGTTTCCTTGCTTACTTGTATCATGGATGGTTGTACACTGAATTGTATCTTGATTTCCTCAATTTTAGTGAATATGAGAGTTTGAAATTCATGTAGTCAATAAGTGAAGTGATGGACCCCACTTATGGCTGCCTGCAGTCAATAAACAAACTCATTGATTGGATTCGTCTATAATGGAGGATTGACAGATAAACTGTTTAACAAAGAGGGAGACATATACTGCAGATGTATTAGTGAAATGTCTCTGTGTATGGTTAACTTTCCTGTGAGACCCTTTCCCACATAGAATTCACAAAGGATTGTGAGATAAAGTTTTGGTGTGGGTTGTTTTCTCAGGTATTTTACTGTGGCAATAAATGATGTGTAACAACTTCTATTCCACAATCTGTTGCATTTGTTATTCGAAAAGAGTCTATTCACTGTGGTAATTTTGCAGGAAGAGCTATATCTTATTCCAAATCTCCCAAATTAACAACTTATGACCTGTACCTCAAACTTTTTAACTGCCCTGAGGCTCCCTCCAACATTAACAGAGGTAAAATCATTGTCTGGAATCTACTGTGCATGGTGCTTTAATGGAGTAGGGAAAACAAGCCAGTGAGCCATAACTGGAAAGGCCGTGGCTGGCTTGACTTGAACCAATAGGTTGGAAACTTGGCTTTAAAACTCCATCTAACTAACTGCAGTTCACAGATCAGTCTGATATTGATATGATGGTGATATAAAACTGATCAGTGTTGTTTGGATGGAACACTGCACATGCATGTGTTTGCTTTCATTTGCTGAAGACAAGCAGTCAGGTTTCAGTAGTTGGGGATGCTTGTAATAGTTCAATTGTATTACTCCCAGATGCTTGTAATAGATATACTCCTTGCTTTGCCCTGGTCACAGTCAGCAGTGATAGAAAATTTGATTCATAACAATTTGGTTAGTCATTATCGTAGGCAACAATATTGCATGGTAATTTTTTGTATGCTAAAACTTTTATCATATTACCAGGGCTGGAAAAAATGGTTATTTGCCAGGAAGGGAGTAAAATTATTTCCCAGGAAGGAAAATAAATTCCCCACAATTCCCCACATGTTTTCATGTACAGAAACGGGAAATTTCCCTCCAATTGTCTAAATTTCCCTCCATATGGCAAAGTTTCCCAGGAAGGAGCCTCCCAGCTTCCCAACTTTTTCCACCCGTGCATATTACATTTGATGTTGTTGCTTGCTTTTTATTTATTCCTGATAAATAGTAACAGCAAGACCTTCCGTGATATTCATCATGTATTTGAGTCATTTGTGGTCACCAGAATGGTCTCAGAATCTGAATCTATGTTGTATTAACATCCATCTCCTTAAACATCTCCTCAGAATAAAACGCTTATGTAATATTCATCACTCCTACAGATTCTAGTGATTTATCCATCACAAAAGGATTGGCACAGCTTAAACTCAAAGACAAGAGACCTCTAGAAGAGAGGCTACACCAGTACAATGCCAATCAACCTGATGTAGCCACAAAACCAAACTTCACCACATTTCCACCGGACTTCAAACCATCACCATGTAAACCGCTTTTCTTTGACATCGCTCTAAATCATGTCGAATTTCCAAATCTTGAACAAAAGTTGGAACAGAAAAAAGCTGCCGCAGGGGGAGGAATTGGGGGTTTCTTGCGTGGATGGTGGGGTGGAGGATCAAGTTAAAACTGATCTTGTTTGCTGCTGGGGATTTCAATTTTCTTAATATTGTATTTTTTGGGGGGTAAATGGGGTATATGTATTTGGTTTGCATCATTTTGCATGCGATTTAACAGGGAAAGGTCTACAGATGTGTAAGCAAACAACTGTTTATATCTTTTGTTTTATGGTGAATCCTATCTATTTATCTACAATAGTAGATGAATATTTGCGATGAAAATTGTGTTAAAATGATTTGAATATCTCTTACCATTTTCAAGATATACCTCTCGCAAGTTTGACCATTTCTGAGATAGGGTTATTCTCAATGCAAAATTGTGATACATTGTGTGTATCTCTTTTGGTCATTCTTTATAAAGTATTGTTTCATTAATACAATCCAGCTATTCTATAGGTTGGTGATTTACTGTGGACCTCAGACTTCCTGTATACATAAACAGAGCATGTAAGGTCCCATCCGTAGATTGTCGCCCCTGACTGGGACAAAAAGGCGCAGCAAGATGGCCGCGTTTAAGCTATAATTTGTGTATGATTTGATGATGACCCTGTAATATTTTGAACAAAAGTTAAACTTGAATAGAAAACAATATCATATTCTTGCAATAAGTGTAGGGATTTTGACCTTGACTTGTATCATTTTGAAAAAATTTCAACTTTCTTGCAAAATCTGTTGATTTAATTGAGTCCAAACTTTCACACAAAACCATAGCAGACAGCCATCTTGGTGCGCTTTTTCTCACATGTGCAGTAGCGACAAAGTAACATGCAGTATGCTCTGTCCATGTATAGGAAGTCCGTATTGTGGACATTTTCAAGGTACCAAAATTTTCTTGCAAAAAATAGTCAACTTGGGGCACACCAGAATTACAACTGTCCCTGGAATGAAGATTAAAGTTTAATCTTCATTCATTGTTTAATAAACCAACAGAGAATAGCATAACAAACATCCCATTGGTTCCTCTCTCCCAGTCATGAATTTGCATTGGAACTTATGTTTATTCATGATGTAAGGACTACCCAATCCTTACAAGATATCATGTGGGATAAGATATCCTGGGAATATATAACCCTAACCTTGTACCATTTCTTTAATAACCCTAATCTTATTCCATGATACCAGTGTAGGATGCCTTCTCAAGAAGACTATAACATGAAACTTAGGAAAATGTTAAGAATTTTGTTTGAAAACAGTAATTTTCTTGTAAAATGGTCAACTTTTGATGTGTTTAAATAGAGTGGGTGCGATAGTAATTTTAAGTTATTTATATGTTTTATGTCAAAAGGCAGGTGTATCAGCCACATGACCACAGACCGTTCAAACTGGATGTTAAAAGGGAAATTATGCTCGCCTTTCCCATTAAGTTCTGCTGAAGTAGGCAGGGATGTAAAGGGGAATTTTGCATTTAGAATGCTCCAACATAGCATTAAAAGTAAGCAGCTCTAGTCATGTTTAAATCATTCAGTTTCAACAATAAATCCCAGCAATAGCTTCATCTCCTCAAAATATAATGCACAAGAAGAGTAATACGCAAGTTGTATCTTTTGAAATGTTGAAAGTTGGGGGAACAAGTAATTCTTGAGCAACAAACAGCTGAATTTCTCTCTGAGGGAAACTTATTTCTTGAAAAGGAGACTACCATACTCCCTTATTTGTCCCTTATTTATCAGTCTTTGCAAATAAATATTGGTTTTAAAAGGATGAAATTTTCTTGTACAACAAACATGATATTTCCCTTTAAGGCCAAAAGATTAAACTAAAATTTTGGAATGTGTCCCAATCAGGTTTTTCTGAATCCAGATATATATTTCTGTGTAAATTTAGATCTAGAATGTAAAACTCATGTTTAGTACACTCTCAGACTTACATCTGAAATGAAAGGTAGCTTGTAATGAGAAGCAATGGTTTTATTTATCAATCAATAATGTTTAGCTGTCAAGTTAGGTGTAGACATGAAACTGAGTGGGTAAGAGGAAAGGATATTATTTTATTTATATATCTTGTTCACAATAAATGAAGCACATGTCATTTTTTGTGCCATCAGAATAGTACATGGAGAGTTTTATGGCAAAGAAGAGGTATGGTCCTTTTAGGTATGAGATATTGATAGGATGGGTTTTTAATCCAGGAGAAATCCACGGTTTTCCCATCTTTAAGAGTATTTGGAAAAATTGTTTAACTCGCCAGTATTGAGTAAGCGGATGTGTTTCACTGCCAGCTTAGAGCTTGGAAACAGAGGAGAAAATGCAAGGTGAAAGGAAGCTAGCAGTTTTTTTTCTCATTATGGATAGTTTGCAGACAGGAGTCTTGGCTGTCTTTGGTTTGTGGATGTTTACCATAAATGACTGTATAGATATCAATGAAAGCCTTTTTCTGTTATGGTATTTTAAAGTATGCATGATGGTATGGCATATTCCAGTTTACCACATGTAAATGTGATATGACGGTATCATTACTTTCATTGTATTGCAACAGAGAGAGGGTAGCAAAATACTTTGTTCCTTGGGATGAAGGGATGTACTTCAAGGTCAGTAGCACAGGATTTGGAGCACAGTGGTCAGACGCGGGTGATACCACCTTGCTACAGCATTACATAAATTTGTAACTGAAAATAGCCCTTGTAAAACCTGGAACAGAAAGAGTTACATTTGGTGAATAATGAACAGGGGACGTACGGAAACCCAGAAGAATTCCCTAAAACCCATGAGAAGAGGAAAAATATTTCACATTTTTAAAATAGCTTACAGTTTGTGAAAGTTATGTATTAAATTTTTTATGTGAACTTGTAGGTTTTCGACTACAATTACCAGAGTTAACAAAGGTTTTAGCTCCTGCAAGCATGGCAAGACAAGCTTTATAAGTCTTCTTTGTCCCCAAAAATGTAAAATGAATCAAGGTGTGCTAGCGGTTTCAGCCTGAAAATGTAACTTCATAAATAGAGATGGGAAAACAATTTTCTGAAGTACAAGATATTTCCAGTTAATGCATAATAGCATATCATATCGTAATGTTAGTCTTAAAAAAACTTGTTATCATAATCTTTGACCAGGGTAAGTTCTTTTGGTGGGATGTGGAGAATGGGGGGGGGGAAGCACAAACTTATGTGAAGCAGTATGTTCTTTTTGTCAGTTAGAGCATTTGAGTGAGTCTTCTTAAAATTATGCAGTTGTTTCTGCCTAAAAGAGCCAGTTCTAATTTAAGCCCTGCAATACCCAATACCATTTATGGTATTTTTATTGCTCTCAGAATGATGTAAGAAGAAATATTGGGTTAATGACGTTTATGTTTCTGTCATTTGACATCAGAGTTTCTCTCATAGTCTGTTCCATACCTTCTAAAAAATATCATACCGAAAATATAAATTCAGAAAACTTCATTTAAAGACTATGCCAAGACTAAGGCTATAATGAAAATTTTAATTATGTCATCAATACGTAAATTTGGATATGTTGAAAAATAAAGAATATCACAAAGATGGAAATCTGTTGCTGTTCTCATTGTAGACTTGTTTTGTGGAAAGCGTCATGAAGTTTCATTTATAAGCTCAACAAAATGAGTTCCTTTTTGGTTTAGATTGCAACACTTGATTTCACAAATTAAAGTTAAATTAAGCAGTTGGTGTCAGTTGAGAGAGAATATCTTGAGAACGTGACTTCTTCACAACCTTTAGATCATGTACAAGACTGCATGGTCAAGTGGTTAAAGCATCATACTTGCAGTCGGGAGGTCGGGAGTTAGAGCCCTGACCGGGTCATACCGAAGACTATAAAAACGAAACCCACTGCCATTGTGCTTGATGCTCAGCAAAAGCAATGGAGTAGGCAAAACAAATCAGTGAGCCACAACGGGGAAAAGGCTGCGGTTGGCTCAACTTGAACCAATTGGTTGTAAACTGGGCCGTAAAACTCCATCTAACCTAACTTAACCTCAGACCCTGCATAAAAGGGGAAGTTTAGGCATAAATTTAATTTTCATATGTGAAAGAGGAACAAAATCTACACAGTGTGGTGAAAGTCCCATTCAAATCGGGCATGTATTTCATGAGATAACAGTAAATGAAGCCAGTAGATTTGTGTTCAAAAGTGAGCTGGAGGGCAGCAGAGCTTATATCACTTCCTCAAACTGACTAGGAATGCTTTTTTTCCCTTTGTTTTATCAGACTGTTGTGTTGACCTTGAAGTTTATAGGAGTGTGACCTCCCCATGGGAAATGGAATGTTTGTAAAATTCTCATGCCACTTATGCAATCACATTTTAATAATATGGGACTGTTGAGCAGAAAATCCAGAATAATGTTTAAAGAAAAACAAAAGACTGCTCATTAATGTGGGGATGTGATGTCAAATGCGCCTGCTTCAAGTTCACTTTTTTTTGAAGATGTGAAAACTTTACCTTTTCATTTCTTGAGAACCACATATCGGTTTTCAATGCAAATTTAACCAAAATGCTTAAAATAAGCATCTCCCTACCATACCAAATCCTGTTGTGACCTTAAACACTTCTTTTAATTTGAGGGATAACAGATGTGGTAGAGTGTGTCTGAATTCACTGGCTCATCTCATTGTTGTAACTGAAAATTTCAGGCCATCATAACCTTTTGTTCTCGATATATTTGATACCTACCTGCCGTAGGAATGTCCGTGATCACGGTGGTGTGATTGCTAAGAGCTTCCTTGAACGAAGGGAGGATGGGGGTGTGTCGCCCTCACCCTGACCACCTGTGTCAATAGTTGTCATTGTGCGTGTTAATAGTTGTAAATAGTGTTTCCTCTTTTTTTCGCACAGTTCCGGTCTTTGTTTTGAACTTTGTTCCGCACGTGACTGTTGCCAAGCACATTAAAAGCGCGTCGATTTATTTGATTCGGTCAAAAAGCACCGAATTTAACTTGCATTTCAAAGCCAATTTGTTTAGATTACTGCAGTTCCGATTCAGTTCCTGTTTCAAAAGCCATTAGCAGGCCCAGGGTTGTGCTGTTTGACTTTTGCCTTAAGGAACAATTCCTCCTCAGTTTTTGGATTTGATAATAACAGAAACCAATGCATTCACGATGGCGTGCGTGTGTGTGTATGTGTGTATGTATGTATGTATGTATGTATGTATGTATGTATGTATGTATGTATGTATGTATGTAAGGGTGTGTGTATGTGTGTATGTATGTGTGTATGTATGTATGTGCGTGTATGTATGTGTGTGCGTGCGTGTGCGTATGTATGTGTGTTTGTGACACTTTGCTCTTTAACAGGATATCTCAAGATAGGAATGTCTGACAGTTTTCAACCTTGATACATAGATGCACCATATTGAGAGGAAGAACCCTATTGTTTTTTGGTGAAGGTCAAAGGTGCAGGAGTCAAAGTCTGAAAACCTTGTTAATGCGATATTTCAAGGTAGGAAACTTGGATATATTTCATATTTGGTAAGTGGATGCCATTCCGCCATTACGAAAATACTCCGAAAATTCCGCTTTTCAGCCGTTAAGGATCTTTGTCGACAACTAAATATCGTGAAAAGTCAAAACCGACGTCTGTTTGACGGAAGCAATATCAATTACGTAAAATCTTAGGAGTATTAATTTTTGGTACCGACAACACGATCGTGTCATCCCATGCCTCGTAATATGGTTAGCTATGGACGGCTTAAGATTTCAGCAGATGCATGCTGAAACATAGCCCGCTTGGCGGACATATTTTGCACAAGTACTTGCACTTGCTTCTATATTTTGCACTACCTAATAACAAAGGATAGTTACACACTCAACACCTGCTGAGAAGACCGGGTGGACTTGAACAGAAAATCACTGTTAAAAACGTTCC